>OX596220.1:9458817-9863524 GCA_951394215.1 Glyphodes perspectalis
AATCTAGTGAGCATATTTATCTCAGCAAAAATCTCTGCGTAGTTGCAATGAAAAAAAAGCTTTTGAGTTAAGTTAACCGGCGCAGAGGGCGCCGGTTAACTTAACTCAAAAGCTTTCTGTTGGGTAAACTCCCACGAGCTTTCACCCTCCGCTTAGGGAAACAGAGAGCGGTGTGTCAATTAAAACTCCAATGCGGCCACTACCGTGTGGTACTGGACTTAGAAGTCACCTCAACTTCACCCAAGGGTAAAGGCGCATCAGCAACACATTTTCATAAAGGTAGACAGGAGTCAATCAATTATTTTTGGTTCTAGGAGATTATTGCTAGTGGCGTAGCTAGACGATCAAGGGCCCCCCAGTAAGATACTGTTCGTTATTTTACATATTTGTTACCACAATCTATACTATACTAATATTATAAAGAGGAAAGATTTGTATTTTTGTGTGTGTGTATGTTTGTAATGAATAAACTCAAAAACTACTGTGCCGATTTCAAAAATTATTTCACCATTGGAAAGCTACTTTATCCGGAAATAACATATTATCCCCATATTCCCATGGGAACAGGAACTACGCGGGTGAAACCGCGGGGCGCTGCTAGTGCAAAATATAATGGTTTTTTAATTTAACGGTACAATGTATTAGATGTGTCTTATTACATATCCTTTAGGAAAATTAGGGGTATAGTCTGTGGCCATATTGACATTTTTCTTTAGCTAAAAATGGCTGTGGTATTGCGAATATCAAGATCATATATATGTAACATGCAATAGTTTCGAAATTAATCATTAATCAGTGAGATCCGTAGGTATAATAATTACCACTTAAAAATAATCATGTTTTAGATAATACATTCGTACTTGGTTACTCATATTGAACTACATATATATCATTAGTATGGACATACACTTGTTAAGTATAAATAAATTGTATAAAACCTTAAAGATATTAATTAAAATAGAATATGATTCAATATCTTTCAATTATCGCGTGATAATTATGAGGTCAAATTTCCAATGATTAATGTCTATAAGTGCAGTTTAAGTGCATCTTTAGTGCATCTGTCCTGGACCTAAACAATATTTACACAAGTACTTTTGTAACTTATTTACTTGAAATGATTGCAAATTAGAGATAATGAACATACAAGAATTGCTTACTTACTTACTTTCAAGTCTTATTTGTTTATAGTCCACTGTTTGTTTTAAGTAACAATTATAACATTGTCTAATTAAATATTATGGATTACTTGGAAGCTTTTAAGATATATTCTACTAACTGTTACCGCGACTTACCCGCCTATGATTTCTTTTGCTTTAGTTATTGCTTGTAAAACAAGCTATTTGGCAGTATAAGTCCCATGTTTTAAATTAATAGACTGATCCTCTAGTAAACATCTAATGATTGAGGACACATTCAGCCAAAAACAAAACCGGGCTGGGTTGGATGGAAAATTGTAAAAAAAGTAGTGACAAGTGGCTAGCTTGTCGCCTACACAATCACATACCCAAAACCCGATATACCATTAGTCGTATTTTACGACATGCTAGGCAAGAACCACAGTTGGCGCATTATTTTTAAGTCCCAGACCAACATGGGACACTATATTATTTTTCGACGGTAATTATCCAGTATCACGTTGTTTGGGCACCCGCGTGTCTGGCCAGGGAAAAACCTATAAATCCCGCAATTATATAGGCATCGCCATAGGTGATGATGCAGGGTATATTCGCATCATCCTCGAACATACTGCAATTAGTCATTTGCTAAACAGCTTGGCCACGAACCCGACTGTATGGGTTCGAATCTCGCTTCAAAGATGTATGTATGAGGAGCATAAACATACGTGTAAAATTAGTAAATAACGGAGAATCGCGAATTGTGACCGCTAAAGTGTAAACGAAGCTGCGCGCGCGGCGCAGCGCGTGCTCCACGCAAAACATCGAATACCAACCGATTCTGCGTACGCGCAGACCTTTACACTACACGATATCTTACATGTGTTAATGTGAAGCTGGCTAGATATGTTTTATTATTTTTTTAACATGAAAATACAGAGAAAAAATAACACGAAAAATCTGTCAGTTTTTTTTAAATATAACATCTGCAACCCAAGGGGCAGCAATTTTAACTTCCACGCACTTTGAGAGTGAAGGAACTTTTTTACTCTCATAGTGCGCAAACACAGGTGCACTCTCTGGAGTGCACTCATGTGTGCACACACACTTGTGCACTTTAATATCTTCTGCGCAAATCGCTATTTCTCGTTGAGATTAGCCGCCGTGACCGATATCGGTTAGGAGGACATTACTATTTTAAATCCCTGACCATCGTGGGATTTGGTGGGAAAAATAGATTTTTTCTCATAGAACCCTAATATTATGGGAAAATCTGTCCATGTAAACTCTATGCATTGCTTTATTTACTCTCGACTTCTGGGAGGCTCGAAGCGTGCCCGATTCGACGAACAAGTGATGTCAGGGTCCAACAATCGGCTATTTGTACAGTTGAGACTCTAGCGTTTCTTCGAATGTCTTTTGTCTGTCTGTCACAGAATATTATCTGCCATGACTGGCAGACAAAAAATGAAAGCGGTTCATTAATTTAAACGAGTTTATTGTTATATTCTTGAGCTCGGTCACAGTTTTGCGATGGATTATTTTGTTGCATCACAAAGAAAAGATGGAACAGGATGTTTTGAGCAACTAATAGAAGATGAGACAACATTTAGTAGCATTAACCGAATCATTATCATCTTTTTAGCGTCATATCTCATTCTTAGTCGGAGTCCGCTTGGACTATGATAGGAAAATTCAGAACTGGAAGGTTGATTTAACCAAGGTGAACTGGCAACAATTTTAGTTTATTTTTTTTCTTGACAGCCACAAAAGATTCAAATTCAAATTCAAATTCAAATTCTCTTTATTTATATAGGCTTCAAAAAAGCACTTATAAATAGTAAATTTAAACGGAAAAAAAGTATTTATTTATTTATTTATTTGACAATAGAATAATAGTCAGTTATATCTTTAGCGTTTTATGTTGGTCTGGGTTGTAAAAAGAATTTGCCAACTGTGTTTCTTGCCTAGCATGTCGTACAAGGCGACTAATGGTATATGGGGTTTGTAATTATGTAGGCGACAAGTTAATCATTTGTCACTATTTTATTCAAAAAAATTTATAAAACTACTTTATTTTTGGCTAAATGTGTTTTAAGAAACTAGCTGCTCCTATGACTCTGCGTACTCCTTTGTAAACGTGATGATATGTATGCATGTATCGATTGAATTGTATAATTGTATTCAACTTCCAGCAGCGGTATTTCCGAGCGGATTATGATTTGGTGTGGATTTGGACCCGCAAGAAAAGAGCCTATTTCTTAAAGGGCAGCAACGCACTTGCGATTCCCCTGGTATTGCAGGTGTCCATGAGCTAAGGTGATCACTTACCATCAGGGAACCGTTATGCTCGTGGCCTCTTGTATAAAAAAAATAAATGTACCTACCTATGTAAGTTTTCAATCACCGGTAGGTGCAGTGGTAGCTCAATGGTAAGGACACGAGCCTCTTAACCGAGGAGTGCGGTTTCAAACCCAGGCACGTACCTCTACAGGCAGTCGCTTCAATATAATTACCAGACTCGCTAAATCTTGGATCATGATCTAAGCGGACCCCATCTAAGTACGGGACATAACGCTAGAAAGATGATGTAGGTTTTCCATCACCATTATTACCTAAATACCTACTGCTAAGCGTGTTCCCATAGTAGTCTAGGACATATAATTGATTTACTGTGTTCCTTGCCTGACACGTCGTAAAATGTCGTAAAAGGTGATAAATGGTTTATTGGTTGTCAAGTTTTATGATATGTAAGTGAGGAGCTAGTCACATGTCAGTATTAATAATTTTCCATCTTAACTAACTCAATTTTATATTTTGCTAAAAGCAGCTCAAGGAGTTTCTTGGTTTCTAACACTTCTGTGGTCTGTGGTTTCTAATTACTCCTTTTTGAATGTATTTACATATGTTTTACATACAACATTACGTCCGAAACAACCGAAGGGAAAGGCAAAGATCGAGGAGCCATAAACTCCTCAAACCATTAGCCAAAAACAAAATTGAATAATGGTATATGGAAAATTGTAAGCATAGTAACAAGTGACTAGCTCGTCGCCTACATAAAGACAAACCCAACAACCGTTTAAGACATGGTAGGCGAGGAGCATAGTGGGGACATTATTTTTGAGTCCCAGATCGACAGTTTGTCACATGTTGGTCTGGGACTTAAAAATAATGTGCCAAGTGTGTCCCTTGCCCAGCATGACGTAAAATACGACTAATGGTACACCGGGTATTGGGTGTGTTGGAAAATTGTGAAATAGTAGTGCAAGCTACTTTGTCACTACTTTTTTTAAATTTTCCATCTAACCCAGCCTAGTAATATTTTTTGGCTGAATATGGTTAAGGAAGCTAGCTGCGCGTTTGACTCTGCCTACTTCTTTGGGGATAACGGGCGTGATGTCATTATAAATAATAAATAACTTCTTCAGACTGGCACACCAATTCTCTACTCCCAAACTAAGCTTATAAGCTTGTGCTATGGTGAACGGATAGATATACTTAAATACGTTTATAAACATCCATGACTCGAGTACAAATATCCATGTTCATAACACGAAATATTTGCTTCTAGTGGGATTCGAACGCGACCCTTGGTTTCGTGGCAAGCCCAAGTAACACACAAGCATGATAACAGTACTAATGCGACTCATAACACAGTTAATAGTTACGTAACATTTGTGTTACAGTTAAGGAAATAGCTAAATTCTGACTAACGTTGTATTACGGCTATTATAATTTTTTAAGCTTAGTAAAATTTGTATAATTTCGGCTTCTTTCTTAAGGCTTAGTAATAACTTTTATTCTCAATATTACACAAACGTTTCTAAGCTTACAGAGTTTCACATAGCTTTAATTTGCATAACAGTAACCTAAAAGATAACAAGCTGAATAAACGTAATATACAATACTATTATACAAACATTATTAAGCTTATTGCTGTTAAAAATGCTATATTCTGTATAAAGTACCCTCAGCAACTAGATGCTGAATAATAGTGTTAAAATTCGGTTTTAAAATGCTTGTATCTGAATAACAGCTTTAATATTATTTTGAAATCTTATAAGGTTCTTTATTTTGCGAATTATTCAGCTGCTGATAAAAAGTATTTTCTGGGTTCTAATTAAGCTTATATTGGTATAAAAGAAATGTAGACATAGTTTATAACTCTCTTACACATACTTCTATTCTTATACCGAAACTAGCAGTTTTAAAGTGAGTTAAACAGTATTTACACAGAAGAATGCTGAATATTGCTTTATTTGTAGATATTTATTAAACGTTAGTTGTTGTAAGTTGGGCGTAGGCAGCATAGTGTTTAGTAAACTAGCTGTGGAAGAAAGCGGTCAAGCTAACCTTAACAGTCAAGTGCGATCGTACGTAGAAGAGTGTTCCGTACCCGCAATTTCATATACAGACTGTGTGGGTGACGATGATTACACATCTAGTGGAGATGAATCAGATGAGAATATTAACGAATTCAAAAATATGCGCGGTCCGAATCATTTTATTCTAGCGTTTTGTATTTGTAGTACATTCAATGCGGTAGTATAAATCTACCTTTTGTTGTGTCCGAGGTTTTGAATTTGTATAGTATACTCAAATTATGTGTTATTATGATATTATTAATACGTATCTTTAAATAAAAAAACTATTGTATACCTATCTATATTGTAATCTGAATGTCGAAAACGGCTCCAAGAATTTTCATAAAATTTAGTATGTAGGGGGTTTCGGGGGCAATTAATCTATCTAGCTAGGTTTAATTTTGTTTTAGGTTTCCGTTTATCTATACTTATAATAAATCTGTAGAGAGGTCAATTCTGTACATGAAATATATTTTCAAAATAACTATCAGCGGGTGATTAGTGATCGATACTGATGCCAAAAATGCAATCAGTAAAATTTTTGTCTGTCTGTCTGTCTGTATGTTCCTTTTAGAAACAAAAACTACTCGACGAATTTTAACGAAACTTGGTACAATTATTCTTCATACTCCTGGGCAGATAGTATACTTTTCATCACGCTACAATCAATAGGAGCAGAGTAGTGACGGGAAATGTTGAGAAAACGGGAGAAGTTACTCCATTTTTAAGCTTCCGTCGCGTGTGCAGCCTTAATGATTAAAGTTACATAGAAATCATGTATGACGGAAATAGTCTATATAATATTAACCATAAACGCGGGTGACACCGCTGGCACAGCTAGTGTAGGTATAATATCCGTTTGTTTTCAGACAATGAAAAATTGCTACATTATCATTAGAATAGATGGGGAACCAAAAGAGACCTCGTTTCTTTTCCCTTTTTAGCATTTTAATAAGGTATGCAGTACATACGAGTAGTTAACTCAAACTAGACATAGGTACGTAAGTTGAAAAAAAAAAACATGATTACCACAGCTTTTTTTCTAAATAAAACAAAATAAAAAAAATATTTTACATCCTTTTTACGTTAGATTGGTATACCTAAATAGCTTTAATTCATTTGCTTAATTATTTTTTTTTTATTTAAGTAAAATGATTGCATTATATAATAGTTAAATAATAAAGTTCGATCGATCACCTAATCATTTTTCCACGAAATTCTAGTTTTTGATTGTTCTGTTTTGAACCCTAATAAGCTGTTTAATAAAACATGTGAACAAATACTCAACTGTTATTCAGAAATTATTCCGCCATACCGCGCTTTGCCAAATAAAGGCTTAATATGTGACGAGTCAAAACTATTATTCAGCAGCAGCTCGGTAAAACAGCTCCGTGAGCAGCTAATAATCAGATTTATAGGAATCGCCATTATAACCTCAAAAAAAAATGTTTTTGGAATTGTTTTTGCTATCAAATGCTGTGTTTTATTAATTCAGATACAAATTCGAGTATTATACATAAACTAATTATTACTTTTAAAACAGTAAAATAAGGAATTACGCTAAAAGTTTTTTTTTGCCTGATTTCTGTCTTGTACATTAACTTATTTCTATCATTAAACTTCGATATTGAAGCGGCGCGTAAAACCAATAGTTACAGGACATACGTTATTGACGACAAAATTACTTGCGCAATATTATTTCACTTGTATAATAGCTAAAACTCGTATTTTTAAAAATTACTTAACAATTCCAAGTATTCATTCCGTCCACATTAATATCCTAATAAATATTAATGATGTCAACAATTTCTTGAAGGAAACACACATTTTGTTTGAAATAGTGTGGTACAAATGTGCTTATAGCTGAGTAGTTTTTGAATATCACAGCCACAAATATTTATCTGAATAAACATGATAAAACATCTGTGTATAAGTAACGACTGCCGTTTTTCAGAAGTTATTAAGCTATGTGGACAATTACATTGCTACTACTCAGATTTTATATTGCTATTATTCAAATTAAAGCATTTAAAAGTGTGCCCAATTTGCTTGAATAAGAGCTGAGTACACGTTTACTCAGACATTAATCAACAGCTTTTTAAGCTTATCGCTCCCGGGTTTGCTGTTACTAAGACCTTATACTGCTATCTGTGTTACTTGGGAGGGTCTTTGACCACTCGACCAACGGGCCAGTCCATGTATGTAGAGTAACAGTATTTATGTATGTGGGTTTAAATCATTAATATTATAATAAAACCACCAGCTAACTAGTGGCTTGGAACGCAAAACATTACACTTACCTTTAGTTATAGAAATGTTTTGACGACCAGTTAGAAATAAGCCATCCGAGGTTTGTGTGGACATTTTTCATTTCATTCAAGGTTCTTGGCGACACAAATAATAATTTACTACACACACACCTGCGCTAACTGCTAGTAAATACAAATTATATCATCCATTCAATAATAGTCTTCGAGATACGAGTATGTCTAACTTGACCAGTAAATAGATGAAATATCATATATTTGACTGGCTCAATGGCGCATTTGGTAGTAATCCTGCCCCATGCACCAAGAGTTGTAGGTTCGATCCCCACCCAGGACAAACATTCGTGTGATGAATACTTGTTTTTGGTCTGTGTCTGGGTGTTAATATGAAATATTTAAGTATATTTTTGTAATACCACTGTTGATTCTTGCGCCATCGAGCAAGTAAAATCAAGTCAGTGGAAAATCTTTTATAAGCATGAAGGAGAATGCTGTACACCTAGTTGGTGGTACTGCTAATATAAGAGGAGCTGTGATAGTTTAATGGTAAGATCACCTCTTATGTGGAGGAGGCGGGTTCTAATACGGGCACGTATCTATGGATTTTTAAATGTATGTACGTATTTATACCACTTTCTCGGAGGCCATGCCACATTCTATGGGTGTGTTAATGTTGTCTTAACCTAATTATATGATTCCCCTAACTAAGGTTTACAAATATCAGATAGGCAGCCGGCCTTATGTAATTATTAAACTCGCAACATCCTGGATCATGGTCTAAGCTTTGTCCCATGTTGGCCTGGGACTTAAAAAGAATGTGCTAACTGTGTTTCATACCTAGCATTTCGTAAAAGGCGACTAATGGTTTATGGGGTTTTGGGTATGTGAGTGTGTAGGCGACGCTACTAGCCACTTGTCACTACGTTTTCACAATTTTCTATCCAACCAAGCCCAGTTTTATTTTTGACTAAATGTGGTTAAAGGGGCCTGGTCCCTTTGACACTACCCCTTCGGGGATAAAGGGCGTGATCTTATGTATATATGGTCTAAGCGGATCCCTACTCGGCAAGGAAAATAACACTTAGAAGATGATGATGTTCCTTTTATATAAAACTAGCTGTGCCAGCGGTGTCACCCGCGTTTATGGTTAATATTATAAAGACTATTTCCGTCATACATGATTTCTATGTAACTTTAACCATTAAGGCTGCACACGCGACGGAAGCTTAAAAACGGAGTAACTTCTCCCGTTTTCCCAACATTTCCCTTCACTACTCTGCTCCTATTGATTGTAGCGTGATGAAAAGTATACTATAACCTGCTCAGGAGTATGAAGAATAATTGTACCAAGTTTCGTTAAAATCCGTCGAGTAGTTTTTGTTTCTATAAGGAACATACAGACAGACAGACAGACAGATAAAAATTTTACTGATTGCATTTTTGGCATCAGTATCGATCACTAATCACCCCCTGATAATTATTTTGAAAATATATTTCATGTACAGAATTGACCTCTCTACAGATTTATTATAAGTATAGATATAAATATTTTTAGCTGCGTCTCCGCCCTCGTGGGATATCAACGGTTTGCTGTAAAGACTCAAAAAATCTTTCGAGATAAAAAGTAGACTATATCCATCCTTAGAATTTAGACTTGTAATTATGATTAATAGTCAAAACGTAACAGACAGACAAAGTTGCTTTCCCATTTATTATATTAGTAAGGATTTTTTAAATCATCGACATGTTCCATTCTTGACTGGCTCGATGGCTCATTCGGTAGTGTCCCTGCACCATGCGCCAAGAGGTTCGATCCCCACCCAGGACAAACATTCGTGTGATGAATACTTGTGTTTGTTCTATGTCTGGGTGTTAATATTGAATATTTAAGTATATATTTGTAATGCCACTGTTGATTCTGATAACCGTAACACTTGTGTTTAAGCTACTTACCTCGGAGTCAGATCAATGTGTGTGATGTAGTCTGATATTTATCGACATATTAACTTTCAAAACAATACTCTCCTTAACAGACAGAAAACTATAGCCACCTTAATGAGAGAGTCTGCACTGTAATTTGTTTCAGTCCGCATTTCCTAAGAATATTCCACAGATTAAATTTTCCGCTACTAACCATATAGTATGGAACAAGTATATAATTGAATTATATTAAACGGGTACTTATATAAGTAGCAGATTATGTTAGCAATTTGTTAAACGCACGATAACGTCTTGTCTTATAAACTATACTTGTATGTATAAATAAAATAAGCATCCGTGTAAATAATTATAATATATAAGGTACTTAAGACGTCAGTTCATAGTTTACATGTGTTTTGAGAATAAATAATGTAATATATATAAATAATATCAAGTCATTATGTTTTGTGATGTTTATAATTAAAACATCACAAAATATGTTGATTCCCAAGTATAGATACACTTGTGTTGTAGATGTCAGAAATATACCGTAGATTAAAAGGGGCAACAGGCTCCCTTAAGTACATTACAACCGTTCGTGTTTGCGAAGATAAAAGGAAAACCAACGCACCGCTGCTTAGAAAACAGCTGATAACCTTGAAACGGCGGCTATTTAGTAGATACTAATAGATATACATTTATAGAAATATAAATAATAGTATATCTATTATATATATATTGGCTCATCAATACCGAATAGATTATCGATAGTATCTGTAGTATCGATACTATTGATAGTTCATTGGTTGGCAGCGATCGAAACTATCGATACTATCGATAGCATTGCTGTTTACCGATAGTATTGCACTAACAAAGACACCAGAGATACTATCGATTGTCCTATCGATCGTATAGATGATTTTAGTGTTTAACTATCGATTAAATAGCTATCGATTTTTGGCAATACTACTCCAGACAAGCCCCATAAAGGCCCATTAACTTCATAAATAAAAATAAGTCTTTACAAAAATTCTTTTACATCTTGATGACTCGAAAAAATCAACAATCCGCTTCATACCGGATTAAAGGTCAAACCATTTTGTTGATCGCAGTGGTCTCTAAATAGAATGGCTGCGCCTGCACATAGTACACTACTGATGTAATCACTTTGAATTTTTCTCATGTGTAACACGAACTTGCGTTAAGATGACTAATGGGCCGTATACATTAGTGTGCCTGTATACATTTTACGGCAACTAGCAGCGCACCGCGGTTTTACCCGCCTAGCTCCCGTTCCCGTGCAAATACGGGGATAAAATATAGCCTATGTTACTTGCTGATAAAGTAGCTTTCTATTGGTGAAAGAATTTTTCAAATCGGCTTAATAGTTTCGGAGCCTTTTCAATACAAACAAATAAAAAATCTAATCTTTCCTAGTATCGTATGCTAGAGCATTTAGCACTGAAGTGCTATGTGCTTAGGTTTATTTTAATAGTGTATTTATGTACAGAGGAATTTACATATTTATTTTAAGAAGCAATTTTCCTGATATCCTTATCCTATGGTAATTTTATAAAATTTGGTTATTTTTATCAATATTATTTTAAATCGCGATAGTAATTGTAACAAAACATGAAATTTTTTTTTCCTAATAATAATAAATTAGTAAGTTACCCTGATGTTTACCTACGAAATATGGTAGGCCAAAAATTTTTAACCCAAGAATAGAAGTAATTAATGAATTCACTCATTCATTTTATTAAGTAACAATGATAATTAATGAACGCAACCAGAATTCCATGTAGACAAAACCATACAGTTTTAGAATTAAGTTAGTAATATGATAAAGAGAGGCTTACGTCCACCGCAGTGGATGAGGATATAGGATTATAGGATAGGATGAAGAATGATGTTGTCCCAGAACGGTATTTATATTTTATCCATTTTTTTTTACCTTGTTATTCATATTCAAGCGATATTAAATGGCGAATGTAATCCACCGGCCGTTTATTTTAAACATTTAATTTAAATTCTAAATCGTTGGATAAGCATCCTTTTCGGTTAATACCAGATAATGATGATATTATTAAAGATCGTCGTAGTCAAGGTAAAAAGAGGCATGCTCCGGTGGTTCGGACATGTTGAATGAATTGATGACGAAAGATTGACTAAACAGATATATGTACAATGCGAAAGTGGAAGGATATAGGAGCTGCGAAAGCCCCAGGCTCACCTACCATGACCAGATTGGTCGTGTATTAACAGAAGTTGATGTTAGGAGTCATAAAAACCGTAGAGCTTGTATGAAAAGGATCATGAATGTTGAAGAGGCGAGTGAGGTGGGTAAGGATCGTGCCCTAATATGGCATTCGGTTATCTCTGCCTACCCCGCTAGGGAAGTGGCGGGAAGTTTAGTTAGTTAGTATTAGTAAAGATCTGCCTCAATAAAAAAAAATCGCTCAATTCACGCACTCCGTTTAAGCAATCGGCCATTGTGCACGCCCCACTTGCCGGGTGGCAACAAGTGCACTGTGCATGCGTTTTGCAGCACTGCACGGCGCGTGTAACACAGTTTTATGACCCGCTTGCCCGGTGGCTGAAGTAACCGGTTCGATTCCCGATGATGATTCAAACATGTTTACATAGTGAATTGATTAGGTTTGTAATTGTGTAGCCACTTGTCACTATATTTTTACAAACAAGCATTTTTTTTAATTAATTGAATGCGATAGGTAAGTACCTGTTTCAGGTCTTACCTATCAAATTCAAATTGTTCCACATTCATTTAAATACTGAAGTTCTAGTATCGTTGTAACTTACAATTGCATTCCTTGTGCACTTGCTCAAATAATGCATTATGGAATTCCATATTTAATTTAGAAGCGTAAGATGTTTCTTACAGATCATATCACAAACTCAGCCGGTTCGTGTGAGGTTAATTTGCGCATTTTAGCAACTTCTCAGGAGAGACGAGAAACGGCTAATTAAAAATATTGCCGGAATTATTTGATGAATATGTTAAAATAGTATTAAAAATCGAGAAATATGTTTTTTTGAGGAAAGAATTTGTTATAAATTATATTTAAGTTTTATCGCGTGATAATGATTTCATAGATTCCGTGGATACTACTTCGCAAGTACTCCATACACCATACTCGTTAGGATGTTAGATAATATTTTCGTATTAGGATGCGTATCGAGAGACAACTTCACACGGGATAATTTTCTCTATACCGACTGACATCCTGAACTTGCCAATATGGAACGAATCCAAGGAATCCATGTAATAACAGTTTAAACTTGAACTGCTCGAAGCATAAACGTACGAATAATCATATTTTTACAAATTGCCATTTTTTAGCTATAAAGCTTGAACTCAACAAGTTTTCTTGGTAGAACTACATCAATATAATATTCGAATTCGTCAGAGATGAATTTCGCGAAATGTTTTTTCTAAGCTAAACTCGAATAATAGACCCGCAATCTTTAGGTACTAATGTTGTTAATGCTAAAGTGTTATGTTTGTCTGTTACGTCTTCACACCTAAACCCAACCAATTGCGATTCAATTTGGAACGCATAAATTTTGGACATAAAAAAGCTCATATCCTGGGAAAAAATATAGATCCGACAGAGCACACAATAGAGTTTTACGCAGTTTTTATTTTTTTTTGCTTTCACAAGGCTGCGGGAAAATCCTAGCTAACCAAATATATACATAAAATCACGCCCACAATCCCCGAAGGGGCAGGCATACTTAGTCAAAGGGGCAGCAATCCCCTTCAACCACATTCAGCCAAAAATAAAGCCGGGCTGGGTTAGATGGAAAATTGTGAAAAAGCAGTGACAAGCGGGTAACAATCAAACACCTAAAACCCGATATACCATTAGTCGCCTTTTACGACATGCTAGGCAAAAACCACAGTTGGCATATTCTTTTTTAAGGTCCAGACCAACATGGGACAGTGGGCTGGGTTGGATGAAAAGCTGTGAAAAAGGAGTGACAAGGGGCTAGCTCGTCGCCTACTCAGTCACATACCCAAAATCCCGTAAACCATTAACACGGGCCAAATCTCGGACCAACATGGGAAAAACCTATTTAACTATTACAGATAATTTAACGCGAAAGTGCAACGACATATCTGGTCTACGCGTGTAAGATTGCGTAATAAATGTAGGTAGTGTGTGCAGCCCCTTACAAAAATCAATCGAACGTCATATCTTTACTTGCTTGCGTCGATATAAGCTGTGTCCACATTTATGCATGCGTGCGAACCGCGCATACCACGTGTTTTGAAAAGTAGTACAGTCCACTGTAATCTTGATTGCAAACGTGACAATTTATATGTAATTTTATAATAATTATACATTGGTATCACACTCGCAATCCTAGAAGGCGTAGGCAGAGTCGACGGAGCAATAAGCTACTAAACCAATCTTAGTCCAAAATTAAATTGAGTTGGTTTTTGATGGAAAATTATTTTAAAAAAATTGTAAAAATTTTTTTGTCATTTACATAATCACATATAACATAATGCTCATTTAGCCAATGAACATAGTTGGTGCATTCCTTAAGTCCTTAATCAATATGGGATGAACAGCCAAGCTCCACAATATTGTCTAACGTCCATTCATGTGAATGAAAATATAATATTTGAACATTGTCGTGTTATCAAGAAAAGTTATGTCTACCTTAATTTTTCATGTTTACGTATTCTGGACGATGTTTACATACATATTTCACACGATGAGGTCGACCACGAGTGCGGTTGTGGGGCCGCCGCGACCACATCACGCACGGCCGGCACATTCTAGTGTCTCGTGGTGACACACGTGTGTCAATATATAATAAAAGTGCGAATACAAGAATATAATCGAGGTATCAAGACAATTTGAGTTAGGAGTAACTTTTCTTGACTTTGACTGGCTCGATGGCGCATTCGGTAGTGACCCTGCCCCATGCGCCAAGAGTTGTGGGTTCGATCCCCACCCAGGACAAATATTCGTATGATGAATACTTGTGTTTGTTCTGTGTCTGGGTGTTAATATCCAATATTTAAGTATATATTTGTAATACCACTGTTGATTCTGATATCTGTAACACAAGTGCTTAAGCTACTTACCTCGGAGTCAGATCAATGTATGTGATGTAGTCGGATATTTATATTTATTTATATTTATATTTTCTTGAAAGCGCGATGACGACGACTTATTAGGTCTACCTTAACTTTTGTAATCGATTATGTTTTCATATTTCATACGCTACGGTCGACCACGAGCACAGTTGTGGAGGCGCCGCAATCACGTCATGCCCCGCTACCACACTCGCGCATTTCGTGCTGGCACCTTTTCTAAATGTTTACGCATTAACATGCCCATGTCGACCACAAGCGCGGTTGTAGAGGCGCCGCGACCACGTCACGCTCGACCACCACATTCGCGCGTCTCGTGGTGACACACGTGTGTATTGGCCTGTTATCGACACTCGATGTGGCGTCGAATGTCACCTGTAATCCCAATTTTGTGCGGAAACAAGCAATCGTCTACTATTTTTGTTGAATCCATAAATTTTTATTGTCGATATGTTTTTCTATTGCAATTGTTGAGTACCTACTGAGTTCGGATTGAAATGTACGTGGAAAGACGGTCTCTTCAAGTGAAATCAGGCTGATATTAAATGTAGCGCGCTCTAAAAGATGTAGTTGCCACTTCATCGTATCAAGACTATGAAGGTCTCAAAGACATGGTTCCGCCAAGACATATTTCCAGGGGACTGAGATTTGCAATTCGGTCTTGCCATATATCCAGTGGACTGTTTTTTATAGTTATATATATGAAAGTTTTATTTTTAAAATATGTTGACAGTAAATTTACGCAAACATTATTTTATAAAAATATACTTTTAAAAGTTTATACTTACTTAGATAAGTTTTTACTATACTGCTATCTATTTGATAAGCGGCATTTACTAACTAAGTGACTCTTTATCAATCTAGTTAGAGTTCAATGTCAAATGTTTAATATAGCTTTCAATATTAACTGTGATGAAATATACTGAAATTAATTGAATATACAATATATATTGAATTTGAAAAATGCAGATATCATCTACTAATATAATAAGCATACATACATACATAACATCACGCCCATAATCCCCAAAGGGGTAGGCAGAGTCGAAAGGGCAGCAAGCTCCTTCAACCACATTCAGCCAAAAATAAAGCCGGGCTGGGTTAGATGGAAAATGGTGAATAAGCAGTGACAAGCGGCTAACCTGTCGCCTACACAATCACACACCCAAAACCCGATTTACCATTAGTCGCCTTTTACGACATGCTAGGCAAGAACCACAGTTGGCATATTCTCTTTAAGTCCCTGACCAATATGGGATAGTGGGCTGTGTTGGATGGAAAGCTGTGAAAAAGAAGTGACAAGTGGCTAGCTCGTCACCTACTCAGTCACACACCTTTGGGTGTGTGGTTATCGGTTGGTTATCGGGTTTTGACCCGATATACCATTAGTCGGCAAGAACCACAGTTGGCACATTCTTTTTTTTGTCCCAGATCAACATGGGCCAAGTCCCAGACCAACATGGGACGAATATAATAAGCAGTACCTACTAAGTGGAAAATGGATTTTATAAAATATTCGTAGGTAATTATCAGCTATATTTACATCGACACTTCTTAAAGGTCTTCGTTCCATATTTCAGTTAATAATATTATAAGACAAAATATAACAGAATCATAACATGAGTAGGCGATCATATCTCTATAAGCAGTCTTTACCAGACAATGTTCGGAAATAGAGTAAACAGGGGTAATTAAAAAAAATCATAAACCGTTAAGTCATCATCTTCCAATAATAAATACAATGATCTCATTAAGAGGCAGTGGCGTAGCGTGGGTTCCTGTCGCCCTGAGTGGTTCACCTACTTAAATTATATCTAATTGTATGTAAGTACCTCTTTGTAGGGTAATTGTAGGTGTCGGTTTTCTGCTTCCCCCACCGACATTGTAACCCAGGACTGATTTACAAAATAAATCCTTAAAAGTTGTACAGTTATATCAAATTTGCCGCCCCCAAAAAAGTGCCGCCCGGGGCCGGCCGGCCCCCCTGGCTCCACCACGCCAATGACGAGACCAGCTCGTCGTCTGCATAATTAAAAACCAATACCCTTTTAGTTGCCTAAAGGTGTTTTGGAGCTGTAGGTAGCTTAATGGTAAGGACACGCGCCTCTTAACCGAGGAGTGCGGGTTCAAGCCCGGGCACGTACCTCTGGATTTTTCAAATCTGTGTACGTTTATATACCACTAGCTCGACGGTGAGGGAAAACATCGTGATGAAAAATGCAAATTCAAATAACTTTGGATTAGCCATGATCCAATATTTGTCTGGTTTCTCGCTAACTCGCTAAATCCTGGATCATGATCTAAGCGGACCTTTTTGAAGCACGGGACATAACGCTAGGAAGATGATTCTGTTGATTCTGATATCCGTAACACAAGTGCTTAAGCTACTTATATCGGAATCAGATCAATGTATGTGATTTAGTCGGATATTTATTTATTTATATGCGTATTGGTTCAGACAAAATATTAATTCAAAATGTATTTATATCTCTAAATTGGCGGTGATGGAAGACATCGAGATGTGACATTACCCATTACATCATTAGTCCATTTTTACGACATGTTGGGTAAGGAACTCAGTTAGAATACGATTAGTCCCCTTTTACAGAATGCTAGGCAAGAACAGTTGATAGATATATTATGTCTGAGATCAACTTATGCTTTTATGCATATTTGGTTTAATATGCACCCCTGGTTATCTTTCTTTGTTTATAACTTCTCGAATATCAGGTCGTTGACCCCGTTGTAGTTTTGTTCACGATATCATCATCAATCAACCCAATAAGCTTATTTTGAATGAAAAATAACTGTTTACACCAATAATAAAAGAAAAATGTTATGCGAGACAGATTATCTTTATCGTGTCTGTTTCATATATCACACTGTTTTTATTCCTTATATTTGTTTAAACACTTCGAGCGTTAGTTTAATAGTTAAGTATTATAGTATTTTGTTTTATATGTTATTAAATAAATAAATAACTATCCGACGACATCACATACATTGATCTGACTCCAAAGTAAGTAGTTTACGCACTTGTGCTACGGATATCAGTATTGACAGTGCTATTAAAAATATATACATAAATATTGGATATTAACACAAGCACAGAACAAACACAAGTATTCATCATACGAATGGTTATCCTGGGTGGGGATCGAAGCCACAACTCTTGGCGCATGGCGCAGGGACTCTACCGAATGCGCCATTGAGCCATTGTCTAATTTCATTGAGGCTTCGCCGCCACGATGACGACATAAGTGACTCACGTTTGGTAATCAACTCGCAGTCAAAATTGCAATGGAAGAAATTACCCCATTTACACAATCATAACAAGTTTGAGTAATCTAGACTGGTTGAAATCAGTATACCTAACTTTAAAAACTTGAACGTGGAAATGTCAAATTCCCATGTTCGTTTGGGACTTCAATATCTATATATATATTTTTTTAGACTTACCCACCAATTCCCTAATTCCAAACTAAGCTTCTGCTTGTACTATGGATACTAAGTGAACGGATAGACGATACTAAAATACGTTTATAAACATTGATGACTCAAGTACAAATGTCCATGTTCATCACACGAAACATTTGCCTCTAGTGGGATTCGAACCCGCATCCCGTGGTTTCGTGACCAGGGTCTCGGACCACTCGACCAACCGGCAGGTCATTTACCGACTGCATTCCTTGGCATCCATGAAATAGGCGACTATATAGTCAATAAGTAGGTGAAGAGCTCATCACAACTTTCAAAATTTTCCATATACTTAACCCAATTCAATTTTAATTTTGTGTGAAGTAGGCGGCTTAGTCATCCTCGAGCTGAGGCATGATAAGCCTCGCTCAGGTCACGCCGGTAATCCATCTCACCGGACTATGAGAGTGAAAGAACAGTAAGTATACCTGTGTTTAGTTTCTGCGTAGACGCTTGGGCACTATATGATATCTCCTGCGCAGATTAATCCTAGTTGAGATTAGCCACCACGACCGACTGGCTATGTGGATAATATGAATAGGTACTTATCAAATTTGGGTTTTCAAGCTGACTATATTCGTTTTGTAGCTAGATAATACCTTTTACCAAAACAGTGAAACGAAACGCGGATACGTTTCGTTTTTGAATTAAATTAAAACGGTTCCATCAAAACCGTCCTAATCCAAAAAGTGGCTTCACACAGATTTTTTTATTTGGAACGCATTAATTCATCATCTTCCTAGAGTTATGTCCCGTGCTTAGACGGGGTCCGCTTAGAACATGATCCAGGATTTAGCGAATTTGGTAATTACATTGAAACGATTGCCGATCTGACCTTCGTAACCCTAAGATAGGGGAATCAGACAATTTTTGGATCAGGGTTACAAATCCAAAGTTGTTTGAATTTGCAGGTTTCATCACGATATTTTCCTTCACCACCGAGCTAGTGGTATTATATAAATACGTATATAGATTTCCAAAATACAGAGGTACGTACCGTGTTTGAACCCGCACTTTTCCGTTAAAAGGCGCGTGTCCTTACCATTGAGCTACCACCGATTAGCATTAATTATCTTAATCTAATTGCTTTCGACCTTAATTGGCATTGAATACGTCATCATTCCGGTATGATTTTAAAAGTCGTTACATATCTAACTTCTGAGCCTTGAAAACTTTGCGCTTTTAAAAACTTCAAGATGACAAACTAGACGCGACTGGGATGGTCCAATGGCACAAATCTAGAACTTCCAATATTAATTGTTGTTTGTTTATAATCTAACTTCCCGTCAATTCCCTGACCGGGAAGGCAGAAAGAACCGTGCGCCATATCACTCGCTTTTTAGGTCTCGAATATTTATATTTTTTTAATGCGTTTCTGCGGTTATTCTGGCTCGTTGTATCGTATAGGTAAGTCGGAACTTTCCGCGATACCTGGTTCGTTCCTATTTCGCAATGTATAGCTGATCTAACCCAGCCCATTGTCCGATGTCGGTCTGGGACTTAAAAATAATGTGCCAACTGTGGTTCTTCTTAAAAGACATGGTATATTGAGTTTTGGGTATATGATTGTGTAGGTCACAAGCTAGCCACTTCTTGCCACACAATACTTTATCACAATTTTCCAAATAACCCAGCCCAGTTTTATTTTTGGCTAACTGTGGTTAAAGGAGCCTGCTACCTTCCCATTCGGAAATTATGGGCGTGATGTTATGTATGTATGTATATCTGCTAAATCAGTGTCTCAACTTCCATTCCGAAAATAACTGATAACTTTCGTAATGGTTCGGACCATTACGAAAGTTATCCTTAATAATTCTATTATATATACCTATAATAATTCTAGTCTATTTTCTATAATCTCAGAATATGCTAGCAAAGTTTAAGGTTCAATAAACTCCTTTAAACCCCTTTTAGGAAATAATGAAATTGTGTTAAGTTATGTCGTAAGTGGGATTGAAAAATTGTGAGCCACTGTGGACGGTGACGTCACAATTTTTACTACACTCCTATACTAAGAACCAAAACCAAAAGCCCTGGGTAGTTTTATAAGTCATCCAGAAACTCCTCGTTGAATCTGGCAACACTACAAGGGTCTAGCTTGTTTCCTACAGATAAAGACCCAACACAACATTAATCGACCTCTAAAGCATATCGTAAATGATAAAAAACGGTTAGTAATTCTTTAATTTCTAGACCAATATGGACGACGCAAATAAGTTTATAATATACTTTACTTTTAATAATTACACGTGTGGTTACGCTCAACAAATTGGGTCTTGAGCTGCGCGATAAAACGTGCGCACGTGAGGATGAAATTGGACACAAACAGACTGTACATTTGCAGTAAATAAAAATACGATTTCGCGTCGAAAAAGTCGTCGTATTGTGTCAATGACATTGCAATTGTTGTGCCTAGCTTAAGAACCTGTGCAATAGAGAAAGAATATATTAAAATGTCTTCATTCTTCATTCATGTAGGCATGTCGTCCAACAGCACCTAAGCGTTTTTAGGTGAAATGATGATGATTCACGAAGGCTACAAAGACATTTATAGATGCCGCCGGATAGCAGCACCTGTGCTGTTGTTTCCCTTGATGACAGACTGCTGGAGACCCAAACCCCTTCAAGGCCGGCAATGCATCAGCAATTTCTTTGGTGTTGCAGTTGTACATTGGCGCTAGTGACGACTGGTGACCCGTTAGCAGGCTAGCCGTCGCTAAATAAAAAAATGTTTACAGATTGTTTTATTAAGGATTGGAAGGAAGGTGAGCTATCTCGTCTCTTTAAAATTTCCATATTTTTTCAATATTCATGTATTTATATTCAATTCACCTGTCATTTAGGTAAATGTGCTAAGCAAATATTGCAAAATACGTCTGCATCATTAAATTATGTATGTAGGTACTTAATGAATTAGAATTTTAAGTAGGTACTCTTAGTGCTTTCAACATTAGGTAGGTAACTACTTTTTATATGATAATTCAATTGCTAAGCGGCTACTACATGGCTTTAGTTTAAAATATGTTAGTAATATACAGTTAAAAATCTGGTTATTATTCAAGTCTCAATTTCTTAAAGTTAATATTAAATAAAATAATAAATACGTAGCTTAATAAATTAAATAAATAAATATTTGACTACATCACATACTCATACTCCGATGTAATTAGCTTAACACTTGTGTTACGCATATGAGAATCAACAGTGATATTAAAAACATATAATTAAATTTTAGATATTAACACTCAGACACAGACACAGTATTAGTCACACGAATGTTTGTCTTGGGTGGGTATCGAATCCACAACTCTTGGCGCATAGGGCAGGGTCACTACCGAATGCTCCATCAAGCCATTCATAATACATTTGCTGACATAGACAACACAGTCTAAACCGGTGAGAAAATGTTAGACATTACTTTTTAATATAAAGTTAATTAGATAGTAGAAATACCAACAAGAATAATATATATTCCCACAGGAAACTAAATAGATGATTAAAGTTCATTATATCATAAATCTTAACACATTAAAGAAAGACAAGGACGCATTCATAGTCAGTTAATCCCCAAAGGAAATTGCTAGGCTGAAGGCCGACCTTCTTAGAGCGAAGATAAAGCATCTAGAATCATGACCTTGGATCTTCCACGTGTTAGCTGCATTTTTATTAGGGGAGTCTGACAATATCTTACATAGGTAGGTATATACATTATACTACGCCTGCTATTATTGCCGAAAAATCGATAGCTTTGTAATCGATAGTTTAACGGCCAAATCATCTATACGAACGATTAGACAATCGATATTATTAATAGTATCGATGTCTCTGTTAGTGCAATACTATCGGTAAATAGCAACGCTATCGATAGTATTGATAGTTTCGTTCGCTGCCAGCCAATTAACTATTGATAGTATCGATACTATCGATATTTTTGTACTATCGATAGTGTTGTACTATCGATTGTCTATTTGGTATTGAAGAGCAATACTATCGATACTATCGATAGTTCATTGGTTAGCAGCGAACGAAACTTCTACTACTATTGATAGTATTGCTGTTCACCCATAGTTCTCAGTATCGATTGTCTAACGATAGCCTATCGATAGTTCAACTAAGTATATATAGACAATCTATAGATAGATAATTGATAATGGCCTATCGAGTGGCAACACTAACGCCTGCAATACCTAAAGGGATACGCAGAATCCAAAGGTTGGAATTGCAAACTCCTTTAACTACTTTTAGGCAAAAAATAAAATTGAGTTAGTGTTGTAAATTTGTGAAAAAAGGCTCTTCAAGTCCCAGAACGACATGGAAATATAATAATGTGACTGGTTTTTTGAAAGTTACACCCCAGAGTACCTTGCTACCATTGCTATGTCAATAAATGTATTTTTCCTTCTTTCTTCTATTACAAGTGGTGAGGGGCGTTCTGTTTGTGTCTGCTAGAACGAGGGTTCTGGCAGGACGAACTTTATTTACTACCACTTAAGCGGGCTTTCTACTATAGCATATCAAGAAGATTCTGGGGATCCGACACTTCTGCTAATCCCCCTATGTCAGCAGGACAACGCATTCTCTTTGGTCAAGAAAAAAGTTCATTGCTCTGTGATGCAAGAAGCACGTGTCAATAGTTCAAGAATCCTGGACATTTGAACCCAAACGTGCACACGTGAAGGTGTCCAATTGGATCCAAAGCGATTTGGATAATATGCAACGCAGTTCAATTTATTGGTAAGTTGCAGGAAAAAACTCGGGTGTTTTGTTCCAAGGTGAGAAATCGACGCGACATTTGATTCAATCGCACTTAACCTAATTAGAAGGTATTTTTGTTGTTTTGTAAAGAATATTTTGTAAGATATTAGATGTCGGATGTAAGAATACCCATTACGAAGTGGCGTCTAGTTTATAAAGTAGGTAACTACGATTAAATGAATAATTAAAAATATTTTATGCCAGTTTGTGATAAGGAAATGTATGAGAATTGGAATGATTCACTCGTTTAATTTATGAATTTTTTTTTAAGTATGGTGCAACACGTATATTCTCGTCTAAGACATTTTACAATTGCGATGAAGTTGGGTACACCGAATGATTGAACCAAGAGAATACTTTTAATTCCAAAAAATATATAGACCCTGAAGAACACACTAAAAACAATCTGCAACAAATTAATGTTTGATTGAAAGCTTTAAACATTACAAGGCTACTCTGTTAAGTTTATATCATTTATTAATATTTTCAGAACATGAAGAGAGTAATAACTGATTTGAAAATCTTATGAAAACAATCGATCATCATCTTCCTAGTGTCATGTTTCGTGCTTAGTCGAGAGTCGGTTGGGTTCATTGGCTAAGTCATGAAGCAGGCCTTAGCCTGTTCTTAGCCAATTTAGTAATTACAATGAAGCAACCACCGCCTGACTATTGTAATTCTTAAGTAGGGAAACACGTGCATCATTATAAATGGGTTCTATAACATTAAATTGGTTTTAAAATTGTAACAGCTTGTCTTCAGCAGCGCAACATCATTATAGATGAATTTTTTGTACTTCTGCAAACAAGTTCTTAGATATAAGAAGCAATTAATAATCGCGTGGAGGTAATTAAGTCAACAGCCTATCATTATTGTATGAAGTAACTATTCCAATGCTAGATATATTCAGTAGTTAGTTATTTATAGGCATAAAGCTCGTATATCTATTTTACATAAATAATATGTTCTTAGATATTGAAAAGCGACTGTGGCTCTTAAAGTCAGGACACGCGTTTCTTATGCGAGAGGCGTTCGCTCGAATCCCAGCTCGTACCTCCGGATTTGTCATATCTACCTACATACATACAAGAAGAGCAGTGGTAGCTCAATGGTACCCCGTAACCGAGGAATGCGGGTTCAAACCCGAGCACATACCTCTAGATTATATTAAATCTATGTACGTATTAATACCACTTGCTTAGTGGTGAGGGAAAACATCGTGATGAAACCTGCAAATTCAAACAACTTTGAATATGTAACCATGATCCAAAAATTGTCTGGTTCCCCTATCTTAGGGTTACGAAGGTCAGATCGGCAGTCGCTTCAATCATCCTCCTAGCGTTATGTTTCGTGCTTTTCGGGGTCCGCTTTGACCATAATCCTGGATTTAACGAGTTTGGTAGTTAAATTCAAGTGACTGCCAATCTGACCTTCATTACTTTAAATGAGGAACCATACAATTTGGATCATGGTTACACAATAGATTAAAACAAATTAATGTTATTTTTTTAAACTATACCTAAATATAATCCCCGCAGATTGCTAATGCGCTGGAACCTTGTCTAATTAACACCCACGTGACGTCACCCGCAATACTCGCTGGTCAGTTTTGCGAACGGTACTGAGTGTTCGATTACGTCACCAATATGGCGGCCAGGCGCATTAGCAATCTGCGGGGATAATAATACTCCAGCAGTTGCATTATATAGTTTTTGTATCGCTTCGTCTAGGATCCAAGGTTTACTTCGTTTAGTAACTAATTGAAGGCTAAGCTAGACTATCATAATAACGAGCTATTGTTTTTCTTCAATATCCTGTTGTAGGACAAACTTCCGTACTAACAGACCGAGTTCAAGCAATACATAGTTTATGTGTCACTAGACCAGACTAGCCTTTGTGTTAGGTTTCTCTTGCGTGAAATGTCTGTGTCGAGAAACAAAAGACTTTTTAGGGGTCCGTAACACCATGGAAAAAGAAAACCATTTTAGAAACGTGCATAACCCATCAGACTACATCACATACATTGATCTGACTCCGAGGTAAGTAGCTCAAGCACTTGTGTTACGGATATCAGAAACGACAGTGGTACTACAAATATATACTTAAATATTGGTTATTAACACCCAGACATAGAAGAAACACAAGTATTCATCACACGAATGTTTGTCCTGGGTGGGGATCAAACCCACAACTCTTGGTGCATGGTGCATTGTCAATCCATTTGCACATTCGTTCTAAAATGGTTAAGTAAAGTCTACCTAGTAGGTATATTTCTTCTCATATGACTTTAATAGTTTAATACCTCAAAGAAAAATAAACATTCAGAAGTTGACTTCGTTCTTGTCTATTAATCTCTTCTCTTAAGATATTTTATGTTACTGCACCTTAAAAGATAAACCCTTATAGGATAACTCCATTATGTGTCCTTTTCCTCAGGAACAAGTTAAAATTAAAAACTTAGATCTGCATTCCCTTGAAACTATGAAAATCAATGTTCTACGTTAACACATGTCCAATGTTGGTCTGGGACTTAAAAATAATTTGCCAACAAGCGGCTAACCTGTCGCCTACACAATCACACACCCAAAACCCGATATGCCATTAGTCACCTTTTCCGACATGCTAGGCAAGAACCCCAGTTAGCATATTCTTTTTAAGTCCCAGACCAACAAGGGAATCAAGCCTAGAATTATTTTGTATTTAAGTAAGTTTATTTGGAACCCTTAGATAAGAATTTGGTTCGCTCTTGTCTGTTATTCTGTGATCTAATTAATTCCGGTTTAGATCTTTTCGCTGGAAGCCGCGATAGGATTATAGATAACGCTTAGCCTGTATCCATATTGGTGGCTTTTTAGGCTTATCGTAAATACCTTGTGTTCTAAATGCCAAAATGATTGTATTTTTTCATGACTCATCGAATTATCTCAGTCTCTTGGTCAGATGGTCAAAGACATCATCATCATTATAACATCACGCCCGTAATCCCCAAAGGGGTAAGCAGAGTCAAAGAGGCAGCAGTCCACTTTAACCACATTCAGACAAAAATAAAACTGGGCTGGGTTAGATGGAAAAGACCGAAGACCTTGCTTATAAAATCAAAGGATGGGGGGAAATTATCGCGCGACGAAGACGATCATTGGTACTCAAGTCATGTACGCCTATGAAACCAGAGACCGAGTTCGAATCCCGTAAGGGGGTTTCAGCTTTACAATATAAATACTCGTTTTTGCCCGCTACTTCGTCCGCGTAGAAGGCAATTGTGTGAAAGAATGTTTAATCCGAATTTGGAGAAGATTGAACCAAGGAATCACGTTGTCCCATACAAACTTTGGCCACCTTTTGCAATCCCTTAGGGGTAGAAAAATCCTTTCTTTTCGGATGCTTACGTCATATAAAGAACACAACTTCTAAGTTTCAGTTCTCTACGATCAGTGGTTTAAACTGTGCGTTGATCCGTCATTGTATATGTATAGATAAGTATAGATTAACTTGAAGCTAGAGAATTTGTGTAATATGCGTATAATATCATCATCTTCCTAGCGTTATGTCCCGTGCTTAGACAGGGTCCGCTTAAACCATGATCCTGAATTTAGCGAGTCTGGTAATTACATTGAAGCGACTGCCGATCTGACCTTCGTAACTCTTACATCCCCTATGTAAGGGTTGCGAAGGTCAGATCGGCGGAACCAGACAATTTTTGGATCATGATGTTATCCCTCACCGCCGAGCTAGTGGTATAAATACGTACATAGATTTGAAAAATCCAGGGGTACGTGCCCGAGTTAGAACCCGCACTCCTCGGTTAAGAGGCGCGTGTCCTTACCATTAAACTACTATCGCTTTAAAGTGTTTAGTGACACTGACTTGCGAATATTAATTACCAAGTGCCGGTACATAGTTTGCTATACCTACCCAGTAGGTACTATAAGTACTTAGGCAATTATGTATATTGTTTCCTAAGATATTACTTGCTCAAAACAGGAAGTAATTGTAAGGATGCTTAGATTGCATAGTAGTTAATTAGTGTGCATAATTCATACTGTAAGTTATTTCATTCCATTCCAATAAACCCAACTAACTAACTTCACTCCACTTCCCTTCTTCACGCCACGCCACTTCACGCCACTTCCCTAACGGGGTAGGCAGAGAGTACCCAACTCATATTTATTTTTGGCTGAATGTGGTTTCAGCTTGTTTGTTTGTTCTTGGACTCTGTGTACCTCTTCGGGGATTGCAGTCATAATTTGTCTATTCGTTACTTAGTATGACTGCATCGTTGGTGTAGTGGTAGCATGCACCGCCTAAGGACCAAGAGGTCCAGGTCAAATCCCGGGTCGGGCCAAAAATTTGTGGCTGGGTATTTCAATATTAAAATTACTCAGTAACAGTCCGAAATCAGGAAGTTGGCGGTTTAAGCATCCCCGTGCTTCGGAAAACACGTTAAGCTGTTGGTCCTACGCCTGACCTCTCTCCGGTCATGTCGAATTGCCGTCTCACCGGACTTTGAGTATGTGGAATAGAGAGTGCACCTGTGTTTGCGCACACACTTGTGCACTATAATATAGTGGCCCGTTGGTCTAATAGACTGGCCGCTAGGGGCAAATGTTTCGTGTGATGAACATGGACATTTGTATTCGAGTAATGGATGTCTATAAACTTTTTAAATGTCGATTCGTTCACCTAGTATCCATAGCATAAGCTTATAGCTTAGTTTGGGACTAGGGAATTGGTGTGTCAGTCTGAAGAATTTATTATTATTATTTTATAATTACTTACGTAATAACTTTTCAGTAATCTGTGCTTATACTTCTGACCCTATACTTACAGGCAAAAGAGTCAAGAGAAGGAAGTATGTCAGTTTGAAGTTATTATTTACTATTTTATTTATTAAGTGTACATAGAGTGTGTATTCTAGATCAATATACATACTTACAAATACTATAAAACCGAAGAGTTAGTTTGCTTGAACGCGCTAATCTCAGAATATATTAGTCTGATTTGAAAAATTATTTCAGTGGTAGATAGCCCATTTAACGAAGAAGAATAAAGTCTATAGTAATAATATAGTCTATATAAGACATTAACCATAAACGCGGATGAAGCCGCAGGCACAGCTGTATACACGCCCCCCCGCCGGGGTCCTCGGTTTGTCGTACCGGGGGGGCTCAGTAGGCCCTGCCATGGCAGGGCTGAAGCGAAGAGGGACCCCGAGGTGAGCCGCGACTGCACGACTTGCATCCGGGCAGTTGCGGCGGTCCGGTCGTATACAGGCCCATTGTGACCGGACCAGGGTTGCCGAGGAAGAGGAGGAGCTGAGTGTTGTCGTTGCTCGCCTCCCTATCCTCGGCAACCCGACAGGGGCGCGCTGGGTCGCGTCGTGGTGGGTCGCGGAGGGATTGAGCGTCTCGATGCTCTCCCTCCGTGACGACAGGGCTCTGCCCTCAATTTGGGTCGCCGGGCGGAAGGCGGCCCCCCCTGACGAGACGCTCTCCGCGTGCCCTCTGGCTTAGCAGAGGGCACAGCGCGAGAGTGGGCCCACGACGCCGGTCACGGGGATGATCGGCGTCTGAATCCTGGGCGGAGTAGTTGAGACATGCTGGGTGGCCTGGCATGTCTCGACGCGCGCGCGTGCTCGGTGCTGTGCATCCGACGACTGATGGCGTGGGCTGCACAGCATCGACCACCGCCGCGCGAGGTGAGCCGCGCAGCGCGGCACGCGCACTACCGGAGGAGCTGTCGTATAGTCCCGACAGTGGGGATACCGGCTCCTCCGGAACTGCGCCGATGGAGGCCACCTTGATGTTTAGTCGGTTCGAGTCCGACACACCGCCCTCTGGATCCCCGTCCGGAGGGTGACGGCTCGTGGGAGTTCCCCAAGTAAAAAAAAAAAAAAAAAAAAAGGCACAGCTGTATACATGTGCATAATGGCTAATACCGAAAAGTTAAAATATTTTTGATGAAATGATTTATACAGTCAAACGCTTAGATACATATATAATATGAAACCTAGGTATTCAAAATAGTTGCTTGAACGCGCTAAACTCAGGAACTAGTGGTCCGATTTGAATTTTTTTTTTCAGTGTTATATACCCCATTTATCGAGGAAAGCTATATAACATTAACTATTAACGTGAGTGACATCGCTGTCAGCTAGTAGGAAAAATAAAAATCAGACGGTCGACTAGATCTGCATATCTCGTTTTCGTACATAAGATTATATGCATTTAACAATAAAATACTATGTATGTATGTATGTATGTATAAAGATGTATCCGTTTCAAGTTACCGGCTAGCCACAGGATTGCGGCCAGGGCCGGCTGTAGAGGGTGTATTTTTAACAAACACTGGAGTCCGCCCTACTTCTTGGGTGATAATAAAACCTATACTTTGACCACGTTAGGATATTATTTAATGAAGTTATTGAGGAATGAGACAAGAAGAATATAGTTATATATGTACAAATTCACAAATCTAATTATCTATATTAACATTTTAATTAAGATTGTCATAGACTATATCTAGTATCCATCTGCATAAGTGTCCAGGAAGCCTCAATAGAGTATTATGCCTTTACAGACAACATTTTATCAATGAATGCTTAGGGGAAATGACGTCGTCTTCGACGATCCGTGGTGCCATGCCTGTAATGGATACATCACGCAAACAAGTCTAGTAATAATAATAGTTATTAATTGTTATTAATACTTATTGAAAATTTGGCGATGAAAAGAGTAACTATCGAGTTTCTTGCCGGTTCTTCTCGGTAGAAGCTACTTTTCGACTCCGGTGGTAAATTTTCATTTTTATGTACTGACGACTTATAAGTCCTTATTTAAGCCCACGTAAATAAAGAAAATTTAATTTCAATAACAGGCGTTGCATGTCGGAGGCCAAACTATAGCTAGTTTAGATTCCCTGCGCCGACGCTTTAAAAAAAAGAATCCCACTCCATAACTTGAGAGCTACTCTACCGAATTCATTATTCGTTTTTTTATAAGTTTTTCAACACTCTGTAGAATGTTCTTAGTAAGAAAAAAAAATTAGGAAATTTTGAAATGTATAACGACTTTGACATTTCGTAGCAAGACAAGACAACGTTTGCCGGGAGCGTAGTATTTAAATAAATAAAACAGGTATGTTCAAACATGCAATGAACTGCATTAAACATTTTTATTGCACATCACGCTATCATGTACCGGCCATATCGTAATCATAAAGTGCATTAATTCATTCCAATACGAGTTTACGATTGCGCACGAGTTTAATTTCCGTAAGTGCATTTTAAGTCAGTGGGGCTGTAAAAAAGAAAAACATAATATATATGTTTTTAATAAACAAAGAGGTAGGTACCTTAAGCACATGTGAGACGGATATCAGAATCAACAGTGGTATCAACATGTTCCTAGCGTTATGCCCTGTGCTTAGACGGAGTCCGCTTGGACCATGACCCAGGATTTAGCGAGTCTAGTAATTACATTGAAGCGACTGCCGATCTGACCTTCGTAACCCTAAAATAGGGGAACCAGACATTTTTGGATCATGGTTACAAATCCAAAGTTGTTTGAATTTGCAGGTTTCATCACGATGTTTTCCCTCACCGTCGACCTAGTGGTATAAATACGTACATAGATTTGAAAAATCCAGAGGTCTGGCATGTACCTCTGGATTTTTCAAAACCAAACCAAAAAGGGTTTGAACCGGCACTCCTCGGTTAAGAGGCACGTGTCCTTACCATTGAGCTACCACCGCTCTCAAGAGAATCAACAGTGGTATTACAAATATACCACTGTTGATTCTCTTGAGTCTACTCATACTATGCAGGATATTAACACCCTGACACAGAACAAACACAAGTATTCATCATGCGAATATTTGTCCTGGATAAAGGATCTTACTGTATCTTGAACTCTGCCGACTCCTCTACTCCTATAACAAACGTGATTTTTTGCCGTTTTTATAGATAATGGTATGGAACCCTTCGTGCGCGAATCCGACTCGCACTTGGCCGGTTTTTTTACTGTTGTGTGACCTAGCTTGTTTGCCGCGAATATACTTATTATTACAAAAATACACGACACTAAGTGACTAATAGTCAAAACATCTGATATACCTAAATCCGGGTTAATATTCTATTAAAATGCATTTTCTAATAAATAAAAATATTCGTCAAGCAAGAGGTAGTATGCTTTTATCTCCATCGTAAAACATGCATACCAATTCTATCAGCATTTTGAATGTTGAGTCATTGTCTTCGATCATGTATATCTACCTAGACACCAACATATGTTTTAACTAGAGAAGGGAATCAACAGGTGAAATAATAGAGCTGCGAATGTAGACTGTATCAAATAATTAATTCCTTGAATAATACATTTAGAATATATTTTGTATACCTACTATTAGGATGACAAACAAGCAAATAGCCTGCTGATGGTAAACAGTAATTTATCATATCATCAATCCGGCCAAATATACTTAAAAAAAATCTGTAACATAACTATTAAAAATTATAAACATTTAATAGTCATGACTATACGTTAATAGCTAGTTGATAAAGTTACACGATTTTTGGTGTACAAACAATATGAAATGACATCAAATTATCTCTATTTACGTAGGCTTAAACAAGCACTTATAAATCGTCAGTACATACAAATGAAAATTTACCACCGGATTCGGAAAGTAGCATCTACCGAAAAAAACCGGCAAGACTTGATAGTTACTCTTTTCATTGGCATTAGCTTTGAATTCACAATAAGTATCAATAACTGCAACATAAATGCAACAGCAACAGTTAACTTAGAATATAAACGCACGTTAGTATGACCAAAAAAGCAAGGCTGCGAATTATTATCTAGAAAGTCATTCATGATCGAAGGTCACGTTATCAAACAAATGCACACAAGTGATTACCAGTTATGCAATGCCATATGGATTTACAATCGTTGTCATTATTTTGTCGTTTACGATACGAATTTATTGAATGCAATCAAATTTTAATAGTTGAGTTCCATGTAGGGTTAGTGGTTTTAATACCGGTTCGATTCGAGATAGTCGGCTGTCTTGGGAGTATGTAAACTTTAGAGGGATTTGTTCTAAGAAATACCTCTAGATTAATACTAGCTGCGCCAGCGGTATCACCTGCGTTTATGGTTAAAGTTATATAGCTTACACCCTACCGCGATAAATGGGCTATCTAACACTGAAATAATTTTTCAGATCGGACCAGTAGTTCCTGAGAGTAGCCCGTTCAAGCAAACAAACAAACTCTTCAGCTTTATAATAATAATATTAGTATAGACATGCTTACTTTAGTGACAGATTAATGTATGTGATGTTGTCTCATATTAATAGAAATTTCTTATATTAATATTTATATTACTAGCCCAGCTGATGGAAAAAATCTTAACGAAAGTGGCAAATTGAAATAACAATGTGTAACTACACAATTTATCTAGTAGCTCAAGGATTACTAAGGCTTAATGGATGTTGCTTTAACGTAATTACCAGTAGCTTGTACCTAGATCTAGCAAGACTAATCACTAGATCGATAGAGCCGGCTTTATTAAAATAAAATGATCTGAAATAAAATATAATGGAGTGGTGGTAGCTCAATGGTAAGGACACGCGCCTCTTAACCAAGGAGTGCGGGTTCAAACCCGGGCACGTACCTCTGGATTTTTCAAGTCTATGTACGTATTTATACCACTACCTCGACGGTGAAGGAAAACATCGTGATAAAACCTGCAAATTCAAAACAACTTTGGATTTGTAACCATGATCCAAGAATTGTCTGGTTCTCCTATCTTAGGGTTACGAAGGTCAGATCGGCAGTCGCTTCAATGTAATTACCAGACTCGCTAAATCCTGGATCATTATCTAAGCGGACCCCGTCTAAACACGGGACATAACGCTAGGATGATGATGATGATCTGAAATTAAATAGAATGTATATTGCATGTTGGTCTGAGACATATGAATGCGCCAACTGCGTTCCTAGCATGTCTTAAAAGGCGACTAATGGTAGGTATATCGGGTTTTGGGTATGTGATTGTGTAGGCGACGAGTTATCCACTTGTCACTACTTTTTCACAGTTTTGCCATTTAACCCAACCCAGCTTTATTTTTTAGCCAAATGTGGTTAAGGGGGTTAGTTGCCCCTTTGATTATTTTTGTGCGTGTGCGCAGCCGACGCGAAACTGTTGTACGTAGGTAGATTCGCTATTTTAGGTACTCTTGTCATTACTTGCCTAATGGATGCTAGCGGCTTAGTTTTGTATGAAGTCTTATATATTGAACCACTGTATTTAGTACTGAACTCTACCTAAATGAATTTTGGTTTTAACTAATAATCCATTTTTTTGTGGTTTAGGCTGCGTTAAAGTTTTTCTAGCATTTTTGTTCCTTTGTGGATGAATTGTCAAGCAGCCAACTAACTCCTTAAAAAGCGTAAATATATGTATATATGGCGCAGTCATCTGGTTGAATCTGCTATTTGATTGAATGCTATTTAATTTAATGAACGCGCTAGTGCGCGTTCATTAAATTACGACATTTAATTAAATGACTAGGCCGAAAGTTGATTGAACAAGCGTCACTCAACGTCCAACTAGTTAGCTGATTGTAACATAGCCCTTTGAACAGAGCGGACCAACAGAACCAGATGACTGCGACATATATATTGCGCCTTCCCTGAAAATCAAATTGCTACCAGAAACGAGATGCTACCAGACAATTAGGTTAGGTTTTCAATTAAATGTTTACATTCAATGAACGCGCTAGTCATTCAATCAAATAGCAGATTCATCCAGGTGACTTCGATATGACGTTAGTCAAGAAGTTGAACGTTATATTAAACAATTTGACGAGTTGTCCTTTAGTCATTCAATTAAACGTCGTCATTCAATGAACGCGCTAGTGATCCAATCAAATAGCTGATTAAACCAGATGACTGCGACATATACACAACATCACGCTCATAATCCGAAGGGGTAGGCAGATTCAAAGGGGCTGCAGGATATGTACGTATGTATGTATAAATAAATAAATAAATATTCAACGACATCACATACATTGATCTGATTCCGAAGTAAGTAGCTTAAGCACTTGTGTTACGGATATCAGAAACAACAGTGGTATTACAAATATATGCTTAAATATTGGATATTAACACCCAGACACCGAACAAACACAAGTATTCATCACACGAATGTTTGTCCTGGGTGGGGATCGAACCCACAACTCATGACGCATGGGGCAGGGTCACTACCGAATGCGCCATCGAGCTTGTCAAATGTATGATGCATATCTGAGGTTTTAGTACCTTCTGATCTAATGGTTACAACGTCCTTGGACACTACATTAAATATGCTTATTATACTTGCTAAGTTTTCAGGGAATCCCCGTTTAATTTAATTAGTACTTCTGTAATCTACCTTAATGACAATTTGACTTGTAAATTTATTACAAGAGGTTATTGTCACGGTTTTAGTAAAAAACGTAGTAGCTGTCCATAGTAATGTATTGGGTGTGTGATCAATATTTTTTACATATACATACACATACAATTTTATTTTTGGCTAAATGTGGTTAAAGGAGCCTGCTGTCCCGTTGACTGTGCCTACCCCTTCGGGGTTTATGGGCGTGATGTTATGTTATGTTATGGTAAACATACAAACATACTCTCATGCCTGCCATCCTTTAAGGGGTAGGCAGAGTCCCAAAATTTTTTAAGTGCCAAAATAATACTTTTTAGGGTGTTGGTTGGCTGTTCAGAAATTCATCTCCAAAGGCACAAGAATGCCAGAAAAACGTCCACGCAGCCTAAAACAGCAGTGAGGGTTATTAGTTGAAGCCAAAATTCATTTAAGTAGAATGCCGTCCTAAAAACAATAGCTTATTATAAATAAATAAAAATAAATATCAGATAACATCACATATATTGATCTGACTCTGTGGTAAGTAGCTTAAGCATTTGTTACAGTTATCAGTATCAACAGTGGTATTGCAAATATATAATTCAATATTGGATATTAACACCCAGACACAGAACAAACACAAGTATTCATCGCACGAATGTTTGTCCTGGGTGGGGATCGAATCCACAACTCTTGGCGCATGGGGCAGGGTCACTACCGAATGCACCATCGAGCCAGTCTAAATTTCACAAAAAACTAAGCCGCTAGCATCCATTAGACAAATAATGACAAGAGTACCTAAAATGGCGAATCTACCTACGTACAACAGTTTCGCGTCGGCTGCGCACACGCACAAGGTCGCGCGAATAATGCTTAATGCCTAGTAAACAAACATAGAGTGTAATAGTTTAGAGAAAATCGCAGATAGAACAAACTTTATGAGGTTAGTACTAGCAGTACCTAGGCGTCACTTACAGTCACTTGGGTATCCTGAAATGCTATACTATAACTTAACATAACATCACTTCCGTGATTCCCGAAAGGGTAGGCAGAATCAAAGCGACAGCAAGCCACTTTAACAACACAGCCAAAAATACAACTAGGTTATGTTAGAATGAAAATTGTGAAAAAGTAGTATCAAGGCTAGCTCGTCGCCTACACAATCACAGACCCAAAACCCGATATACCATTAGTCACCTTTTACGACATGCTAGGCAAGGAACACAGTTGGCACGTTCTTTTTCAAGTCCCAGACCAACGTGACAATATAATCTTTAAACTTGATTTATTTCATAGTCAGTTATAAGAATCTTGTGTGCCGTGGGATTTATCTTGCATGTCCAAGGTAAATAATATGCCTATGTATATTATTATATAGGATACCGACCATCACAATCGGTAAGTTTAGGGAAGAAAAGGTAAAATAATAAAGTTATTTTTATTTCTTAGAAAATGCCTTATTACAACGGATTAATATTATTATCTACATTTAAATTCGAAATTGTCAAATTTGAGGTCATAATCTTATTTTTTTTCTTCAAACAGAAAAGTAAACACTCACGAGATAAGATGTGAAATGGCTAGAAAAATGTGAACTTTAAAAAAATATACGGGGTATTATCCTGGTTAAATAAGATAGTTGCCGCGAGATTTTACAAGAGTGTTACAGACCGAGTATTTTAATTTCATATATTCATAATCAACTGGCTCGATGGCGCATTCGGTAGTGACCCTGCCCCATGCGCCTAGAGTTGTGGGTTCGATTCCCACCCAGGACAAAAATTCGTATGATGAATACTTGTGTTTGTTCTGTGTCTGGGTGTTAATATTCAATATTTAAGTATATAATATGTATTTGTATTACCACTGTTGATTCTGATATCCGTAACACAAGTGCTTAAGCTACTTACCTCGGAGTCAGATCAATGTATGTGATGTAGTTGAATATTCATATATTCATCAAAAGATATGCGTAAGATATTTCAGCCAGAATATCCAGTCTACCTACTCTTGTATCAGATTCTATATTTATGACCTCTAGTTTAGTCGTAATAATAACAATTGTAATCCATCTCAACAATATGTTCAGAACACATGTACGATTCTCAGTCATTAAACCCAAAGTTCGAAGAACACAATATGCCTCGCTGGAGGCACACTCACCTGTAGGCAGCAATGAACAAGTAAGCGCGAATGTTGATCATTGCTGAACCGAAGAGCGATGCCCTTTGCCGTGCGAATGAGCTGACCTGGCTTCGGTCATAGGTGTCACTTTGATGTGAGCGATTGATGGAATACGTGCGAATAAACTTGAACTCTGTGTGGTGTTTCGGGTGAACAATTTGTTTATAAGGATTTCTGGGATAGCTTCCGAATTCTTGCCGGATTACTTTAGGTAGAAACAATGCAGACCGGTGGTAGAATCTTATTATAAATAAATAAATATCCGACTACATCAAATACATTGATCTGACTCCGAGGTAAGTAGCTTAAGCACTTGTGTTACGGATATCAGAAACAACAGTGGTATTACAAATATATACTTAAATATTGGATATTAACACCCAGACACAGATCAAACACAAGTATACATCATACGAATGATTGTCCTTGGTGGGGAACGAACCCACACCCTCTTGGCGCATGGGGCAGGGTCATTACCGAATGCGCCGTCGAGCCAGTCAGTTATTGAAAGATGATCATCTATAAGAGATGATTTGTTCTATGACTCTTCAATTGATACGAAAATTTAAATAAAAAATATTTTGAATTTGATTTCCACTCATGTTAGTCTGGGATTGAAAAATAATGCACCAAAGTGTCGTAAAAGGCGACTAATAGTGTATCGGGTGTTGCCTTTGTAATTATGTAGGCGACGGACTCCGTTATATTGACTCGTGAGCACTCTTTAGGTTAGATATAAAAAGATCCCTACAATTCTAAGCCAATAAACAATCTTGCATCCACATTTACAAGGAAAAAACCATAAATGAGTCATCAACAGTACCTGAGCGTCATAAAAACAATGGTGTATATGTTCCTCCTACAGCATGGTTCCCAGTATCTCAAAAACCGGTTGACATCCATTCTTTGAATGACGTCTGCCGTACTGTTACGTCATTCGCACGTAAAATACTGGTGTCTGCAGTTGGTGGTGGCCGGAGTGATGTCACACTTTATTTGTTCAAGTTTATTGTTGTGAAAATGCGCAGGTATTACTTATTTAGATAAGCGGTTCAGATGTATGTATATAATTGCACTTTGTATTTAAACTTAGTATGTTTGTATGATATTCGATATTATCTCTGTTGTTGATATGAAAAGAAATTTGGTACCATTCCCGATTCATATAATCCTTCTTTGAACTAAACTATAAGTCATGGTAACTATAAATTGTACTTATAATTAAATAATGATATTATATAGAAATACTAAACCATTCATCCAATTTTGACTAATTATTAAAAGTTATTTATATATGTATATATATATATATATATATATATATATATATATATATATATATATATATTTTACAAATGAATATCAGAATGCATCACATATATTGATCTGATTCCGAGGTAAGTAGCTTGAGCACTTGTGTTACGGATATCAGAAACAACAGTGGTATTACAAATCATAAAATATTTGATATTGACACCCAGACACAGATCAACTACAAGTATTTATCACACGAATGTAATAATAATAAGATGGTTTAAAATATTTTAAATTTCTCCTTTTACGCTCTATATCCTTAGTACCTCTTGACCTAGTTTTCACTCCGGTGGTCTAAAAGCCTAAACGCTGATGTAGAGCAATAATACTGAAGGTATTTAACTTGAGAACATAAGTAGGTACTTCGCGAAGAACACTGGGCGACCGTTGTAACCGAACCCGGGACATCTGATACAAACCTCAGAGATAGTGACGACTGGGACGACGCGGAATGTTGTGTTTCTCAAACTGGGCTTCTAAGCCCTTGGGGTTATCTACAAATTGCCACTGGAATTGATTTCCTCTTACAGTTTTGTACCATCCGTAGTCCGGTCTGGTTTTACTATGAGCTTAGAGATAATGTGGCTGGTGATCACATTAATGATATTTTAGATTCATAATTCGCGTAGACGGCAGTTGCAAATTGTACAAAATCTAAATGATAATTAACTTAGTTATAAGTTTTATGTACTTTTCTTTCTCTGTTTGATTATGTTGTTTTAGTGTTTATTTTGTTGGTTGTCCTTATAAATAAATAAAAATAAAAATAAAAATTGTTAGTAATATACGAAGTACGGTGAGCAACGCCACCTGGTTACAGATATGTACATTTATATTTTTTCTATAATGTATGGTAGTCGCATGCCTACGCTGGCGTTGTCGCGTTCACTATTCTATTTGTACTCAGAATCTTTAATAAAACCTAGTTTGATTTGCCCAAATTGTGCCTAATTATTCATAACCCTTCAAAAATAATATATCCTCATAGAATTTTCCCCCAAGAAACTATTGGTATAGGTACCCATTTAATTAAAACAATTAAAATGTATGAATACTTTAATACCATTTATACCTTTATATCGCTTGCAAGAGACAAAGGCGCCTAATAGTATATCGGGTTTTGGGTGTGTGATAGTGTAGGCGACGAGCTAGGCACTTGTTACTACTTTTTTTAAATTTTTCATCTAACCCAAGCTTTATATTTTTGGCTGAATGTGGTTAAGGGAGCTAGCTGCCCCTTTGACTCTGCCTACCCCTTCGGGGATTATGGGCGTGATGTATGTATTGTCAACGTAGTCTCAACATAAATGTTTGAGGATTTATAGGTTGAAAGCCATACACGTTTAGTTACTACGAAGTACCAAGTCATTGTCTACAAGACGTTCTAGATTATGTAACGATATAAAATACAAACCGCCAACGATCTCAAGAAATGAAAGAGTATAAACAATACATCATTCGTCTTTTACGAAATGCTAGATAAGGAACCAGTTGGTGCATTCTTTTGGAGTCCCAGACCAACATGGGACAAATAACCAAATTCTGGTTTTAAAAATGTTATCTGTCAATTTGTTTTGGTTAATATTAGGAACATTCGAAGTCGGGGCAAACCACTAGTAATTAAATTCGTACGACAAATAACTCATAGTACGTATTCCAAGCAGGCATGCTCCGGTGGTGGAAAGAATGGATGACGAAAGATTGACTAAACAGATATACATTGCGAATGTGGAAGGATGTAGGAGCCGCGGAAGGCCCAGGCTCACCTACCACGACTAGATTGGTCGTGTATTAACAGAAGGTGATGTTAGGAGTCATAAAAACCGTAGAGCTTGTATGAAAAGGATCATGAATGTTGAAGAAGCAAGTGATGTGTGTAAGGACCGCGCCCTAGGGCGTTCGGTTCTCTCTGCCTACCCCGCTAGAGGAGTGGCGTGAAGTTTAGTTAGCTACATAGTTAGTTTGTATGTATATACGAAAGAATTGTATAAAATAATTTGGTTATATATGCGTAGAAAAATATTGACTTCTATGTATTTTAATATATACTAATTTCAATTAACACGTTCGTCGGACTACGTTTCTAAGAGCGTTCGGCTAACTTTTATAATTATTAGCTTTTCCGGCGGCGTGCGTGATAGGAATTAGCTGTGCAATATTTAATAAAAAATAAAATTTTAATTAATCATAGCCCGACCTTATTATATATCTGCCTATTATTTGTGTGTAATATCATTGTAAAACCAGTATTAATAATCAAAATAATTACGTATAACTATTATTTATTTTAAAACCAAACATAAAAAGAAGTCAATGTATAAAAAAAATATACTAACAGTGAAAACAGAAACAAATTTTATCAAGGTACTAAAGAGTTATAAAGTGCCAATTTAGAGCGGTGGTAGCTCAATGGTAAGGACACGCGCCTCTTAACCGAGGAGTGCGGGTTCAAACCCGGCACGTACCTCTGGATTTTTCAAATCTATGTACGTATTTATACCACTAGCTCGGCGGTGAGGGAAAACATCGTGATGAAACCTGCAAATTCAAACAACTTTGGATTTGTAACCATGATCCAAAAATTGTCTGGTTCCCCTATCTTAGGGTTGCGAAGGTCAGATCGGCAGTCGCTTCAATGTAATTACCAGACTCGCTAAATCCTGGATCATGGCTAAGCGGACCCCGTCTAAACACGGGACATAACGCTTGGAAGATGATGAAAGAGTTATAACAGTTTCAAAATATAATCCATCTCTCTCACAAAAAATTACTTGGCGCTGTGCGCATAAACGTCGCGAATACACATCGGATCTCTCTGTCTAGCCGATAACATGTGGCCCTTTTTATCGTAAAGTAACAAAAAGTTTAAACCTTTAAGCAAATAAACAAAAAAAGATATGCTTATTTCATATTCGGGTCATGTTAGGAACAAATCGTCGGGTCAGTTTCGTAATAATTCGATTTTTTTTGACAACCCGCTCGATATATATTATATATTCTAATATGATATATTAAGTTCTATATAACATACTTTTCATCTATTAAACAGATGGGTAAAGGTTGTTTCTAGTTCGGATCTTAGACTATAACGGGATCTCTCAGTTTATACAACTTTTGTCGTATTGTAAAATTTCATCAAAATCGGTTAAGTCGTTTACGAATGGGTAACAGAAAATTTTCATAACACATGCTCATATACTTTTCATTTTTGTAATTACAAAGTGGTAACCAATAGTGATATTATCTTAAAGCCGTACTTAGGTAAATAACATAATATAAGATTTAGTTTCAGTCACGGACTAGTAAAAAAAGGACTCCGCGCCACTCACAAGACATTGAAGCTCCTCAGGTGCTCCACTTTGACACGCCAATTACGTCACACATTGACATAATAAGTGCTCCAAACGACAGATATCCGATATCTGATATTCATATGTATCTCACTAACACATGTATAAACGTGGCTTCACGCTATAGTATGACAGCGTGGAGTCCTTCTTTTTTACTAGTCCGTGGTTTCAGCGTAAGGATATTGTCTGCAAGATAAATTACAAATTTAAAATTACCAACTTTACCTACCTCTTCGAGGAGTGTAGGTGTGGTAGTATGTATAATGTATGTACTACCTTACACTCACCACCACCTGCTTTAATTTTTTTTACGGCTTCAAAAAAGGAGGAGGTTCTCAATTCGAATGAATGTTTTTCAAGATTTCTAGCTCGATGCCGCATGCGGTAGTGACCCTGCCCCATGCGCCAACAGTTGTGGGTTCGATCCCGACCCAGGACAAACATATCCGATATTTAGGTATATATTTGTAATACTACTTACTATTGATTCTGATATCTGTAACACATGCTAAGCTACTTACCTCGGAGTCAGATCAATATATATGATAAAGTCTGATATTTATATTATTTATTTATGTACCCACCTAACCCTAAAATATGATCTTCTTACATACATACATATACATATTATCACGCCCATAATCCCCGAAGGGGTAGGCAGAGTCAAAGGGGCAGCTAGCCCGCTCAACCACATTTACCCAAAAAATAAAACTGGGCTGGGTCAATTAGAAAACTGTTACAAATTGAGACAAGTGGCTTGCTCATCAGCTACACAATCACACACCCAAAACCCGATATACCATTAGTCGCCTTATACGACATGCTAGGTAAGGAACACAGTTGGCACCTTCTTTTCAAGTCCCAGACCAACATGAGACCATCTTCTCATGTGCTACATACCTGACGTGTCTCATAACCATCTTAACTTAGTTCAAATGCATCTGACATACATAGAAAGGTATACGGCCTCCGACCTTAACCCCAGCCCGAGATACTAGCAATGCTGCGATAAACGCGTATTTACAGCCGTTATCACATGACGCCAACGCGTGACGTAGTGACACGCCTTCCACTATCGGACTGTTATTTTTACTCGATACGCAAAACAGTTAATAGTACACTGGCGATCAAGGAAATGTATGCCACGTAAATGTTTCTTGACGCATTCGTTTCGAATGCAAGACGTTGAGGTTTTAATACTCGACTAAACAAATAAAACAAGGCTGTTGTTTATACATATGTTTGTCTTAGGTCAGGGTGTTTGAGATACTTTCGTCGATTTTTGATTCCCATAACATAACTTCAGAATAATATTTATGTATAAGTATCATTGATAGGAATGTAATTGTTTAAATTATATCATTTATTAAATTGTTAGCCTTAGCTCCATACTGAAGTGTTAATTATCTCATTAATTCTTTTAAGAAAATCTGATAAATGGGGTACATAATTAAAATTTGAAAATTTAAGACATTATTAGTAATCAATATACACATTTGGAAATATTTACAAACATACATACATAATGTCACGCCTTTTTCCCATGGGGGTAGGCAGAGATCACGTACTTACATTTGTTACGATCCTGACATGCACCTTTCTCTACATTCATAAGTCTTTTCATACACGCTCGTCGGTTAAGGGTGCTGTTTACCTGACTGGAAATAATTAGGCGGCACAAAACCGCTAATATGATTCAAATTAAATTATATAACTGTAGATTTTAATTTACCTTAAATGTTGTGGTCATAAGTGCCAAAAATATTAATCGTATGGGGCTATGTTTTCAAGGCCTTGAAGATTGATAATTTTAAGTAATATTATACATACATACATAATATAACGCCGGATAGGTACAGTCAAAAGGGCAGGGCAGCCCCTTTTTTTAGCCACATTTAGCCAAAAATAAAACTGGGCTAGACTAGACGAATTAAATAAAAAAATAGTGACAAGTGGCTAGCGTCACCTACACAATTACAAAATCGGATACATTATATGTCGCCTTTTACGACATGCTAGGCAAGAAGTTGGCACGTTCTTATAAAATCCCAGACCAACATGGGACAACGTAATAAGGTAAATATATTTGAACGCAATTGTAAACAATTAGAATTTGTTTGTCACGTTTTGGAGACAAGCCGTTGGTTAAATATTTACTATATAAAGCGCAATAATTTGTGATAACAAGTTATAAATAAATATTTGGGAGATACTTGAAGAGTTCATTGATGGAAATTTTGTGGAGTCCATGAACTTTCGCGTTCACAAGTTAATAACTTCTTTGGTAAAGGTAATAAGGAAAGGATGAGTGAATCACTTCTAAGAAAAAAATCTTTTGAAGTTTAGTTGGAACTATTGACATTAGTATCAAAGAAACCGATGTCACGTCAAACAAACTTCTTGAGCACATTGGGAACATTAATAAAGTCTACCAACAACGCCCGGGTGAAACTGCGTCACCCGGGTAATACCCGATCGCGTGGGAATACGGAAATAAAATATGGCCTATGTTACTGGCTGATAGAGTATCGTTCCATTGGTGGAAGAATTATTCAAATTGGTCTAGTGGTTTTGGTGCCTATTCAATTCAAAGAAACAATCAAATCTTTCCAGTTTAACAAGAAATTGAAACAATATTTTGTAACTGCATGCTTCTACACACTAGATGAATATTTTAAAAGTAAGTAAACATAAATAACAGGGTGCATACAAATGTTTTAATTTTAGTTTATAAGATAGTTAGATATAAAATATAATATTTTTACATACCTAGATAACCTAAATACATATATACTTATATATAAAAAAAAAATGGTGCCTATATAAACATCTATATAAACATTTATACATATATAGGCTATTATGAGGGGAAATAAATCTCACTCTAATAATATTAAATATGTAATGTTCTAGTTTTAAGTTGAAGTTTAATTTTAATTTTGATTGTAACTCTCAAATTGCTATGCCCTAACAGGGTGTCACATAGCAACTATTTTAAATTAAGAATACCTTTTATACCTGTGACGTGCAATAAATGATTTGATTTGATTTGATTTAATATTAGTACCTATAGGTATATAATACGATTCTATAACCATACAGAACAAACACAAATATTCATCACACGAATGTTTGTCCTGGGTGGGAATCGAACCCACAAATCTTGGCGCATGGGGCAGGGTCACTACTGAATGAGCCATCGAGGCTGTCATATAAATACGTAGGTACATGAATAATTAAAAAAAAAAACAGAACTACGAGCCTGTGGTTAAACCCACACCTTTCGGTTAGGATGCGCCATTACCATTGAGCTACCACCGCTCTCAAAGTTTATAATGTTATACAAGTATAATTTTCGATCGAATCATATACCAAGAATTTTACGGTAATAAATTTACTCATCCCGCAAAATTTACTTCCCTTTGCTTTGAAACAACAAAAGAATGCCAAAAACACGTCTTTGCAATTAAAAGGGGAAGCGAAGGTAAACACTTAGAGTCAGGTATTTCCGTTGTAAGGCGTAGTCTTGGACTACGCCTCAGAGTAACATGTTTACTGCCATGCAGAAACATGTTTACATGAAGCATGGCCTACTATGTAATCATATTTATAGAAAATACGCACTATGGGAATACTTTGTTTGTAAACAGTGTATAAGGACCTGATTTTGTTGTAAAGTGAACCGGTTTGAATTTGAAATTTTAATGGCGATATCAATTTCAAAGGTATCATTCCGCCAATATAAATAGAACGATGTTTTTTGCATAAGTAACATAAGATTTTGAACATACCAATTTATTTATTTATTTTTCATTTCTTCTAGTAGTTTTGTTTGTAACGTAAATAAATATACAATGACTATAATAGTTATATAGCAAACACAAACGTTCGTTAATCAATATTTCATTGGACCGTGTCAGCATATAAGTAAGATCTTCATCATATTCCTAGCGTTATGTCCCGTGTTAAGACGGAGTCCGCTTAGACCATGATCCAAGATTTAGCGAGTCTGGTAATTACATTGAAGCGACTGCTGATCTGACCTTCGTAACCCTAAGATAGGGGAACCAGACAATTTTGGGATCATAGGTACAAATACAAAGTTATTTGAAATTGCAGGTTTCATCACGATGTTTTCCTTCACCGCCGAGCTATTGGTATAGATATGTATTAGATTTGAAAAATCCAGAGGTACGTGCCGGATTTGAATCCGCACTCCTCGGTTAAGAGGCGCGTGTCCTTACCATTGAGCTACCACCGCTCTATATCTAGCATATCAGTAAGGTATAATCGGCAATATAACATCATCCTAACCGATATCGGTCACGGCGGTCGATCTCAACGAGGATTAGCCATCTGCGCAGGCGATATTATAGTGCACGAATGTGTGCGCAAACACAGTGGCACTCATCGTTCCTCTCATAGTCCGGTGAGCCGCAAACCGACATGACCGGAGAAAGTTCAGGCGCAGGACCAATGGTTTAACGTGCTTTCCGAGGTACAGGGGTGATTAAACCACCAACTTCCTGACTCCGGGCTGTTACTGAGTTATAAATAATTTAAAACTTTCACGTTGCATTATCACTAGAAATTATCCTGACGGGATTACAGCTTGAGTCTTAGCTGTTTTGCAGTTCCATTAGTATGTGTTATTGAGGAAAAATTTAAATACTCTACCTCTTGGCCCTTAGGCAGCGCAAGTTACCACTAAACCAACGAGGCAGTCAAATATAAGTAGCTATAGTAGTAATAAAGGTTTAAAGTTCAGGTACTTTTGACGGCGATTGTATCTAGTCTGAAATTAAAATTATATATTTAAATTGTCCCTTTTACATCCCTGTCCGACACTAGACGCCAGTACAATTTTCTCGATCGGGTAAATCTGAAAAGTTTCCTAGTAGAAGATTGTAGGTATTAACTGCAATTTAAATATACGATTATTTTCTTCTACATTAATAATATATTAACTATACTTGAAAAAAAAAATTAAGTGCTTTTGCAGGAAAAGATTTTTGAAGTGCCTTCTCACCCATTTCCCATGGCTCAAAAAAGGCATGTCGTAAAAGGCGACTAATGTCGAATTGATTACAGTTAGCCACTTTTCAATAATTTTTTACAATTTTTCATTCAACGTGGTAAATAAATTCTTCAGACTGCCACACCAATTACCTAGTCCCACACTAAGCTTGTGCTTGTGCCATAAATACTAGGTAAACGGATATACATACTTAAATATGTTTATAAACATCCATGACTCGACTAAAAATTTCCAAGTTCATTACACGAAACATTTGCCCTAGCAGGATTCGAACCCGCGACCCCCGGTTTCGTAGCCAGGGTTTCTGACCACTCGACCAATGGGCCAGTGGTATTGGACAATTTCTCACGAAGTAAAATGAGGAAATTAAGTAAATAACCACTTAAGTACTATTCTCACGCGTAGTCAAAGTGACATATTTTATCTTTCTGCGGCATACTGCGGCTGAACTATCTTTATTCGTACTTATCAGTATTAAAGTTTCACAAAATAATTTATTTAAATAAACAATTAGGTATTACTTACACATGAGACTTTATTAATGGATGGCGCAAGATATAAGAGAGGTAGCGGTATTGACGTAATATGGTGTACCATGTGCAATGATTTATCGATACCTTAAAATCAATACTATAGAGATTATCGATGCTATCGATATTCAGCAGAAAGGCTGACTCTCTTATCGATATATTTATTGGTAATCTCTTTTAAAACTGTGCTTTTAAATATCGATTTATAAGTGTTTGTTTCAAACCTATATAAATAAAGAGTATTTTGACTCTGACTTTGACTATTTATTTTTCTCCACTAGCAGTCGAATCCGCAATCATTGGCTAGTTAGTGGCTAATTTCTATATTTATGTGGGTCGCAAAAATAATGTACCAATTGTGATAGCATGTCGGAAAAGGCACTAATGGAGTACTAGGTATTAGTTTCGTGATTGTGTATACGACAAGCTAGCCACTTGTCATTACTTTCTCCAATAGCTATTTAAACCTATCCAATTTTGTAAATAAAAAGTAAATATTGCCACTTGCCACTACATTTTCACAATTTTCCATCTAACCCAGCCCAGCTTTGTTGTTGGCTAAATGTGGTTAAAGAGGCCTGCTGCCCCTTTGACTCTGCCTAACCTTTCGGGGATTATGGGCGTGATGCTCTGTTTGTAAAGTTTCTTAGAAACTTGTTGCTCCTTGAATTCTGTCTATCCTTTTGGGGATTGCGGATAGTAGGTATGTCTCTGACCGCTTGACCTACCGGCCTATCAGGAATGATGGTTGTGTCTATCCATATGGAGTTCTCCATATCTAGAGCTATCTATCTATACAGATAGATGGACCCCTGGGTCTAGCGTAGACCACTTAGACCACGTAGACCACTTTACACTAACGCCGCTAAACCGTATCACGAGAGCAGTCCGTGCCGGGGAACAAGCACTCCCCGTAATGACGCTGAAATTGATACCAATTGTAATCGGAGCGGTTAGTTACACGGGGGACTATGGTGGGAAGTCGTTTTAAACTTGTTGATAAACTGTGGCGTCCTGTCGCGGCATGCATTTATATGCGAAGAAAAATGCAAATATGAAATGGAAATGACTGAAAAAATGTTTCGGTAACGCTTTTCCCACTAGGCTAGTTCTGTATTTTGTGTTTTATGAATATACTATTGTTACTTAAAAGTTACTGTTGTATTACCCTTCACATATACTGGCTTCCTGGAACAAATATCATACTACTTACTTATACATACAAACACATATATCATCATGCTTGCATTCCTTAAAAGGGAAGGCAAAGTCAAGAAGCAATAAACTCTTCAAACAACATTTGCCGAAAAAAAAAAATGGATTAAATGGAAAATTGTCAAAAAGTAGTGACAGGTAGCTAGCCCGTCTACACGTGGTCTACACAATCACAAACCCGTTTCTCAATTAGTATCCTTTGCCGACATGCATAGGAAACACGGGGGGCGTGAAGATATAAAAAGAAGAAAGAAAGAAAAAACATTAAAAAAAAGAGAAAAAGATACAGCATTAGAATGGAAAATAATCTAAGTTTATTTCAAGATCGATGAGAGATTACATGAAGAATGACACGATGAAAAAGAAAGGACTACAAAAGTTTGTTTCAGAAAACGTCAGTTTCCTTGGCACTTTGTTTTTAGACAAGGTTGGCTTTGTATCGTCAAATGACGAAAGCGTGATTAAAGCGTGGTTAGAAATAGAAACAGTGCAAAATTAATTGAAAGTTTCAAAAATAAGAAATGATAACGTTAAACACTGTTTCTATGATGATGACGTACTAGAGTTCATTAAAGATTTATCAGTGACGTAATTGATTGCGTTTATGGAAACTCCGTACAGATTCTCCCATGGAGTGGATGCACTTCACTTTGATCCTATGCAAAGGATTTAGATATTTTCACATTGTTTTTGGCTGAACGTGGTTAAAGTGGCTTGCTGCCCCTTTGACTCTACCTACCCCTTCGGGGATTATGGACGTGATGTTGTGTATGTACTTCATTTAAACTAATTCCTTAAAAAAAAAATGTTAAGTATATCTATAATTCATAATTATACAAATATGCAAGTTTCCATGAAAATTTTCCTTACTACCAAATCTAACTTATGATATTAATTCGTGCTTAGAGAACCTCAAAGACAAATGAGCACCATTCCTGATATAGGATCATTCTAATGATCCAGGCTACCACGAAACTTCTCGAATTATGTTCATGTAATTAATAGATATAGTTTCGATGGACTAATAATAGACTAATAATTTGTACCAAATTTACATAGCACACATCAGTGGTGTAGTCTATAAGGAATTACAGGATAACTCTGTACAGTCTCCATGTCCCGAAATAGCGATACATCCAAATAGCTAACTAGTTTCGAAGTTTGTTCGACAGATTTTATTTGCTTTATCTACATCAGTGCTTCTTAAACTGTAATGGACCTGGCAACATTTCTGACTAGTCATGGACCACCTAATTGATTTATTGTCCCATGTTGGTCAGGACTTAAAAATAATATGCCCACTGTGGTGCTTGCCTAGCATGTCGTAAAAGACGACTAATGGTATATGAGGTTTTGGGTATGTAAAGTGTGGGTGACAAGCTAGCCACTTGTCACAATTTTTTCACAATTTTCCATCTAACCCAGCCCTGTTATGTTTATGGCTGAATATGGTTAAAGAAGCCAGCTGTCCCTTTGACTCTGCCTACCCCTTTAGGCATTGTGGGCGTGATGTTATCGATCGATCGGATCACGTCGATCGGATTCGCGCTGTCACATTGTGTCAACGTATTGTAATATTTTGCTATTATTTACTGATGTTTTATGTATGGACCCACGGACCAATTGGGATGCTTTCAGGGACCACCAGTGGCCCGCGGACTTGCGGTTAAGAACCACTGATCTACGTAAATAAAACAAACTTACCTCATTGATCGAGTTTGCAGAATTTACTTAGTCTGCTTATTAAGTAACACAAATTTAGATTTTGTGTTTATTATTAACTAGATTTATATTTGCTAAATTAAATGAAGATGTTTTTGGCAATTATCCTTTTTGGAATTTGTTTAATTTTTTTTGATGCATATATCTGTCACTGTCCACGTCTCTATGTGCTACTTTACTCAATAACTTGTTATTTTCAACCGACTTAAAAAAAAAAGGAGGAGGTTCTCAATTCTCAATTTTAATAATAAATTCTAACAATACAGTTTCAGTTTCTGATTACGAAGGTTTAAAAACTGAATCACTTTTAGATACTATTATATTTGCTAAAAAGTAGATTAATAAGGAAAAACTTTTAAAACCTACAAAATTTAAAACTGCTTTTGTCGAAAATACTTAATCATTATTGTAATCACATTTTGATATTTAATGGTATTTCGTAATTTTAACTAGGCTACGAGTTATGATCAATATAAATACTGTAATTTATCTCAATTAAAAAAAAAAATCTCTAATTGTGTTTTTTTTACTTTTCCTCATATTTTTTTTTCCATTTCTATATTTTTACGAATTTTTGATTTTCCATTTCTCCACATCTCCGAGCATCTAGCTCGCACACAGCGACGGGAGCCCACCAATCTCATTGACACGTCAAACAATGTGCATTGTTTCGTTTGTTTGTTCTACAAATGCACGTGTTTATATAACACTGCGAACATGATGCGGTGTCACTCTCACCAGGGCAACCGCTTTGTGGGAGATCATTGCGATAAAAAGTGAATGTCATGTGTCCATTGGAGCTGACGGCTGATGCTTATGTGATGTGATGCCTCGAATGGGAAGGAGGGGTTATCTAAATCCAAACTTGTAATCCATTAAATCAAATCCATATCTGTCTGTGGAAGGATAACTAGCATTCGGTAGTAACCCTGTCCAATGCACCTAGAGTTATGAGTTCGATCCCCACGCAGAACAAACATTCGTGTGATGAATGCTTATGTTTGCTCTATGTGTTGGTATTAATAACCTAGTAGGTATATCTGCTTTATTCAAGTTTAACCATGGTTCCACTTTCCTCTATCTGGTGTTCAGTGATGTAGATAGGCCCCGTTTCAAAGACCGAACTTTTATTTTTCACGCCAAAACTCTTTTAGCTCCTGTTATGTGATTGGTACTTCAATAGTGTAATAAAACTCTTAAAAATCTACATAATATGAATTCACGGTCTTTAATTTACGCGAAGATATACTTATCTAAGCACTGGCCACTAGAATTACTATATTACTAAGGGAAACTAGCCTCTACGGCATTTATAAAACATATACAAATCTCTGGACTTCTGTGATTTTAAGTTTTCGCCAATAGATTTGCACTAGGATTTTGGAGTAATGACGGACTCGATGGCGCATTCGGTAGTGACCCTGCCCAATGCGCCAAGAGTTGTGGGTTGGATCCCCAGGACAAACATTCGTATGATGAACCTTATGTTTGTTGTATGTCTGGGTGATAATATCCAATTTTTAAGTATGTGATACCACTGTTGATTCTGATATCCGTAACACAAGAGCTTAAGCTACTTACCTCGGAGTCAGATCAATGTATGTAATGCATTCTGATATTTATTTGTAAAAAATATGTATTTAAATATATACAACTTTCATAAATCAGTTAAAATTGGATGAATGGTTTAGTATTTCTATATAATATCATTATTTAATTCTAGATACAATTTATAGTTTCCATGTCTTAGAGTTTAGTTCAAAGAAGAAGAAGAAAGAAAAAGATTATACATGTGATATAGTCTGATATTTATGTTATCAAATCATTCACGATTGGAAGAAGTAAATCTTCCGAACAGTTTGGTTGCCATTAACCAAAAAAGAAATGTTTACATCGAACACTGTAGTACGCACAGTTGTTAATTTAAATAGTATTTAGATAGCATTAGGGTTTCCAAACATTTCTTCGACGAAATATAGTATTTTTCAAACTAAGTTACAAATAATATAAAACGTTCCAAAAAAATATAGTATTTTATGTTACAATCAAAATATAGGAAAATATATATTTGCAAATTTATTATTTTTATAAACGCTATATTTAATAGTACTAATTGCAGTTTTTGATATTTTTTATGTAAAATAAAACAGTCAAATATTCTTTTACATTAATTTTTTTTAATTAAGCCCTTAAATTCCGGTAAAGAAAAAAATATAGTAGGTATTTTTGCATACTTTAAAATTCTTCAACAGTTTCAGTTTTTGAAGGGGCATGCTACCCCTTTGACTCTGCCTACCCCTTTGGGGATTATGGGCGTGATGTTATGTGTGTTGTGTGTTTAAAATTCTTTAACAGTATTGTATAGTTCGCAGACCCTAGTACAATACTACATTTTATAGTACGGTTGGCAACCATAGATAGCATCTTGATGACTACCACCTGTTGAAAGCTGGCAAATAGCTCTTCTAAATAACTGCCGTGCACCGACTGTCACGTGATACGTATCGCAGATAAATACTATATATACTCTCAACATTATTTCTTCGTAAACCTGCTCGAACATTTCCTCATTAATTCGAGAACACATACATACATAATATCACCAAATGGCAGAGTCAAAGGGACAGAAAGGCCAACCACATTCAGTCAAAAATAAAACTGGGCTGGGTTAGATGGAAAATTGTGAAAAAGTAGTGACAAGTCGCTAGCTCGACGCCCACTTTCAGCTGACTTTAATCAATGCAACAATTGCATGGCCTTAATCAGCCATTTCTTTAATTGATTTATTGTCTAATAAACACTTATACGATTAAGTGCACGCGACGTGAATATAATTATAATTCATTATTTTAAGGGCAAGACGCAAAAAATGCATTTGATTTTTACCTTAAATAAATAATAAATAAATATCAGACAATGTTACATACACTGATCAGACTTCAAAGTAAATTGCTTAATCAGTTGTGTTTGTCAAATACATATTTTAAAATTAGAATTCAACACCCAGACACAGAACAAACACATAAGTATTGTCCTGGGTGGGGATCAAACCCACAACTCTTGGCGCATAGGACAGGGTTACTGCCGAATCCGCCATCGAGCTAGTAAAACCTTAACTGCCTGTAGATTAGAAAAATCCAGAACGGATTCGAACCTGCCCCATTTACATATGAGACGATGATGTCAGTGGGTAACTACTATTCTAGGTTTGATTGACCTTTACTTCAGCCATGTTCTTTGCTACTATACTTCATCAAACGTTTTCACTGTCAAGTTTCTCAGCACAAGTCATGAGATACATTTAAAATTTTAATGAAATATTAATGAGACATAATAGTCTCCATCCGGTGACGTGGTAAAAGTATAAATAAATGATCTTTTCTAACAGCTACTAGATAAGTGGTTATGTCTAAGTTAAGTATAGCTTGTCTATCAATATTATGTCTAGTACTATCTATTAGAATTCCAGGGTTTAACGGTATACTATATTAGTAACCCATTTGTCGGTCTGAAAGTAAAACGATGGTTCTCTCTGGGAAGTGGCGTAAAGTTTAGTTAGTTTGTCGGTCTAGGACTCAAAAAAAATGTATCTGTGTTCAGATACATTTTTTTTAAGTCCTAGACCTGTGTTCTCTATCTTGTCGTAAAAGGCGACTAATTGTGCGTCGGGTTTGTGAATATACATATAGTCGACTAGCATCGTCCCGGGGTTTCATCTACAAAGCGTTATTTTCCGTGGAGGCGCTGGTCTTCCTGACAATGCTCTATAATGGGGTTCTGAGAGTCCAAAATTTCCCGGATCTTTGGAAGGTGTCAGAAATCCTTATGATACACAAGGCAGGAAAACCAGTAACCCAAACCACTTCATACAGGCCCATCAGTCTCCTGCCCATCCTGTCTAAGGTCTGTGAGAAATTGATCCTCCACCGCATCATGCCAATACTGGAAAATAGCAACATTGTTCCCAACCATCAATTCGGATTCAGGATGCAACACTCCACTATAGAACAAGTACATAGAGTAGTTGAAAAAATAAGAAAATCTTTGGAGGAAAAAGAATACTGCTCGTCTGCATTCTTAGATATACAGCAGGCCTTTGACAAAGTGTGGCACGATGGTATTCTCCTTAAGATAAGGACATGCCGTCCCCACAGCTACTACATCCTGCTGAAATCTTACCTCACTGAGAGAATCTTCAAAGTCAAGGAATCTGAAACAACTTCCAAATTCTTTCAAATTAAAGCAGGATAACCCCAAGGCTCAGTGTTGGGACCGATTTTGTATACCCTGTATACTGCCGACTTGCCACAGGTAAAGGGAATCACGATTGCCACTTACGCCGACGACACGGCAATAATGGCGAGTAACCGGCACCCTGAAGTAGCTACAGAGCAACTCCAAAGAGGACTCGACGCTATTGCAAAATGGCTTAATAAGTGGAGGATCAAAGCAAGTATAACAAAGTCGGTACAGGTCGCCTTCACACTCCGACGCGGAAACTGCCCTCCTGTGCACCTTGAAAACTGTACTCTGCCACACCAAGACACAGTAAGGTATCTGGGCCTGCACCTGGATCGACGTCTGACATGGAATCAACACATAAAAAGCAAGAGAGAGGAACTTAACATACGACATCGGAACCTCTACTGGATGTTGGGCCGGAACAGTAAACTGTCGATAGATAATAAACTACTGATATACAGCTCCATATTGAAGCCCTCCTGGGTGTATGGCATACAACTGTAGGGCAGCGCAAGTGATTCCAGCATAAAAATCTTGCAACGAGCACAGAATGCTATACTCAGAGCAATAGCGCAAGTCCCTTGGTTCATCACAAACGCCAAAATCCACACACACCTGAGAATGAACACCGTGAAGGAGGAAATAGAGGCTTCCACATGAAAATATAAAAAACGATTGGAAAATCATCCAAACTTACTTGCAGCGTGTCTAACTACGCGTAGCTACCAAAAACTCCTCAAAAGGAAGGACATTTTATAGAACATGCCGCTATAAAAAATTAAGTGGATATCCTCGCTGGAGGATATACTCGACCTGACAAATCCATACAATATATCTGCTTATGGTATACTACTGATTGCAGATAAGCAAAGAGAAAAAAAAAAAAAATCCGTGGCAATTTGGGGATAAAATATAGCCTTTGTTACTTTCTGATAGGGTAGCTTTCCATTGGTGAAACAATTTTTCAAACTGGTCCAGTAGTTTCGGAGCCTACTCAATGCAAACAAAGATCCAAACTTCTCCTCTTTATTATAATATTAGTGTACGATGTATATGCTAGCTACTACACTTATATTCGGGAAAATTTTGTTTGATTATAGCTCATTGGATTCTGCCTAACTCCTGAGCAGATGGCGTGCGCCATAACTAACTAACTAACTAACTAAACTTCACGCCACTTCCCTAGCGGGGTAGGCAGAGAGAACCGAACGCCATATGCGAAAGGCGTACTACTAATTTTTGAGAGGGTCGGTTCGCACGCGATTAAAATACATCCGTGCGAAAAGCCTACTAAAAAAATATTATTATTGAAAGTGGACGTTTCGCACGTTCGGGCGAATGAATTTCGTGCGAATCAACTACTAAGCCGGCACGATCCTTACACACGTCACTCGCCTCTTCAACATTCATAATCCTTTTCATACAAGCTCTACGGTTTTTATGACTCCTAACATCACCTACTTTTACTGCGTGCGCCATCACATTCAGAAAGTGAGTTACCACACATGACGCAGCTCAGTTAGCGCAGTTGCGCGTCTCAGCGCAGCGTTACACGTGTCTACAACTGTTGATAATTTCACTATCGTCGATTATGTAACTACGATATAGTACTAGTACTAATATTAGTATTGAATGTTTATCTTGAATAGTAGTGATGTGATACACACGTCGAATATAGTATTGTTTACAAACATTAGATTTTCGTTAGCGTTCATTTTAACTTAGTATTTATTGATAGGATCCATTATACTATTTAAACTACAAACGATACGCTTTTATGTGTAACCTCAAATAATATTCTGTGAATTTTATAACATGCAAAACCAAAATTATTCAGACAGATTAGTGAATATTTAATATGTAGCCGAACCTCTGACGTAAACATAGCCTTTTCAATGAATTGGACACTTTAAAATAATTTTGTTTTGATTTCTTTGATTCGAGACAGATGTCCGGTATCGCAAAACCGGTCATCTGCCTCGAAAATTTCTCATATTATATTTTAAGTTGGCAGACGGTGACTCGCTGCTTGTTAATTTAAATTGTATTTAATTGCAGTGTTTTAGCCTAATAACGTCAAAACCACTTGATCAATGAGCTTTGTTCTATTTTTCATACTTACTTCTTAATTATAGTATAACTTACTCCTTTAATTTTCTCCTTCTTATTTCCTCCTTGCAGCTCGATCCAGCAATTTTCAGGTACCGAAAATTTAAGTCGGTCCAGTTAGTTATTAATTCAGAAGAACGTGCCTGGGATTTAAATAGCACCCCTTACATGAGGGCTATTTGTTTTTACCGATAAATAAATAAATAAATAATAAATAAATATCAGACTACATCACATACTGACTCTGAGGTAAGTAGCTTAAGGACTTGTGTTATGGATATCAGAATCAACAGTGGTATTACAAATATATACATAAATATTGGATATTAACACCCAGACACAGAACAAACACAAGTATTCATCTCACAAATATTTGTGATGGCTGGGGATCGAACCCGCAACTCTTGGCGCATGGGGTAGGGTCACTACCGAATGCGCCATCGAGCCAGTTAAACTACCACAGTTTGTGTAGATAGTAGAAATGTATAAGTATTTGTAGAAGATGGTAATTTAATGGTTTCCTACATGCAGGGTATCTGCTTACATTCTTGTTTTTAAATGTTTGCATTCCTCAAGGTCGTGTTTAAAGGCGGTTGTCTTCCTCAAAGATGTTATGCAATATTTAATTTATGTACCTGAGATTTTTGTTTTGCCTACTAGCGGTCAGTTATATTTCCTTGTAAATTGTAAGTAGTGCAAACTTGTGTAGGAAAATGTGTATAGCATATGATTTTAGCACTAAATTAACTTCTTGCGATTAATATCAAAATAGGTAATTTCGGAATTAAAATGTTGGAAATTACAAATAATATGTTTTTGTGTCAAATTTTATCGAGAATTTGAATGTATGGTTTTCCTCACATATATTTTCCCTCGTTGCAAAGCTATTTACCTATACTTAGATCCAAGAACCCAGAGGTAGGTTGAATCCTTGTTTTAAACCGACAACCCTTGAAGCTTGTCTTTATTGATCGATTTACCATGAGACATGCCGACAAAATAATAATAATAATATTTATTTCCGGCTGGGTATTAATATTATTATTATTATTTTGGATATGTTCATGTAGATCTCTCTGCTTTGATTTTTGTGTTATATAATATCCCGCAGCTCGGTGTGCCTCTTGGCATAGGCCTCCTCCAACTCTCTCCACTGAACTCTGTCTTCAGCTACACGTGTCCAGTATGGCCCCAAAGTAATGCTGATGTCATCTACCCATCACTCAGTAGACAAATACTATTCTTAAATCATATACTTGATTGTACATCCTATTGAATTGCATTGTGCACATTTCATGATTAAATCGGTATTGCAAAAATTTCATTGTTTCTTTACTTAATTATCAACCTACTTTTATAAGTAATATCTTTAACTAAGTCTTGCATTAAATATGCGCATAAAATATTGTGTCGAAATAAGAGTTAGTAACATTCAGTTTTCATAAAAGTTTACTCCATTTTGTCAACCTTCACTATTGCTTGTAAGACTTCTGCAATTCTGCGGTTTGTATTACTAATCAGGGCAGTAGGTCAAAGAGGAAAAGAAACATCTTAATTCACTTCGATACGAGTTTATTTTTTAATAATACATTTATGTCAGGTAATAAAATCATCCGCTCAGCGGAAAGGTACATGGACACAGTAATAAATTAGCTTAATACTAAATCAGTCTAACGGTCGCGCCGAGCGCGCATCGGCTTAGCCTAGTATCACAGATAAGTAGAGCGGTGGGTCGCGGGGCGAAGCGCACGTGGGGCGGTGCGCGGGCCGGGGGCGGCGGTCACTCGTCCGAAGCAGACGACAGCTGCGTGCTGCCGCCAGAGCTGAAGGAGCCTCTGCAAGCGGCCGCCTCCGTGCCGTTTCCCGCCGTCTGGGCTTCTCCCCCTCCGCTGCCGGGGGACAGAGTCCGCAGCAGTTCCAGCGCAGCACGAGCGCGCTGTCCATCAGCTGCTGCAGCGGACGCCGCGCCAGACGCGCGTTCCCACGCATTCTTCTCCGGCAGAAGTAAGCGGCGCGCTTCCCGCTGCACGCGTCGTGAGCGCAGCGCGAATAGGAACGGCGATGCAGCAGCTGCTAGCAGCAGCAGCGCCAACGCAGGCGTGCGCATATCCGCTGCCAATCCGGGCACCGCGGCAGACACCACCGCCGCAACCGCGTGCGGCACGTGCAGCATCACTAGCGCACCCGTTAGAAGACCCACACGAGCTGCTCGAGATTCTTCCCTATATCTAAATAATGAAGCGTTTGAAATACGACAACGGATCGACGTTATCCTTGATCCACTGTTAGAGGGCTGCGGCGTGCGGGGCTGCACAGCCAGCAGAGGAGCCGCCAACAAAGGAGCAGAACTCACGGCTGGTAGTCCCTTCCTGAGATCCTCATTCGATTTTCCGTCTTTTCGCGAGTTCCGAAGACTGGCGACAGATGGGCATCGGAGCGGACGCTCAGGTGGCAGCAGGAAAGGTCCGAATTTTCGCTCGTTCTCGGGCACGCTGCTATCAGGTACGTCTGGGACGTCAATTTTTAGTGTAAGTCCTTCAGCTTCTTCGACTAGTTCTGGTAAGTTCGCTGGAGGCTCGTGGAGTTGCAAGGCGCTGGCTCCGTGCGCTCGGGCTCTCAGACCGGAGGAGCGTGCCGCGCGGTATATCCTCGCGTACATGACGCAGACGATAGCCGCTGGGGTGATGACTCCCAAGATTAAGTACGCTACGTAGTAGGCCAGCTCAACTCCCTGAACGACAGGCTTGAGCGGGTAGAAGTGGCGGACCACGGCGATGGCGGCGCGGATGGCGGCGGCGCTGGCGGCCGCGAGCCAGGTTGTAGCGCAGAGTGCTGCCGGGCGTCGCTGCAGCAGGCGCGTGTGGCAGCGCAGTGGGTCGGTGACGGCGTGGTGCTGGTCGAGAGCGATGAGCATCACCGCAAGAAGTGCGGCCAGGCTGCACGCCGACGCCGCCGCGTCGCCTGCCTCCACCCACGAGGCCACGTCGGTCCCCCTAGCTGAGTGCTCGCCGAATAACGCGGGCGCGAGCAGGGAGGTCGTCAGCAAATTCGTCGCCAGAAGATTGATGACGAACCTGCAACAATAGAAAACGTTCATAAGCAACGTGTTTACTCGGATCATGTTGACTTGTCCTCAGGTGTTCAGCAGTCGGATAAGGCGCAGTTCGCGCAAGGTTACTCCTTGCAAACATTGGTATAATTTTCAATGGAGGTGACACATATTGCGGATGAAAAGGCATGTTTGATTTGATTTAATGGTAATTAATTTGCCACATGTGACTGGGAATAGTTGAATTGTTTTTGCACGGCGCTATTTGTTTATAAACTTTGTTTTCCGCTCCATGTCCATGCATGGAAAATTTGCGTCTGGACGCGACACCACCAAACGTTCGAACATATTATTTCGCTCGGGTCAATGTGTGTTGTGGAGTGCTAAACTAGAGAATTTATGTTTCAAGCCTTCGCAAATGTTGATGTAGATTTTCACAGCGTATTTTCCGAGCGTTAATAATGAAGCACATTACGCCACCTCGGAGATTTATTGACAGTTTATTTGTTGCATTTCAACCCGGATCACGAAAGACTGATGTTAGAAGTCTGCGCATCTTTACCTCAATTTATGTTAGATTTTTTTCAAGAAGATTAGTTGCGCCAGTGCTCATATATTTAAGTACAATCGCATAAATAAATACGTATTCGTAATAGCTTGCAAATAGTGAGTGGTTCGGAAGAAGGAAGGCCACTATACAATACCTAAAGGAACTGAATCATCACAAGGCGCAATATTGTAATTAATTTAACATCATTTCTCGGTTTTACGATATATCGTAATTAAGATTTAATTGCTTCACATCTTATAATCATTAATACCGTTAAATCATAAGTAATCGCTGATATTGATGGTACTGCTAACAATTAAGTGAACAAATATGTTAGATCGTAAAGTAAACAATTATGGATGGTCTGCTTAAAAACCTATTAACCCGAAAACATCGGGCTTCTACAATTATGTGGAGTAAACATCGTAATGAAGCATTTACCGACGAAAAGACTAACAAAATCGACGTTCATATATTCTAGTCAGATATTATATACTTGTAAATTAAACACTTCAAATGCTTATCTTTGCATTAATTGAGACAATTGTATTATATACTACGAAAAATATAAAGATAATGAAAGTGAAATATGCAGAAATAGCTATTAGCAAACGCATAAGCAATGAGAGTAATATAATAGCCGGAGAAACGCAAGAGCCATGACCTAGTACAACATTAGAAAACATGTGTAGGACGAAAAAAGTTAAAGTTCAAAGAATGCTGCCGAGAAATACGCGAATGCAGACGTTGAAACGCACTTCCTCAAATTTCGTCTTAAACCGTCAACATTATTTGCATTTACTCAAATTGCTAACCTCTAAAACGAACGAGACGTTTTGTTGAAGTTAGTAAACATCCGATGCTAAGATATTATTATGCTAAATAATTTCATTTAACAAACGGACGATCGTATATAAATCCGTATTGAATTTAATGTCCGGATTTATGTGTTTCAATGTCGCCTATAGTTCTTTTATCGCCCTAATATCATCGATAGTCCGACAGTAAGCATTGAAACTTTTAATATTCACTTTACATCATTGCCAAGGGAAGGTTGTTCATAAAATCTCTGGAGAAATAAACAAATGTCAGAGACGCTGACTGAGATCTCATATTGTTAAAAGCGTAAACACGGTGAGATGAATGAACGATGTTATTGAAGAACGTTCTTGATTAAAAAATAAAATTAAAAATGAGCGATGCAAGGTTGCGCTAATTTCAGAGAAATTTAAGAATGTTACTGGTGTAATTACAATTGCTAATATACTACCGATATTCTAAGTAATTAGGACAAAAAATACATAAAATTTAAATAAATTCAACAGGTGAGATGCGATTGGCGTAAGAATAATAGCTTCTGAAGAACCAGCTCAGGGGTACAAGATAAAAACACATTTTCTATTCTCTGCCATCGACGACTCTTGGGTGAGTCTCCATAGCAACTTTATGTCAAGGCCATTATTAATAGATACTATCCAGAATGTTCCTGGCTCTCCATGTATAAGTGATACACGCCCTTGCGAATACATAACGTGTGACATTGATCAAACGACCTTTGTGCATCGCAGATTGCCATTTGAAAATCAAATTATCCGTTTAAAGTTGCACATATTCGTATTTTGCATGCATTTTTTCATCTGTAGGCGGAATCGTTTTTACAATCGATGTGAATTTATGAATTGTAATTGTATGTTTTTATTATCAAGGATCTTTCGTTTGCATTATGGCATTGTTGTCTTGTGCGTTAGAAAACGCGTCGGAGAAAAAAAAAATAAAAGTCTAAAAGATACATAATTCAAAGTTAGTTCGATTACGTCATCAGTTGCATCATCTGTTAGAAAAATGTTGTTTACGTTAAATATAAGTTAAAATGTATTTTCCTCGACGACTATCGGATGTCATTCATAATCTTGATTGTCTTGTTCCGAGTCGACGGATTTTGCAAATTTTCTCATGACAATTATAAATCTAACGGTTGACCATATGCCTCTGCATTGTACGAAACAACAGACCGGCAGTTTTGAAACTGTGTCGAGGCCAGTTATTACCATGAGTGGTGCCCACATTGTAGCGTATAAGTGCATAACCTTAACTTTTGTTATGCGTAGCCTCATATCCGCTTCTTATAATTTTTGAGCTAATTCAAGAACGGAGATAATATGTTTTGGAAGCAAATATTTGTGTTTGCCTGTTAACACTTTTGTTTTTCTGTATATTTGTCTAAAAGCAACATTGTACTTGACATTGTCATCATATTCGAAAGATCGTTTTAAGGTATTTGAAGATAAGGTCAAAGTTAACGATGCCAAACGGACTATTAAAGTTCAGTCGGAAGTATAACTATATAATTACTTAGAATAAAATATTATTTTTGCGCATAACCATAAATCATTCAGTTACTAAATTTATTATAGGTGTCGGAAGAAATAAAATGAAATATATAAAAAGGGATGACCTACATACAGCTTATTTTGTGTCTACCCAGAACTGTTTATTTCCTCATAACCATGGGGATCTCCTTGAAGCGATCCATTGCCATCAGTCTGTCAACGGGACCAGGAAGGAGCCGAATCAGTTATCGAGATGATACAAAGTGTCAGCGAAGAGTTCTCGACCCAACGGAAAAATGCTGAAAAAATACTAACTGTGCCAAAAGTTTACGAATTTATGATTTAATGGATACATCTATAGTTTTGTTGATTTCACAACCGGTAATTTCGTTATTTATAATATTATTTCCTGTTCCTATTCTCGTTATATTCGTTAATAGATATCTGTGAATTGGTAATAAATCACTAGAGGACTAGAAAATTTAATTCTATTTATAAAGTTTTAAAGCATGACTTATCAAATAACATGACGTTGAAAAAAAACCTTCTAATTTTTTTCCATTCGAATCTTTCTTGTATTCATCTAGGTTAATAACAAACGCACCGTCTAAAACGATTATTAAACAATTTGAAACGGTAACAAATTGGTATCACCTTCAAAGTTTACATTGAATTTTCAACGGGACTACTATATTTGCATGTTGGTAGATAGGTATATGGCTAGCAACAAAACTTAACATTCATAAAAGGTCAAATTGCACAAGAGGATGTATTAATGTATCCACATCCAGTTTTCATCAAGTCTATTAATGTACACAAATCTTATATAGAACATGTTTGTATTTTATTTACTAATGCTACATATAAATCTCGGAATCTAAATATTTGAGTAGTTCACGCTCAATTACGGACTACAAAGGTCGTATTGAGCAAGAAGACCTTTTGTATTTAAACGATGTTTTCATTATGTTTATAATTTATCTTGAAACTAGCAAAGTAAGCAAATAAACTATTTATTCTCGCTTTAAGTACGTATTAGCCATGAAGAATATTTATAAACGACTAAAATTATTCATCAAACATTTGCATTAAAATTATAACACATCGAATCTATTAATCAGTGTGTGAAAGTTAGGTAATCTTCGTTTTATATTTAGAAAGACTAATAGCATTCGGATTCTTAACATGTTGAAGCTAAGTTTAAAAATATCGATAAACAAGGTCGGGGAAACCCGCAAATATTATACTGTCACTTTTGAAACTGGTTTCTGTTTGAATCACGCCACGATCTGGCTTGTTCGTAAATAGATACAAGTTTTTTGTTTAGATTCTTTTCTAATCGCCGAATCAGTTATCATGATCAGGACACGATTAAGTCATTCCGTATAATGTCTAAGTGTAGTTAGAGCTTAAAGCTTTCTTTTATTTTGTAATCGTGACTTTGAATGAGCAAATGCATTTATTTCTAAAGTGTCTGCTATTTTTAAATGTCAACGGAAAATTTATCGTTGTTCTTTGTTTTCACTCTGATTTAACGTTTTACAAATTGTTGCAGAAACGTTTTTATAACAGCATAGAATTTAATAAGCTAAAGAAGTTTAATATTTATACCAGCAATGAGCAGAATTTGCTTAGGTTAGGGATCAATTTGCATCTGCGGTTATCTCTATTACTAAACTAATCCATCGATTCGGGTCAACTAAGATTAACCGACCAATTTGGGGCGTCGACTGGCTAATCCCTTCATTTGTTGGTTTACCTGTTGACTCGGCCGCATTATTCACGGGCGAACCCTTACTATAAGTGTTAAGTGGCCTTCGGCAAATTTTCCTTTCAAGCCTATTAGAAGTCTGACATAGTTAAGGGTCGTTTGGAAGTATCCGCTTCTAATGAACTTTGATAACAAGTCCATTGTTCTTAATGTGTGGTCGGATGTAACGGGACAAATCCGTTTTTGGGGTTTTTTTTTAACGAAATGATGCACATGATATTGTTTGATATCCTATGCCTAAGTTCTGGTTCACAAACTGAAATGATTGACAAAGATAATAATGTAGCGTGAATGTTGATTTTAATAATAACCGATTTATCAAAAGCTATAGTGATTGAATTACAAAATAAATTTAGATGACTGGTAGATTGTATATAAATAGTAGTGATGTTTCTTGAATCATAATATGAAGACTGGTTGGTTCAATTAAAACAATTGAGTTTCTAGGTTACATTGATGAGCGAACTCTAACAAAAGCTACCCAACTATAAACCTTTCACCAACATGGAGTGGAATATTTTGACATCTACCAATTGTATTCATAATAGTGAGTACCGACATATCTTCAACCACAAACACTATTGAAACCGCAAAGTTATGTTCTATTTATGTCAATCAAGGTAATCAAGTATATAATTTTGTTTATAAAGTAAACATTAAAATGATAATATAGAAACTAGAAGTACCAAACTACTGATACTTGTGAAGATAAGTTAAACTTAACTATAACTATAAGACGTATTTATTAATGCTAAAGAAGTTCTTTGTTTGCGTTCAATATAATTTAACAGTCATGTATACGATCATATAGGTTAAGATGTTTTGTAAAGCATTTAAGAGCGATTGCTTTATTAATGTACTGCTCTATTCAGTGATTTCTAACTTGCTTATTAGCATAGTGACTTTAATTTTAAAGATAAATTAGGATTACTACATTGCATGTTGTATTATTGTACGAATTGGTTATCTTGATATGAATGATGTCAATATCTCTATTGAATTAATAAGCCTTTCAATAGACTTGAGATTTTGAAATAACTGTTTCGAAACTAGCTTGCTAATAAATATTACAAGGCATCTAGGAAGTATCAAAGTTAACACATGACACAATAGCAATAACAAATCAACTGAGACAATAGACGGCTAAGTACAAATGCATGATAGACCTAACTAATTAATAGAACCACTTAACAACTGCAGTATATCATTAAATACACAATCATTGGTGGGAGTGTAAGGATTTTCCGCTTTTAAGCACATCCGCCTTCCTTCTACGGGTTTGTGACGTCATTTGTCATGTGTCAATCTTAATCGAACATTTTTGATGTTGTTTATCTAGGGGCATTGTTTCGGAACTTTCTCTTCGTGTTCAAGCGTATAAAAAAATCCTGGTAAATTTTAATGGAAGTGTTTAAAGCCTTTTTAGACAGTCCCAATTTGTTCACAAGTGAAATTTTGTTTAGGCCGTTTAGGAAAGATTAAATGTTTATCTATGTTTGGTCATTCTGATGTCATGCTGATAATTTAATTATTACGATGTCCTTATAGAATAGCGGTGAATATCCTAGTTTTTATACAAACTGTGTATTGATGATGGAAAGCGCGTTGAGAATAATTTGCAGCAAATATAGACAACATCTAGCAAAACAGATGTTATTTGCAACATGTGGCCTTAGCTTAAAGATTGGCAAATTTAAGAATAACTTTATTTTATGTGCAAACAGATGCGTTCAAGAAACCAAGTACTTTGCTAGTTACATTTCGGAGAGACCAAATATCGGTCGTTTGAAGTCGATCCTGACCACTAGTAAGCAGAACAGGTATTAAAAATAAATTAGTGTCACACTTAACGGTCCGTAAGGGTTCTTTATCTGTCCATTACCTACTCAAGGACCGTAGAAACAATGCCGACAGTCAGCACTCAGCCTTGCTTTTAAAGGATTACCATCGTTTTAATATTAATGCTTTCAACGTGGAATCTTATAGAAAACTATCCTAGATAAAATTCATGGTCATACAAGACGTGGCATTTGCATAACAACCTATTTTTTCATCATGCGAATATAAAATCAGTACCTCATGGGGGATTTAATGAAGGTTTTTTTAATACTGCGAGTGTGGTGCGAGTATCGAATACATGATCACTTGAAATGTTAAAATATGCGGAGCAGTCTAAAAAGTATTGCTAATTTTACCGGAATGCCGAACTGCTTTCAAACGGTCTGTACTTTTAAGGCAGTGTACCGGTTGAATGTTTTTCAAGGTTTTCAAAAGAATACTGCAGTGATTCGGTTATATATCTATTCCAATGTTGACATATTACAGTACTAGTAAGGGATCAATCGCTATTTGACCTAACTTCTACACCAATGACATCAAAACTTTGACGTTGTTATCGAAATGTAAAATCCAATTACCATTCCTTTCAAACTCTGTTGCATAATGTAGGACTCTTGTCAAATATTTGAAGCAAATTGGAACCTTAGCGATCTTGTAATATATTTTGTTAGTATATTAGTTGTTATTGTATGTGCCAGTTGGCAGAACTCCTTTGAATGGTAGGAACAGGTGCCAGGACGTTACCAATCATATTATAATTATGGACTAAGACAAAGACGATGACAGGACACGTGGTGAAAAGTTTTTGGCGAAAACGGCCCATTATTATGATAATGAAGTCGCGAATCGTTGTTAACAGAGCAATTAGAGATAAATTATTGACGTACGTGAGACGCGAAATAGTTAACCATTAAGAAAAGTAAGTGAGCATATGTGGACTCCGAATAAGGATAGTGTTATTAATCTGTGTTTGTAGAAACTATTAAAGAGTAATCTAAAACTGAATTATTGATCAAATTGAATTTCAATTCGTAAATCTGATCAAATCTCTTTAATAACAAACTATTGCCAATATTCTATCGACATTAAATAATACAGGTTGGGTTCTAGATAAATATGTTATTATGATCGTTATTAATAAATTCTTTCACAATATCGTGTGAAAGTGAGCCTTGAACTGTGATAGATAAATTATGTAGATGTTCTAATAACATCGCTTACACACGATTAAAGTGATTCCATAGATTACAAAGCAGATTAGATAAAACTATATTAGATAGTAGCAGGATACAAGGTAAGTAAAATTGATGATTGCTAATAATGAAAGGGAAGAACCGACTATCGTATATATGAGAATTATTTAGATATGAGGAATAGAGAGAAGATAATAACAGTTAACGGCTTTTAGAAAAGTAACTGTTAATTTAGGAGTAATATTAATTAGCTATAATAATAAGATACCATAATGATGGGTAAATTTCTATGGATTTACCTGAAAATATTATAAAAGAAAATTCTAATAGACTTATATAGATATATTGAACACCTACGGATTATGCTTCAATTTATACCACTAGTTTATGTTTAAAAATGAGTACAATATTTGGTTGAAACATGCTGATAGGTTAATAGACTGCAAGACTATATTCAGTAGAGGTCATTAAGCTTAATATAATATACTGACACAAACACCTGACAACACAGACTTAAACTGTTGGTAACAACGCCTCCTCGTGTCCGCTAAATTGGGAGACCTTGATAAGCAATGGTGATTAATGACGCAAGTTTTTTGTGAACCAATTAGTTAACATGACTAAAAGCTACTAGCGATGACAAAAAGTAAATGAGAAAAACTCATAGAGCACGCAGTGGGAGTAATGTGAAATATAATAAGCTGGAACACATTTTAATAAGACTTTTAAAATCATGAAGACGATAGAATCATGAATGCTACTGAATCTATTAACTAGTTTGTTCAATTACCAAGTCTCGCTATAAAACCTGTTTGGACACAAGCGGTGCAGCTTATACGAAATGAAAATGAACTCTCTCTGCACGATTTCTTAGCAATATTCATATCTGTGAGGTTAGGTGAATTGAATTCTTGAGGGCAAAGTCCTGACTGAATCGTATAATTGTTACTGCTTTGCGTAATCAATATGATGGTAGAACATTCTTACTCCAAGAATAGTTTGCGTGATACCGAATATACGAAACTGCTACCCATCGTTTAATATAAGCACGAATGTTAAGTAAATTAAGTGTTAAAAATATTAGTTTACTTTACAGTAAAAAAGCTTATATAACATACAATGATACCGTTCGTCCAATGTTTGTTTTGTCTATGGTTAACTTAATATTCTATTTAATAGACAGAGCTATTTATGGACATGGAATTTCAAACTATTTCATTGAATATAAATACATCAAAGTTTGGTTGACCATGTTTGGTAGGATGAAAAAAGTTTTGAATTACGTATTTAGTAAAAAGCTTGAATTAAAACTGTAAAGTGCATTTATGATAAAGTGATCAGGTTTAAAATCAATGTATGTGATGTAGTCTACAATTTTTATTTTTAATATCTTAAAATTCAATATGTCGTTCATAGAACAGACTTATAAAATAATATAACTTGACGAACTATTTAAGCTTATCATTCGTCAGATTTTCTTTTAAATTGTAATATATCTACAGATATAAGGTTTAAAAATACCTAGTTATTGATGATTAACGATACCACGTTTGGTATGATTAAGCATATTTTTATCAATTTACTACACTTATTATCAGTAAATGACGACATCAATAAATTGTTTTCCGCATCATAACTATCTATTTCCGTTAATAAAAGACCTAGTATATATTTAAAATACAAAATATTTTCTACATCTCTCTAAGATATGGTTTAAAGTTGACTTATGTGATTATAATTAATATGATTACGTTTAAATAACGTAATCATAATACGTTTAAATAAGCTGTTTCAAAAAAGGTTTGGAACTGAATTGTACAAGCTTATTTTATGTCATGTCTATTTATAGAAACCTGGGCTACGAAATAATAGGCCTTGGGATCGCATCCCGCTAAGGGTAATGTTATAATGTTCATATGATTTTATATTTATGTTTCTCTATCCGTTACGTAGTATTCATAGTCAGTAATACCAATATAGGCTTAGTATGGATCTAGGGAATTGATGTGCTAACCGGAACAAATAAAAAATCGTCACGTAAATATTACGTTGAAAAAGAAGTAATAATTAATACATTAATATAGTTTTTTAGATTCTATTACTCAACGCTGGACGAAAATAGTTTGCGTACTTGACTTCCATTATTTTCTGGACAATTCGACCAATTAAATGACTCAATCTGATTCCGTCGGAAATTTTTGGAGTTATATAAATGATGTTGACCCTGTTGCTTTGATGCAATAAATAAGGATGTTACGAGTTCTTGTAGATGCTTATACTGATTATTTGTACATTTGTGTGTATTCGATAAAGGGACTAAGTTTCTTAAATATCATATTGACGCATTGGCAAATTTTCATTCAGGAAGCTAATTAAACGGTGCGGATTAATAAACAGACTAGGCTGTCAATTGAAAAGCTGTATCAGCAGGCTGGCTGTAATATACACATTATTTGACGTATTATAGAATGAATCCTTATAATATATTCTGGGCCTTTTTTCTTTGAGATTTGTTTTTGTAATTTGATTCCAACAAATAATATTTGAAGAACATCTTTGAAGAAATTACATACGAGATATAACGAGTCTAAACATGATTTCAGTATTGTTATCATAAGGGTAAATCATCTTTTGAGGGGTTGTGTCAAAGACCTTTCTTTGTCCTAAGTTTTCTGTGATGTTATGAAATTGTCGAAAGTTCGGTAATAAAAAAGCCTAAATGTAAGATATATACATACATACATGCATATTATTTAACTGGCTTGATGGCGCATTCGGTAGTGACCCTGCCCCGTGCGCCAAGAGTTGTGGGTTCGATCCCCACCCAGGACATTCGTATGATGAATACTTGTGTTTGTTCTATGTCTGGGTGTTAATATTTAAGTATATATAAGCAATACGATATTATATATTTATGAAGCCTTTGTTTTATACAACATTATTGCCATGTTACATATGAAGTGTTATGATGTTGTCACTTAAGTGAATGTAGCATTAACATAAATTGTTTCAAGTAACGTTGTAATGGCAAATCAAGTTTGTTTGATTGTTACAACTAAATGGGGCCTTTGGTTAAGATAAAAAGTGTTCTTGTTAAGTAAATAGTAAAATCTACACTAGCTAGAGGAAATCCACAGGAAAAAGCTAGTCTATAATGGCTAAAGCAGTGAACAACCTTTATTATCTTAATACACTACTAAAGAAGACATTTTTCGCCATAACTCTATTTATAACTATCATTTCTAAGTATTATCCATTGCGATATATTGGATGGAAATAATATTACATCAAGTTTATATCAAATCATAGAAAATCTATCGTCAAGCTTTTTCCTTGAATTTCAATTGCTTTGTAAATATTCCTTAGTTATAGGAATCACGTTTCCCAAAGTCTTACGGCTTCAGGGAGTTGAAAGAACTATATTTATATTCGACCCATTGTTTGATCATCTTTCGTATTTCAAACGTCACCGTCTATTGGCACCGACCTTCGGCGGTATTCACGTTGAATAATCATTACTCAACTGTGAAACAAAGGTCTTGTAACATTTCGATCACAATATAGGGAAGTGGCTTGAATCAATACGGTTGAACTAAAAATCATGGCACGTTTGCAGTATATCAGATGGTATGGGGAAAATCCCTTTTAATAGTACAGAGTTGATTTTCCTCTAAGTTATTTTTGTTTTAAATTGGTAAGTGTTATTATTTTTGTATGTGTGTACAATCGTCGAATGTAAACATAGTATGACTTGATACGTTACTCCAGTGCTTCTCAAACTTTTTATGCTATGGAACCCTTTTAGGAAGCGGAGTATTTGACGGGACCCTAGAACAGCGCGGGCGTAATAATCGACTTTTAACGGATTTTCCCCCAGGAGTTATGATATTTATGATCAGTACCAATTTTCGTGGAACCCCCAGAAAGGCTTCACGGAACCCCAGGGTTCCGCGGAACACACATTGAGTATAGCTGCGTTACTCAATCAGTATGGCGTCTTAAGAGATATGTATTTGTAGTCCCATAATGTATCTAATAGAATAGATTCGCTCAGTCACGCTCGTGTTTACTTTAAGAAATAGGTTTGCATACAAATGACGAGTGTTGCTATGCATTTAGGTTTGATGCACTATATGCCATCGTGAATATATTTGTGATGCAATATTGCGTTTGCAATATCTTCTAGCTAACTTTTTAGTAATTTTTATATTAGTTTCACTAACATCAACATGTGGCATGTGGCATGATAATAGTAGTCGACGCTGTCCTCGAGTATAGCATGCTCACCAATCTAGAATAGATCGTTGCAAGTATTGCTTGACTTTTCCAATCAAGCAATATACAGTTGTATACAGTATACAGCTTATTTTATGTCTTAAAATACTTTTGATATGATATATATTGATGTTTTTATTTTTATTACTTTTTATTAGTTAGGTTAAACGCGCATCGTTTAAAATTATGTTAATTTTTAATTCTGCTCACGTCCAAATTGTAAGAGTTCGAGCAATGCCGGTGTCGCCGGTTGACCAAGAACGCAAAATAGAAAGGTATTGCTATTTGTTAAGTGCCAGTGATTAGTCTAGAATCCTAAGTGTCATTCAACTAACGTTTGTTTGGCTAAAGATTCTGATTAGCTGCCAAGTTAGTGCTAACCTTAAAAATTACTAGTTACAATGAGTCATCGATTACAGAGCGAGTCTGTTATAACTCTAGACGTTTCAAAATACAATCATTAATTCTTCTTACTTAAGCTAATCGGCATCCCACATGTTTTTTTTGAGACCTAAAAATAGAACCACCACAAAATTTTTGCATCTTTCGACTTATTCAAAATACCTTAAAAGTAAAACAATGGCTTTGTTAATTGGATTTGTATTTAAATGTCCACTTTTTATTACTTGGTTAACAGTGTAACAAATCTCTATTTAGACATTAGATTCCCGTTGCTTATTTTAAATGCAATTTCAAAAGCACGTAACATCAGAATGACAATGACAATTCAAAGGAACGTGCAATATTTTTCTTCAGTTATAAATGATTCTGACTTATTACTATAAGTAATAATTGCAGTTAAAGCCGATAAATCTTGTTTACATCTTATGTCATAATTTTCCCCATCGCTATTAGCTAAGATGACGAAATCTCTTTCAATGAGTAAGACTTAAACAAAAGGCGACTCAACTCAACATAGCTATGTTTTTCTGTCAGAGCATGATGTATGGTCATTATGTAAAATAAGCTACATAAAACAAGTCTATGGGTATAATGCGACGTTATCCTTTATGGATATGAATGGAGTCACAATAATTTTTAATAAGGATACTTTTTGTGTAAGTGACCCTGAAATGTAAGCTATAGAAAAAGAAAATTTGTCCCTTAGGGCAAGATAATTGGAGAAAAAGTATATTAAGTAAGTACTGAAACAAATAGATAAATGTTCATTTTAGTAAACAGTAAAACTAAAATAAAATAGCAAACTCTCGACTCCTGAATAATATTTTGCACAATATAGAAGTAATTGGTAATTGAAAACATTGGGAAATGGAAACGATAGTAACGCTATGAATTGCGCAACTGTTTTGCCAAAATACAAAACAGCTAAACAATCTTAAATTACACCAGACGTTTTTGAACTACGCCTCTTAATCAATAGACAATAAGACATTTGAAACATGAACCATTAAAATTGAATGAACACTTAGAATTTATCACTCGACGCGTCGGTATTGTCGTATTAAATTCCAATTATCTGTTACGGAAGTCTGAAACACTAAATAGAATACGGACAGCGACCGAGGCTATAATTAACGTAGATGCAAAAATATATAGTGAAAGGAAACAAGCAAGTTGAACTGTATAGAACGCACTGCTTATAAACAAAGATTCTTATTCTCAAACAACATTAAGAGCTGTTAAGGGCGAGCGTTTAAGAGTTAAAATAATTATCGACTACGGGAAACTACGCCTTTTGGCACAATTATAACGCTCAACGTTGCATGAATCGCAACAATGTTTATTTTGTTGGTGAAGTCCCAGAAACCAGATCTGGGTAAAACCAGAGAAATGCTTCTAGTAATTATTATAATCGCAACTAGATCACAATCTTGCTGTTTGTGTTTGGGATCTCATTCGTTTGCTTTTAAGTAACCAGTAATCCACTCGTTATCAAAGTTCACCTCTAATTCAAACAAATCCAAACATCTTTAAGGAATGACAATATTTGATCTACTGTGAGATGACTTGCGAAAATATACGACACCGCCTGCTTTTCAAATATTATATTCATCAAACATACAAACTTAATTAGTATTTGAATCCAAATATTAGAAAATTAAGATAACAAGAACTACAGCAATATTAGATAGGTACTACAATTTCGTATGTAATTAATTAATGGACACGATAATGTTGAATACTCTGAATAGAATTTAGTATTCATTAGTAACAACTGCGTTACAAATTTTGTAGGTAGCAGACTTAGCGTCTGAATTGTATTTGTAAAAACAATAGCTTTTTGAAGGCTGCTGGATGTTACTTGTCGCGTCACAGCATTAAACTGCGACGGTTTATTTATCTATATGGTACTATACAATAGTCTGCGCCTGCGCATATATTGAATTAGACACTTTTTTGTGACAAACATACCAAAAAAGTGATTATCGTATAAAACGGTGTTTAAACGAAATTTCAAAACAAATCAGCAGAAAATCGTGGCTAAAAATAAATCTGCTTATACGGCTGATTTAATCCACTTGTTGAAGATTCACTGAGGAAATAAATCTTCTAAAGAAAGTAGGGCTTTGTGCATAAATTGTGTGGGATTGAAAACAAAACTTTGTTTATTTCCACCATCTTTCTTTTCGATTGGCTTCATTTAATAAATCTGTCAGCTGATCAAAAGACGTCAGTTTTCCTCAATTTGCGAATCTGCTTTGATTTTATTTTCTATTTGCGGTTTTATCGGGTTGTGTAGCTTAACCTTCACCTGAAAACATGAATGCCGAGGCAATATCATCAGAGACACGCCAGTGACCTAATTCCTCATCGTACCTATACGTAAATGCATCTAGGGTTACCATTGCACTTTTAATAACTTTCACGAAGTTAATATTATTGGGTAGGTATAATTGATTCGTTAACAGAAGTATATTTTTCCTGAGTGTAAAGGTATTTAAGTACCACACAAATTTTAGTAAATTTTAAGATATTGTTAATTATAATTATTATTTATCATAATAAGCAATATTAGATATACTTAATAGTATATTTTAAAAAATGGATTAAGGCTTTAGGATTACGGAATTGAGTGTTAGTGTTTCTGCCACTGAACTTTATATGAAAATTTAATTTATTGCATCAAAATGCAATTTTCGTATATGCTTGATCACAATCAAGTTATTTGCAATCTGTGTAGCAGCCCTATCTTGGTTTCGAAAAGTAACGAAGAAATATTCCTTTGAAGAGCACTCATATCTATTTTAATGAAGGTTGTTTGAAACCTTTTGAATTAGCACAAATAATTTATAGAGCCGTTAGCGTTACGTGCATTTTCTAGTTTTATTTCATACTAAAAAGTGAATTGTGTTTGTCGTTTATTCAAATATGATTTATATGACCATCGCTCTAATTGTAATGAATGTCATATAAGTGGGGCAAGAAAAATTGTTTTAAATTTGTTGATGCTATTTGACTGTAGGCGTCAGCAGCGAATAATGACATTTATGATGACAAAAAGCGACCGCAATGCTGGTTATAAAAAGCTAAGCTTCAAAATAAACACCAACGATCTACTTAACTTAGAGTTTAAGCGTAAAATAGAGCTAAAGCTTCCACTTTGCTCTATGATCTATAAGTTTACCAAGGCCATTTCGGCCATCGACCCCTAATTAGCTAATAGAATTAATCACTTATGCTAAACGACTTGTAGAACAGTTATTGGAATGTTCCGGGTACAGCATACCAGTAAGCCTTTGCTCTTAGTTTGCTCTCGCGCCAATTTACACTTTGCGAGCAAAATCAATAGCCAGAATAGTGATAACATACGTTAATGTAGACGTTAATATATGGACGTATATATATAAATATATAATATATATAATAGGTATAATAGATATTATTACCTATACATATAGGTAGGTTTTGGTATTAACGGCATTTGTTATTTAAAATAACTGAAATCCTTGATTTTATATTCCTGTTTCTATCAAATATACAAATTATTGATAGAGCAATTTTATAGGAAAACTTGATACATTAATTTATCCCTGGGGTATCCCATTTCTAATAATATTATTTCAACGTTATCACGTGTAACGTTTTCAATTAAAAAATAAATTATTGTGACCTTCACATACAAGGAAATGTATACAAAATGGAGAAACAATAAAATTATTAATAGTTTTTAATAATAAGCCTAAAGAACGGCTTTACATGATTTTTTTTTACCTGAAGATATTATAAAAACGCTTCATTGTATTAAAAATCAGATCCGCATTCGTAAGCCTGATGATAAAAGGTATTAAAATGCCGTAGATAAAATAATTAAAATGATTTCAGCTTAGTTATAATTTCATATGCATATGTAGGATAATGATGCCCGTAATATTAAATTTGCAGGCTTTCAGACGCCATGATACATATATTAAAAATGCACCGAATATGAGGATATAAAAATATCTTATCATCATAAGAATCATAATTATCGACTCATTCATATATCATCATGGTATATTCATTTAAATGCAAGTTGTAATATTATTTGGAAACTTAACCAATTCTTTTTTTTAATTTAATTATTTCGTTAATCTACGAAAATCCTAGTATTAAATCGTTTCATAAAATAGATCTTTCATAATGATACTATTGCGTTATTATAATGTCATTTCTGTAATCGGTACTAAACGATTTTTTTTTTCAATCATTATTTCATATTTGCAATCCCTTCCTAGGAAGCAGATAGCTGCATGCGACAGATAATTTAGATGTCCCACTTTCTACAGAAGTCTGTTTCTTCTCAAGGCGACAAGTTTATTTTTAGATCTCCAGGAAAATTAACGATGATGTTCAAATAATTTTATTTCATGTCTCAGACTGTCTGTTTTGGTTATTTTAAGAGATTCTCTGAAAAAAACCTACATACAAACATAACATCACGCCCATAATTTCCGAAGGGGTAGGCAGAGTCAAAGGGGCAGTAAGCCCTTAACTACATTCAGCCAAAAATAAAACCGGGCCGGGTCAGGGAAAATTGTGAAACAGTAGTGACAAGTGGCTAGCTTGTTGTCTACACAATCACATACCCAAAACCCCACATACCATCAGTCGCCTTTTACGACATGCACAGAAATACAGTTTTAAAGTCACAGACCAACATGGGACTATTCTCTGAAATATAAATTAATATTGTTTACTATATTCGGCTGCTTTGTTAATCGCGGTACGACGTTCAATAAGATATGACCTTTTTTATTTTAATTTTAATTTTATTAACGTTGTATTCTTATAATTAGATGTCATAGGTTATGTGGGGCTTTTTGGTAGAGATAACAGTTTTAATATGTTGTTTCCTTCTGGTAATGTTAGTCGTCATTGACAAATTGATTGACCAAAACGTAAAAAAAAACAAGTTATCATCGTGAAGATTACAAACGGTTAAATAAAGACGTCATTGTCAGTGTTCATACAAATAAGTTATTGCTTATTTTCGGCGCAATCTGAGGAATATCTGAATAATAATAGATATTTTCACTATTAAACCAAAATAATATAAGTTGCTTTCAAAATGTTGTATTTAGATTGCGATTGAAACTTTTATAATTTCTTAATAAGTTCGTACGTGTTCGTTCAGTCACAAGTCTTCCCTTAACGCTTCAATATAAACAATTTCCTAACCCACCCTTAGCATGCTAAAATGCAGTTTAACAATAAATAGGTCAATGCAAGAACTAAAAGCGGAACAAGGCAATACCTACATAACGCGACTAGTACGGAGTGCGGACGTTTTGTACTGAAATACATTCAGTTGAACCGCACTGACATTTTGTCGTATTGTATTTAGGTCCAGATGGCGTGCTGAAAAGACCTCGGTGGTTATGCCAGCTGCGGAATGCAATTGTGATTAGGTTAGGCTTTTGTTTAGTACTATAAGAAGATTGTGTCCCGTGTTGTTATGAGATTCGATAATAACGTAGGTACCAACTGTGGTCTTTGACTAATATGTAAAAAAAAGGCGACTAATGGTTTAACTAAAACTAAGTTATAAAATAAATAAATAAATATCCGACTACATCACATACATTGATCTGACTCCGAGGTAAGTAGCTTAAGCACTTGTGTTACGGATATCAGAATCTACAGTGGTATTACAAATATATACTTAAATATTGGATATAAACACCAAAGTTATTACAACGTGGCACTTTTTTTTTATTTTTATCTTACCCGACCCAAGTTTATTTTTTTTCTAAATGTGGTATTTTTTTCTAGGAGCTTATCCTTCTTTGGATCCTGCCAACTTCTTCAGGATTATGGGCATGTTGTTATTTATGTAGTACCTATGTACGTGTACATTACAAGATTTGTGGAAACTGACAGCTGCCAAAATTAATTACTTGTTAAATAAAGTACCTGAGCGTCCGGGCTTGGTCGGTGTCTTGAAAATACAGGTTAAACGTGTTTGGTTAATTAAATACAAAATATTATTATCGATGAAGCGGCGAATTATTGAAATTGTTAAAAGCCTTTATATTATATTATTATATTATCAGGCTAGATATTTATTTGTCACGAAGTTACGCTTTAATTTGCTCTTTATATTAAATGTTATATACCAGATAAAGATACTTCTAGTACTTGGTCAACTATAAAGGTATTTTTAAGCCTGTTGACAACTGAATTTACATATTATAATAAACAAATTTAAATATAACATCACACCCTTAAAAAATGGTAGGTAGAGTCAAAGGGGCAGCAGGACTCTTAAACCACATTCAACCAAATATGAAACTTGACTGGGTTAGATGGAAAATTGTAAAAAAGTAGTGACAAGTGGCTAGCTCGTCGCCTACACAATCATATACCTAAAACCCCATATACCATTAGTCGCCTTTACGATATGCTAGGCAAGAAACACAGTTGGCACACTCTTTTAAAATGACGTTTGTCCCAGACCAACTTATGACAAACGTCATTACAGTTCTTTAGACTTTTAGTAAATAATAATATAACTTAAATTTTCGAATACGGGTTTTTGTGGCTTAATAGTTGCTGTTTATTATTCATATTAAAGAGAAATGCGTCGAATGCCCTGCCATTCTCCAACCCAGATTTGAAGTTTAGAAGTAAACATTTTTCCAGACCAATGTATAGGTATATACCTAACTGTTTTGACGTACTTAGGTTAGGTACTTAGTCATAGCATGGGGCCAAATAGCATGCCACATACGGTTTTACATATACCAAGAACATTTCGATTGTAATTTTCAGACGCAGGATGGGACTTATTGTTAGTTGTCAAATAATGACGCAAATGATTAACATATTTGCTTGACGCTGATTTGAAAATGATCATTAATTTTATGTTTTTATTGCATGCGTCAAACTTGACTTGAATTTAGGTGCCGGTTTAGGTATGAGTTAGTTTAAATTTATTCGCTAATGGCTTAGCAGATTGTATTTGTCGGCAGATTCCTGAGTATCTTATTAATACCAATTGAGTTTAACAGACTAAGACTGAATACTATGTAGTTATAACGGTAAAATATGTTTCAAAGCTCAGCTATATGCACCTAAAATATTTTATTATCGACTGTAATGTGAAAATAAAAACCATCTTTGATGTTTAGGCAAGGATCAACCTACCTATTCTCATACTTAAATGTTTGGTGTTAAGTACCAACATTAAGATAGCACTAAGTATATCGTAAACTCAATTAAAAACAAGAAACGTACTAATGTAAAAAAATAAACAAACTTAGGTAGAAACAAAATTCAATTCGAATGCATACCTGTTTTCAGACAATTCAAAAATATTTATTCAAGATTCGCTCTTGTTAAACTTTGCCCGCGATCTGAAACTGCAACATAATACCTTTGTTTTCGATTCTCACGACCGACCAGCCCGCCTCATTATATAACTTCACCTATTTTTTATAGACCGACGCGACAAGGAACAGATCTAAATATTGCGTCATTTGTCTAAAGAAATGACGTTAGAACTGTTGATGAAACAAATAAAGGCACTTTAGTCTATGCTATAAGAATAGTGATCCATTAAATCAGCTAACGCTTTATTCAAAATAAATAAAAACAGCTTGTAAATAATAAATACATTGAGGACTACATTTCATCCTTACAACGCATTAATATATGAAGGCGCAAGTGTATAAATCAAATATAGAATGTTTACTATAAACAAATCAAAACTGCACTCACCGCTTCACATTGAACGGTAAGGTCGAAATTAAAAACTGTATCAGAGTGCAATTAAAGCGAGGCCGTTGTATTTCCTTCTGCCACAAATAATGACTGGCCCTTATTGTGTAACTTGAATAACTTAAACGGTCGTTGGTCATAGAATAGCGCATAAGATTAGGTATAAGGTCAGTATAGTGTGAAACAATTTTTAATACCCTTGAATTTACCGTCGAGTGTATAAAAAAATTGAGAAACATTCACTGAATCTCAATAATTTTTAGGTATGAATTTATTCTATTAACACAAGTAAGGTTTGCATTCAGATAACTTTTAAAAATAAAAACACAATCGAAGTTTTTTGTTAGGAATTTCTTTTAGCAGCAGGTACTTAAATTCCAGCCTAACTACGTAATTTTCAGGCGGTTAAGATTTCCATAAACGAGGTGATATGCAGTCAAAAACCTACGTGTAGTTGGTTTAAAACCGGAGTAAATCCATACATACCAAGTATGGATGAAAGGTACCCTATACCTTTTTCTGTACCTCTGTTAACTTATACATACAAAAATTCTTGATGAATGTTTGCGCTGTAAAAACGTTGAATAGAAACAAATTTTTTTACATTAAACAAAAATTGTAAAAAAAAAATAATAAAAACAGTTAAAACAAAATGTTTTAACAATTTATATTATATTTTTAAAAAGAGTCAGAAAAAAAATTGTTAATTTTGTTTATGAAATTTTTCAAAAGAGCCGAGTTAGGAAACAAATTGCGTATCAGTGTCCAGACGCGGTCATCGCTTTATAATGGCCGGCTTTTTATTTATTATTTACCTGTTTAGTATACAGACTTCCGTTAAGAAGGTATTATGTGGAAGCATGTGACATGGGTGATAAGTACCTAAATAAGTAAACATGTTTGACTTATTCTTTACTCGTGCACCTACATTTTAAAATGTTGGCCTTTCGAAATGTTCTCTCAATGCCGAATGAAGGTGCAGTGCAATCAAATGTGAACTCTTCATAGTATTATAGTATGCAAAATCTGTGCCTTTTTGAAATTATGTTCGGTAAACATGGATGCAGATATTGGACACGAAGCTTTCTAACTTAATGTACTTACTTTCGTTTTAGAACCTATAAAGACGTGACTTATGTACTGTCTCTCAATCTGTTGTAAGTGACCCTCAGGGGTCCTCTTTGTTGTTATATTATTTAGTATTTTTAATAAAATCATAAGTAGATATCGGATATCTTTGTTTAAAAATTGTTGAAACGAAATTTAGGTAAGTTTTTTCTTAAAACTTTATAATGGAAACATGCATTTTAATAATTATAAAGCCATTAATCATTTGAATATATTTTTCGAAAAATGCTATTTTATTTATTGCGTATATAACAAATATATTCATTATATAATGTTTTCATACGCTTAGATTCAGTTATAGGGGTTGTCGTGGTTAAAAGTTTGAGAAACAGTCTTATACCTACATAGCTGGTATTTTTGGCTCAACTCTTAACTGTTCAGTCGCATGCTAAACCGATCTAAATTCAAAAGATTTCGTGACTGTATGAATCGTTGTGTCATGATAACAGAATTCATATCTACAATCGGGTGACGAGCAGTTTCAATGTCTCTTCAAGCCATAACGACCCTGATTTTTTTAAAAGTAAGGTTTAAGGTGAACAAACTTTTCGTAGGGTTAGACCCTTCGAAAAATTTGTTCACCTTAACTAACACGCAAAATCTATAAACCTACGTCGAAAAGTTACAATATAATTAGTTATGCAAAAAAAATTAACTTTGACCCGTATACATTTTTTTGCTGAAACTTATCCATGAAAACTTTTACTTAAAAAATATTGGTATCGATCTGTCAATACGCAAGTCAGGATGTGTTTCTATGTATCAATCATGATATAGTTAATAATATTATCCAAATAATTTTTCTTAGACATTCTAGCAATGCTTATTTAAATGCTCTATAAATCTGTGACATCTAGTATTGTTAGTCCCCACTTCTAACCAGTCAAGTAAAATGCAAAATTTTCATAGAAATACGCGTAAAACGTTACAGAAATGAACGACGGCTAAATGATAATTGACCATTTTTATTATTGCCGTCGCCGTGGTAGCCAGCCTTGACCGTGAACGCGGCACAGAAATTAACGCCCAAACATAACTGTCAAGCGTGATTAATTCTCTTTTATTGTCTGTGGTAATGGGGGCTTCATCAAAGTCCAATTTTCTGTGGAAAAATTTACGGCGCGGAGAATTAGTCTTTCAGGCACGTAATTGAAAAAATGGCGCCCTCTTGTGTCTGTCCCTTGTTATAGTTTTAAATACTCGGTTTAATTTCTTAATTCTGACGTGTTTATTAAACAAATGTCGGCATGAACAAGAATGCTAATGTAACAATAAGAAAGGCGCATCCAAGCACGTATCAAACCGATTTGCTTAGATATAAAAAATTATAACTTGTATTTTTCTCTGCCAATCAAAATTATGAAAAACCGAATAATCTAATAGAAAATGTTCAAAAAAATTTTTTTTAAGGCTTATTCTAAAAATCCTCTTTTAAATCATCTATTTAGAACTCTATAAAATACTGTTTATTATTATGATTTTAAAACATCTCTCATTTTATCCGAGGACGAAATATGAATCCCTAATTATCTGTTACAAGTCTATGTAGGCAGAAATCCTAATATACCTAAGTACAAAGATCTCTGACTCAAAATTAAGCATGCACTCCAACAATACACCATTCCGATTCGATCGCCATGATTCATAATCCTTATTTTAGACCACCGTATAATTTATCTCATTCAGTCTCAGAACCAAGTTCGTTGCCCACTCAGACTGGCTTGAATGTCAAAAAACCCGAAGTTAGGTATGGGCGATTAAGTTTTTATACTTAACATACAATGTTGTGAGAATTATGGAGCGCTTTTGAATACAAATACACTAGATACTCTGAATAAATATAATAGACAGATTTTTGGACTTTGATGATATCATCTGTTTGAAAATAATCCATCAGCAGTACTACTAATAATATTATAAATGCGAAAGTTTGTATGTATGGATGGATGTTTATTACTCTTTCACAAAAAAAAACTAACAAATGAATTAATGTTATTAATATAAATTAAGTTAGATCATAAAAAATCAACAGTGACAATATTTTTCGCTAAGAAAATACCAGTACATGTTACAATATTACGCAAAACGCCATCGCCCGATAATCCCAATTAAAGAGAACACGCTGATCTGTTTCTGGATAAACATTTAGGTAAGTACATTTGTTGTCCTTAAAAACACCTTTCGTAATCCAATAGATTATCATCGACGAAAGCAACAAAAATACACACGCAAACTTTGCGCAACGTTGCCTACCAACTGCGGAACAAAAGCGTCAATGTTTCTTTACGGGCTACGCCGCAAGAGCCATGCATGCGTTTCGCAAGTTCGTTCTTGACCGCTTATAACATTGAAAACGTCCCAAAGTATATTCTAACTGCTGGTAATAAGGTTACTTCTGCATTACAAGCGGCTCAGTCTAAAGTTAGAGGTATGCGGCAAGAAGATGTTTTATTTTGTTGGGCCTTAGATCGACGCATGCACTCCATAGCTCTTGCCAACGCATTTTTGTTCATGCTAAAATTATAACTCAAGTGCGATAGATTGCTACATGGCTAATTGGTCATACAAATAATAATATACAAAGATCATTCAGTTGTCACTACATACAACATTTAAGTAACATCCAATGATTAATCTGTTTTTTTTTAATTGGCAAAGAAGAATTCCACTACTTATCAAAGCAAAAAATGGGACGATTAAAGCGCTGAATCGCGTAGTATATCTTGCGGGTTCTATCAGTAGGTATATAAAATTTTCTGAAAGAAAGCAAGTAATGAAAGCGTTTTGATTTCAGCACGATATGCGCTAGTGTTAAAGTTGATGATGATGATCTTCAAAGATATCATCAGAGAAGTCGGCTTTGTGAGCGTATTCGTCACTATTACGTTTGTTATCATAATTAGGTCACTCTTAACTCAAATCTACGTTTAAATTTATAGAGGCAATGTTTGGTATGTCGGGAGGTCGGCTTGAAATTAGGTCAATAGATTATAGCAATATGAAGATATATCTGGTTGTGTTGGTTAGTATTGCGGTGCGAACTTTTAAATTCCTTGACAAAGACATTGTACAGACGCAGCCAATTGATATCGCTAACTGTGTCAAGAACCGTCTCGTACTTGCACTACGTGGAAAGAGTTTTTGTTAAACTCCAACCATGATCGTGGCTAATTTGATTCTTGACCAATTCATTGACTCTTTATCAGAGTTGAGACTTTGGAAATGTTTGTGGAATTTTACAAATAAGTACAGATAATTAAATCGATGTTATTAATCCTTGTGTCGAAAAAATATTTTGTTATCGTTTGTGTTTGCAACTGATAACTTATTTTGATTTATATTTTAGGTATTTCGACGAAAGTTTAGTTAAAGAGGAGTATCGTAAATGCAAATAAAACATAAATTTCCGATAGCACGCTCTGATTAGCATGATCTACGATTTGTAATCAAAGTTAGTTTCACTAAATTCTTAGTGGAATATCGATTAGTTTAAGTGATTTTTAAAAGTCTCGAGATGACTATAATATAGATAAAGATTTCCCATATTTTTTATCAATTTATGGAGATACACCTGTAAAAGAGTGTAATTCAAGAAACATCGTTCTGTATGCAGACGATTGATTTACATTAGCCCATAAAATCACCATTAGCTAGAGGATTCTTGTGTTTATCACACCATATCGATGTCGAATGCAAATAAATTGGGGGGAACAGTAAAACGACCATTATAAAGAACTTTAAGTGCTGCTGTTGTTAGGCAAGTGTAAAGCCCTTCACACACTACATTCAGCATTCCAAGTATTGTTTTGCAACAGTTTCTTCGGAATCTTAGACATATAAAACTATTCGGCAAGAAATTAGACTCAACAAAAAACACATACAAGAAAATAATTTCTTGTGAACACCGAAATAATACATAAACGAAGTTAACGAAAATGTCCAATTAATCTAATCAAAATTGTAGCATTAGGTGCAGATAGTATGAAATTCACGCACCTAAGTAGGTATTTGAAACATTCTAGAATATGCTGAAAATTATTAAAAAGAAGACTGTTGCAAGGCGAAATTTAAAATTTTTGCTATTATTATATGTTGCTGTATTAACTATTGTTGCCAAACATTTTTTTACGAACTGGATAGTTACATATCATAGTGTTGCATAAATTCGCTCTACAAAAAACAACTGGAGTGTGAATACACCATAAGTGAACTGTGTAGTCACCGCCTTACATTGAGCAACTCTAATGACAGTATCAACCAAAGTGGCTTTCTAAGAGCATTTCACGTTTTACTATCTAAATGCGTTTTGTGTCTCGGGAAGCATTTTGTTAAAATGGAAATGGTACTATAAGTGGAACGAGACACGTGTAAGAAAAACAATCTTGTAAGGGCAATTTCAACGAGATATTATTTCCTTAATTTATATGGTTTCGTAGACTTAATTGCTTTGCGTGCTAATTTTAACAAATTGGTAACTTGTTCCAGTAATTTCGGTGCATAAACGTGAAAAGGAAATCTCAAATTAAGGCGCGTGTTAGGTATATCTGTTAGTATGTTTTTATCGCGTGTTCCGATATTTCCAAGCAGGCAGGAGTTGCTAGCCAGCTCATGTTATGGGAATATCACATTCCACTGAAACTCAGTAAAGTTGATGCATGCAAAATGTTTAAATGCAAACGAGGATCTTATTACCAACGAAGAAATTAAACCATTATTAAACTTTTCTCGGAAATTGTGCAGTCTAGTCTTCATTATTTTGACATCATCATTGTCATAAAAACATGAAGATCTTTATATGCAGTAGCAAGAAGATCGGAAACATGTAATAATTGTTTATGGTATTGGATGTGTAAATATAAAGATTATGCTTCAACCAAATATTATATTTGTTAAATACATAGGCCGGCCCTTTTTAAGACTAATAAAACTTGCGTTTGGTTGAATTTAAAATTATTATAATAACAAATGTTGCCTATGTTCTACAAAAGTTAATAGAGCCCTAAGAAAAAAGGAAATCACTGTGACGTTTGCAATTTCTATGAACAAGTTGCCTACAATAAAGCGTTTACCAATAAAGTGATATAGTTTTATTTATATCTCAATAAATAGACTTCTGATCATAGTCCTGGTTCACTGCCTCGCACCAAAACAAGGTGTCGAGTATTAATAAATTAATGTGGGATGATTAACGATTGCCCCTGCGTCATTTGCCATTCAAATAGATCAAACGTGGGTGTTCAAATCGATGGAATTGCAAAACCTTATCGATTGTTCGATCATAATTAGTTTGACGCTAGTTCAACAGCGATGCAGTGATCTTTTAAGAGTGTAACCCTTGTAGATAAACATTTTTATCTTAGTGCAGATCTTTTTCAAAATGATCTGGTCCTTATTGATTGTAGATTGCATAAGTTATCAGATCAGGTAGGATACGTTATGTTACAGATATAAATGATCTAAAGATGTATTGATATATTCGATTGTACATGTTTTTAAAAGATAAAAGTATTTCTGAACTTATATCTAACTACCAGAGAAGGAAGTATATCTTTCTACCGAGTAAGCAGGAGTAAAGTTAGAATCATATCCGTTATATTTATTTCCTGTATCTAGTATCTATCTTTTTATGTAATTAATTATAAAAATTATATGTACCTAGTTATTTTGTCTATAATTGGAAATTTTCTGATAACTTTGCTGACCAAGGACACGTATAAATTGGTCATACAGCAATAAAATCCATCAGTTTCCAGATTATCGCCACTCTATTCAACGCAGGCGTCTAAATAAACCTCGGAGATATATTTAACAAACTGGAATGCACGTTCAGATCCGGTAGAAGTTATGTCTGACAAATGACTGATGTTGTCAGCTTTCTTTGGACAAAACAAAATAGACAACACTTTCGAACGCACGTTACTTGTTTTGAGCCAAGAGAGTCAGTGACTGATCGAGACTCGAATAACATTTACATTGTCACTGATCCTGCCGCTCTTCTTTAAGACTTTCGATTTCTCTTGAAATATAATATTCACGTTTCATTCTTCATATCTTTGGGCAGTGTTATTTCCATTCGTCTAAAATTTTTAATATGTCATTAAAAACTTATTGTTCGTTTACCTTTCTAATAGAACATGTGAATGTGCTATTTTTCATAGATAGCATTTAGATATGAAATATGTATAAATGTGCCTAGGGCAATCAAATTATATTTTCCTTAGAGACCTATTATTATAATTACGGTACTTTAATGTTGATTAATTTCCATCTATTTTATTGTCAATCATTATAAATAGGAAAGGTTTTACTGTAATTACTCAATCAGTAGTTGAATTTCCGGGGTTGTGTAAAAGATCTGTAACTAAAATAATGTTGTAATTTGTTTTTTTTTTTCAAATGAAATAATCTTCAAAGTCAACAAATAAGGTTAGTCTACTGCCAGGTTATTAATACTGGAGCGTTTCTTTTCTTTACTATTTTCCACATAATTTGCATTATCAAACTATACTTCTTATTTGTGTTTATTAGAATTTAGTTATACAAGGACATGTTGTAGGTACTCTTCGCATTTCAATAAGGAATATTAAATATTGTAGCTACCGCCGAAAATTCTTGACGTTTTCCTTATAGAGTTCAAACACCGATAATGCGACCATTTAAATTTGTAATTTTTTTGACATTTGACATGCATTCAACCACATTACTTGTCATACAACTTTTAACCTTGCATGTATAAAGAAACATGTGAGAATTAGCACAGTTTACTTGTGATACAAGGTTCATATTTGTTTGAATGGAAGTTGTGAATGAACTGAAAGTGTTAGATTGTTATGAAGATACTAATCGTTGCTCATGAATATTTTTGGGACTTTTGGGAGTGAGTTAGATATGATCAGGGGATCCAGGAAAATCTATTTAAAACTCATTCAGATTTCTTACTGCGTAGCATTTAAGTAGATCATTTGCTTTCAATGTGTAGATAAAAATTACAATACAAAATTCTTCGGGTAAAGAATTATTAAATCTGTTTTGCAATTTGTAATTCTGTAGGTACTATTGTTTTAATATAACAAGGCCAGGTGATCATAAGGGTTGGGCAAGTGCGAAAAATATGTAAGTTCATTAATGCTTCTAAAACAATGTAAAGCGAAGACAATAAAATTGTAGTTAATTAAACACAATTCCGTAACAAAGAAAACGTTTTATGTGAGTTAATCATACAAACGGATTAGAATATATTTATGCAACTGCTTCCTCCATTCAAATTGGGTTTATTCCTAATGAAAATTTAATTGCCGTGAAACTAAAACAACATATTAGCTAACTCATAGGCCAATTAAGTATCCATTTACCCTTTGATGGAAGCATTTACTATATCTCTGTGAATAAAGTTCCACAAATAAGATTGAATATCCTATGTCTGGGACTTAAAAAAAATGTGTCAACTTTGTTCCTTGCTTAGCATGTCGTAAAAGGCGAATAATGGTTTATCGGGATTTGGGTATGTGATTGTGTAGGTGACGAGCTAGCCACTTGTCACTACTTTTTCACAATTTTTCATTTAACCCGACCCAGTTTTGTTTTTGGCTGAATGTGGTTAAAGGAGCTTGCTGTCCCTTTGACTCTGTCTACCCCTTCGGGGATTACGGGCGTGATGTTATGTATGTATCATATTATAATACAAGTAAGTATGTTAATTGGTTCAAGTCATTATTATTGATTGATTGCATTGGAAAACCTTATAGTATTCTGCCGTTGAACTATAGACACACGAGTATTCTATATCATTGAGCAATCGATCAGTCTATCAGACTGTTTCAATCACAACAGTTACTTCTAGAAAAAATCGAAAACAATACAAGTTTATAACAAAGGAAAAACCGCTATTCGCTGAGACTCTTCATCAATAGAATGTATTCAATAACATTGACGATAAATTGATATCTGTGGAGATCTGTTTCAAATATGTCCCCTTTATAAACTATTTAATAATTAAGGTAATGTCTAACCGCACATGTACAATATTTATGCTATCAAGTTCTTGTTCAAAGTAATTATTCAACTTGATGAGGAATATCGCATTCTATTTTTTTTCAATGGAAAATATTATTTTTTTCAGATAAGAAACGTAGTCATGAATATTCTAATAGGTAGTTGGGGATCAACAAAACTTTTTTAAGAGACATGGTATAAATAAACAGCTATTTTATGTGTTACATAACGTAACGTTACGTAACAGACCAAACGAGGACTTAATATGACGATTTAAAAACGCTGAAACTGTTTCACCGAGATAAAATGTTCTAAAAACATCACAATTTTTATTTCTAAGACTAAGTTAACTTTGAAAATAAAACCAATTAACATAACGTGTACCGATCTGCGTTACGCGGTTTAAAAACCTGTTTTATTCTCGAAAAATCTACATCACGGGTTAAATTCACATCAATGGCATTTTCTAGAATCAGAACGGCTAATTTAAAGCGTCATCGTGATTTTCCAAGATGATACACATGACATGCTGGATTAAGTTGTTATACATACGCATCAACCGCATAATCGTGTAATAAATTTTATAAGATGATGAGTTGTAATGAATTTACTAGAAACAAAAGCTAGGCTCAGCTTTGGTGTCTGCACACGAAGGCACAAACGACTAAGAATTTGCATTTACATAAAATTTGCTATTGATTCCACTGAGGTAAATATAAGCAAAACTGTGTCATTCTGCTTCTATCTTGATATCAACCTGCATTCCTTTCTTATAAGGGCAACAAAGGTGTTTAACAGTGCCCGTATCTTGACGTAACGGCGTTATTTTATAATTAACCATATCTTGACTTTAATTATAAAGTTTCTATTTTTATTGCTCTGCGTTAACGTCAATACTGGTTGTTGATCCTTTACAGGTTTATTTACCTCCGTGTTTTATTTAGCTAACGTATCTTGAGTCCTCGAATAAAGTTCAATAACATGAGATTTGTCGTATCTTTCGCATATCTTCAGTTCCACTTTATCTGATAAGAGATGCAGATTCTGAATGCAAATAAAATGTGTTGGTTTTCGGCAATTGTTTTTGATTGACACGTATACTTTAAGTGCAACAGGCACTTGAAGGACGACGTTTGTATACTATTCTATGTGATTAATATTATATATCGCTTGATTGCTTACAATTTGTCGTTGCTTGACGGGGGTCGTTAAAATTCTTGGCCATTGTATCATGCAATTGCAATTTCAAAAGACAGTTGACAAAAGCACCTTAATTAGAGTTGTATAGTATTGTTGTTACGCATACTCGACGTGTATAAAATATATTATGTTATCTAAGATTGTAGATAAAAGGTTTTTCTAAATCTTCATTGAAAAGACTGATAACAAAATCATGTTTCAGTTTATTTCACACATGACACGTGAACGCTCTTTCACGTGATTTATTTGATCACGAATACAAGAACACACATATTTGAAATGTAGGTTAAAATGTTACAAAAATAACTTGGTAGTTCAAATATCTTATTGTTCCATCTCAGATTAATACGTTTTGTTAGCGACAAAGACGTCACCAAGACACATAATTAAAAAATAGTGTTTAAAAATAGGTAGCAAAGAAAATAAAAGATTTATTTATCTTCACCGTACGCTTATAGATAGATTAGATAATAAATCAAAACCTGCACATGAGTTCTATCTAACGCATGAAGGAATCAAATCGACGTGAGTTTTGCTCGATGAAGAAACTACTTGTAATGCAATAACACGGAATGTTTTCAAAGAAATGTACAAATAATTTGTTACAATTAGAAAAACACGTATTCGTTCGTACAGCTTCAGAAATTTTTGAAGCATCTATCAGTAATATTTGTTGCGTTTTCTGCATCTGTTGCGTGTGATCGGTAAAGTTGTTTCGTAAGTAATTACAGGAACAGGAGCAGGTTAATGTTATAATATAGGGCATTGACTTTAGTAATTTGCACTTATTTGTGAGTTGCAAAAATCGTGATGGTCCAATGAAAGTGTTGCGAAATTACCCAAAGAGGTGAGAGGTACAAAATAAATATGGCTGCTGTCGCCCTCCTAAATATTGAAAGTAACGCAATCTAACGTAATTATTACGATAACTTACTATCGAGATTTATCTTGTCTACCAATTGTTTTGTCAATATTTATTTTTTGATACATAATGATGCAATGATGTAAGTGATTTCTAAGTATTTGCTTTCTGTGCGTGGGAATTTACTATATCATTTATTGTTAATCAATTTTGTTTTAAAAAAAATAAAAAAATAAAGTTCTGCAGCTTTTGTGTTTGTGATTAATTTGTTTATTTGAAAACGATAATTCTCCTATCTTTATCTTCTGACCGCATTTTAATATAATCAAAGCTCACCTATTTAAACAATTATAAATGTCATTATGACCGGAATATCAGGAAATAACATGTGATGACATTTTAAATCTTTGCATTTGCTCTGTTACTCTTTAAATGTCTGTAGAAAAAACTGTTCTGTGTCTTATAATACTAGTATTATTAACAAGCAAAAAAAAACAAGAATTGCTTATAAATGCAAAAATAAATTTCATCGCTCATACCTGTTTGTATTATACAAGGAACATGAATCTAATAATGGTATATACAATAAACAATACCCTTAAGAAAAATATTCTGGAATAGAATAAAATCTGCTGCACAGCGTATTGGACGTACCCACGACTATCACACTAAATTAGCTGAGCAATCGTTTAAGGTCAGGATTGGGTGAGTCAGAACCATGAGATGGCACTGTTATCAAGCGGAGAATGCTACTGCAAATGTATTTAAAGATATATATTAATTAACGAGTCTCCAGACTGGTTGGACCTTGCGCACAGAGATATGCCTGTGTTTACATATTCACCACGTGGTCTTAAAGTTCAATACGACAATGTTGGTTTAAGATTAGGAAATTGGTATTGTCTAGCTGACTTTTTTGAGGTTACCGGTGGTAATCACTGATCAGATAGTGTTGTGGGTTGAATTGTTCGTCAATAAACAAGTGGCCGAGTATTAACGACTTCTCAGGAAACGAGCAAAGCAATTTATGCCTTTAATCGTCGGGAGCAAAGTAGATATTTTATTTTACGACTTGTAATTGTTTCTTTTGTTTCACGATACATTACTTGATTGTTTGAACAGCGGTATCAAAGGCGATCACTTGTAATTTTCCAATCGACATTGCTGTTAACGATTTGATGGAATGTGACCCTAATATCATTTGTAAATTTCAATTTGCACAAATGTTTGTAAACATTGAGACTGCCATTAGAAGTTAGTATTTACGCAACTTTAATTATGCTAATTGGTCGCAAATGAGATTCTGCCTTTGAAATTGTGGTTGTTGTTTCAATAACAAAATCTTGTTCAAAATGTTTGTCTTACGCTTATTGAAATTGCGAATTCATTTGCAAGAGGTTCGTGCTCAAGAATTTCACTTCGTTTTATTGTATTGCCGAAAAAGAACACTTTTTAATATACTCTATTGATTCTAAGTGCGAAATTCTATAGAGTAACAACGGTTCGCAACGATCATCCAATATAAAAGTACCGTAATGATGACCGAGCGTTTTTTTTTTAATTCTTCCAACTGGAAATCGGCCAGTAGTGACCTTCGATCTGATGAAACATCTAGAATGCTTTTGGGGATCAACAAAAAAAACCATTATCTGTGTCATGTTTTGTGCTGCTATGAACATTTACTTCAAGTCAGGTTTCAGTACCATCAATAATGACGATTGGGTAACAGCTGTGTGAGAGTCGTCCTCTTAAATCATAAATCAAATATTGCAAAAGCTGTACATTGAAAATAAACTCTAACGTCTCAGGTAGACAGACGACACTAATGGTCTAATAATACGAACGTTTTTGGCTTCAACCCAAGCTAGGGTGTATCTTACCCCAAAAAACTCCGGTCTTCAAAACCATGACCGGATTTCGGGTTGTTTTATTTGAGCGCTGCACTCAGGTGCACATGAGAAAGGTTTTGTTTTGCATTGTTCTGCATTTCAAAATTCTTTATTTGTAATACAGGATTGAAACCAAGCGTTGCATTGCTTTACATTTTTATTGTTTTGTTTTGGAAATATTTTTAAGTATTTCTTTGCTCAGTATATAACGACGAAAAAGTTTTGATGGTCATTCCGAACGAAGGTGATATGATTGCAAAACTTATGTCGACATTCACAAGATTCGTTAGACACAGATTTGTGCACAAACGTTGATATTTTCAACGCCAACTTTGTACTTGACAGCGCTACTTTTACTTGTTAAACGTTCCGAAAGTCGATGAAAGTTGTAACTTACCGATTTGAAATGGTCCTCAGCCCCGGTCGCCTGCAAAAGACCAGCAACGCCAAAGAATTCGCCGCTGTCGACACCAGGAAAAGTGCAAGGAGGACGATCTCCTCAACAAGTCGATCCCTCTGTTCCATCCCCTCTGACATTAACGGTCCAGGAGATAAAGACGAGGTTTGCTCCATCGGAATATCATCACTGTGCACTGTCACTAGCAACTAAACACTCTCAGTTTTAAATCCAGTTAGTTCTGCAGTTGTTAGTCGCGTAAAGTTTTGAGAACACGCCGGTCGGTCGGCCGCGTCTTTCTCGTCTCACTGTAGTTTGACAACTGAGGCGAGCGGTCGGCTCGGCCCGACCCGAGCGTGGCGGCACCGTTTCCACTGCCTGGGAGATTACCCCGATAGTGAGGGATTTGCTGGAATTGTGAATGCATTGGATTTTTATTTTATTTGGAACGAGTGTTTTTATAGAGATCTATCTTGTGTTTATCATAAAAAGGTTTCTTGCATTACTTTAAAAATATAAAAAATAATATATATTTGCAAAGAATGGTTTGATAATCTAATTTTATAGGCTTATTTTACGTTGTTTCTTAAACAGATATTATTGTTGCGGTATGCTTACCTATCGAGTGACCTTAGCTTATAACATAATTCTTCAATTTGCATTCTAGAGTCTGCAATGTGCTTAAAAAGGAGTCATGGAGACAAAAAAATTTATGGCGTAAAAATCCGGCTCGTATGTTTTCATCGCTATACTTGCTTGATGGGGTAATTTATCGGCACATGGCAACACCACCGGGCCGGCCCCCTCCACACCGGTTCACTACGAACGCCTCGACTCGCTAGACGGTTGAATAATGCGCTGTCATGGAATAGTGGTTTCCCGTTCGGTCGGTGCGGGTTCGAAATTAGCACGTTGGACTTTATAGAAATTGGTCGGACGCTTCCGTGCGTTTTCACCTGCGCGATTCTGACAGGCATTAGTCGCGGGATTATTCATCACGCGGTTCCTTAGAATCGGGTTTTCGGGAGCGAAATTTGATATTTTTGACCTATTTTTTATATTGGCTAAGAAGGCTTTTTTTTTAAATAAACTAAATTGCATTATTATGACCGACAAAGTAAGTACATTTATAGCTGAATTGACTTGTAAAATAGGAAATTAAAAAAAAAAAAGGATATTTACTCATAAATGAAGAGCAAAGTTTATTGTACCTACATTAATGTACAATATCGTGTTTAAAGTATCAATTTTTAAACCAAAACAAGGTGTTATATATCGTCAAATTTAAAAAAAATCTTATAGTGAATTCACTCAGATGTGGAATATCGATTCTACCGATAATAATCCAGCTAGAAATTCAGTAGCTACTCTTTTTAATCCATCCAATTAACTTAGTAGTTTATCCTCTTCTAGCTGAGTCCACAATTTAGATATTCACTATAATTAATAATTACATTTAAGTATGTTTTATTATTACTAACTAATTAGTTTACGCCACTTTCTATAGCGGGGTAGGCAGAGAGAATTATATAAAGAGGTATAAAAATATATTACAAAGTCCTAATTGATGCTCTTAAACGCGTACAGCATATTTGCCGGTTAAAGTCCCAATCCTGATAACGCCATTTTTAACCGACTTCAAAAAAAAGGAGGAGGTTCTCAATTCGACTTATTTTTTTTTTTTGTATACATGTATGTTACTCGATATCTCTGAGAATTGTTAACCGATTTCCAAATTTTTTTTTTTAATCGAAAGGGTTTACTCCCGAGTTGGTCCCATTGCCACCAAGTCAGGATCTAATGAAGGGATCCCAGGAAAATCGAGGGCAACCCTCAAACTTTATAGGCACGTACAATGTCGGTTTTTATTTTTGTTAAAATTTAATTCAAACAATTTTTTTCTAAGTGATGGTTTAATGTCTCTTGTACCGTATGTTTGTATGTATTAGATTAGATTTAGATTTGAGTCCCATTAGGTGATCGTTTGGAATTCCATTACTTGATAGCTAAACCAGGTCGTAAAGTTTACATGAAGAAGCAGTTTCGTAAATAGCCCTATGACACTTAAGCAATAACAATAAACAAATCACGTGTTATTTTTAATGGCCTCGGTAATACCATACACATATAATTCCAAGACTTAATCTATTAAAAATAAATAGGTAATAATTATGTAAGAATGGCATCAAAGTCAATTATTTGCATTTTCTTTTCATAACATTTATGTGTTACTCAGTTATATCATAATGTGATGTGTATGACATCTCATATGGTATTTTCATATTAAATATTTCACCCGGGTAGTTCCTGTTCCCGTGGGAATAGATGGATAAAATATAGCCTATGTTACTCGCTGATAACGTAGCTTTCCATTGGTGAAAGAATTATTCAAATCGGAACAGTAGTTTCGGAGGCTATTAGATACAAACAATACAACAACAAGCATAGATCCTTATCTATGCTAATAAAAAGAGGAAATATTAAATTGGTTGATTGTTTGTTACTAATTACCTTTAATTAGTTTATGCGAAGACAGTTATCTACTCATTTATCTCATTATTCTTAGGAACTAATTCAAGGAATTTAGGAAAATTAGCATATTTTTTTTCACTTTCTATACAAAAGTTGATCAGATGATTGGGTATTTTGTATGAAAAGTAAATAAAACTGTTTGCTTTGTTTATTTTCTAAAATCTTTTAAATGAGTTCTTTATAATAATGCATTAACTTATGAAAGAGGTTTCACACATACTTAAAATAACCTTGTAAATGGAAGCATCGTTTTAAGAAAGCTTGCAAAAAAAGATAAATTAAATGTAATGTCATTATCAATGATTTTTAAGCGCGTGACAAATTGATTTACAATCTACTACACTTGTAAAAAAAAATACAAAAATTAATTGTGACTAACCAAAATTGATACTTTCCGATATTTAGTTTGAACACAATTTTAAGTATACCGAAAAGCTTTTTCTATACCATATTTATCCCTCTCGCGAGTACTAATACAAAATAAGTACTATAATGAAGAGTAATATTAGTTTAAACAAACAAATTACCTACCAAATATATATATATATATATATATATATACAATAATATATATACAAATCTCAAAAGATAATACAATATTTTATATAACTTAACTAACTAACTAAACTTCACGCCACTTCTCTAGCGGGATAGGCAGAGAGAACCGAACGCCTTAAGGCACGATCCTTAGACACCTCACTTGCTTCTTCAACATTCAGGATTCTTTTCAGGTACGGCTCTATGGTTTTTATGATTCCTAACATTATAAAATTTCAAAATCCATAAGCATTTTTAATAAGTAAAATAACTTACATTAAAAAAAATTTAAACCATGTCTTGAACTATGTTAATATAATGTCATAATATAATGTATTTAAATTGAAAATTCACTATTTTATTACTTTAAACGTAGTCTACGTTTAAATCTAGTCTCACTTTATAGGTTAAAAGTCCGTCATATCTAGACTAAAAAGTTGAACGACCTTTCCCTTTAAGAAATCACACACATCAACATTACATAACGCCCATAATCCCCGAAGGGGTAGGCAGAGTCAAAGGGGCTGCTGCAGGTCCCTTAAAGAAATCTCGCCATCAAAAATGATATAACATACTTAACCCGTTCGTAATGGAATATTACAGACATAACAAAAGAATTCCAACCCTTTGCTCGAGTTGGCTTTATATAAAAGAGAAATCATAACGATAGAGACACTTATATCACAGAACATCTGTTGCCACTATGGTATTTATAGTGGCAACAGATGTTCTGTGATATAAGTTGCCTTTTTACAATTGTAGCTGAGATTCTTCAGCGATCATATAATATAATGCACAAAGGATTGATGTTAATGATGCAAGAACATGCAGTTCTCGTCTTATGCTAGGGGTGTTGTTTAAAACTACAAAACTGATCAGTTCTAACGTCAAGTGAAAGTTCTAAGTTTGATTTTCAGATATCTTGACTGGCTCGATGGCGCATTTGGTAGTGACCCTGCTCCATGCGCCAAGAGTTGTGGTTTGATTCCCACCCAGGACAAACATTCGTATGATAAATACTTGTGTTTGTTCTGTGTCTGGGTGTTAATAACCAACATTTAAGTATATATTTGTAATACCACTGTTGTTTCTGATATCCGTAACACAAGTGCTTAAGCTACTTACCTCGGAGTCAGATCAATGTATGTGATGTAGTTGGATATTTATTATTATTTTATTTATTATTCTTATATCTTAGAAAAGATTTAGGCTACCCAACTCTGTTTATTGTACCATCACGCCCGTAATTACCGAAGGGGTAGACAGACTTAAAGGGACAGCTAGCCCCTTTAACCACTTTCAGCCAAATCAGACTGTGCTGGATTAAATGGACTATTGTGAAAAAGTAGTGGAATGTGGCTAGCTCGACGCCTACACAATCACATACCCAACCCGATATACCATTAGTCGCCTTTTACGACATGCTAGGCAAGGAACACAGTTGGCACATTATTTTTTAGTCTCAGACCAACACAGTTTTAAGAGGGCTCGCAAAAAAGATAAATTATAAGTGATATCATTTATCAATGACTATTTTTTAGGCACGTGACCAATTGATTTTTAATCTACTACACTTGTAAAAAAAGTACAAAAATGCTTTGTGACTAAAATTGATTCTTTCCGATATTTTGTTTGAACACAATATACCGGAAAGCTTTTTCTATATCGGTGGAGATTGCAGGCGCGATGATATGTACCTATGTACGTTTAAGCGTAGCATTAAGATAATTATTATTGTCAGAGTCATGTTATTTGTGCAAAAATGTGTTTGTTACTTTACCACATTTTAAAATATACTCTTATGATCATTATGAAATAATGCATACGGAAATACAAAAAGAGATACAGCGTATTATACAGAATAATACACTACTACTAACTTCTTTCTTCTTTCTTTCTTTCTTTCTCTTTGCTTCGCTCGCGTGCATCGATAAAACATAGCATATATGTTATTCGGGTGTATGAGCTATATTATTCTAAAGTTTCAGTAAAATCCATTCAGTAGTTTTTTTGTGAAAGAATAAAAAGAGTAACAAACATCCATCCATACATACAAACTTTTGCATTTATAATATTAGTAGGATTCCTGAAGGAAAGAAAAACACTTTTTGACGTAATATCTCAGACTGACATAAATCTAAGTCCATGCACACGAGTAAAGACACGGTCTAAAGCTAGTAGAGAATGTGCTTGATTATTGACCTATAAAGCTTTAATGTTATATTTTGTCAGACATAGAATTCATAGGAGCGGTGGTAGCTCAATGGTAAGGACACGCGCCCCTTAACCGAGGAGTGCGGGTTCAAACCCGGGCACGTACCTCTGGATTTTTCAAGTCTATGTACGTATTTATACCACTAGCTCGACGGTGAAGGAAAACATCATGATGAAACCTGCAAATTCAAACAACTTTGGATTTGTAACCATGATCCAAAAAATTATCTGGTTCCCCTATCTTAGGGTTACGAAGGTCAGATCGGCAGTCGCTTTAATGTAATTACCAGACTCGCTAAATCCTGGATCATGGTCTAAGCGGACCTCGTCTGAGCACGGGATATAACGCTAGGAAGATGATGATGATGATGTCAGACATAGAATTCCGACAACATGACGTGTCTAAAGCGTCATACATTTTCCATGGAAGAGTGGGAAACACGTATACTTGTAACAAGGTGTATCTTGCTCTACAGCTTTCGCTCGTTTTCATTATATTTTCTCCGATAAATGCGTCAAGTGGGAATTTTGCAGGATTTTCCCATGTTCGTCTGGGGCTCAAAAAATGTGTGGATTGCCTAGTATGACGTAAAAAGCGACCAATAGTGATTTCGTTATTGGGTTTGTGAATGTGATTATGTACAATGAGCTAGCCTCTGTCAGACACTCACATTTTACAATTTTCCATAAAAACCAACGGTTATTGGATTCAAAGAGTGGTTTAAAGAGATTACTCCTTGGACTCTGTCTACCTCTTCGGGGATTGAAGGCGTGATAAAGTGGTACCAATACATGGTCATTTGTAAAACATCAACAACCTCGCAGGAGTAGATTACGGACATTTTAAATAAAAATATTTGTTTTACGATTTATCTTAAATGGACAAAAAAATCTAATTTTAATACAAACTACATCTGTGTGGTCATTTAGTATGGAAAGCCATTTTGTTTTGTCGATTTAAGAAAAGTCATAGAACAAACGTTGTTTGTAATGTCAGTAATCTACTCCTGCGAGGTTGTTGATGTTTTACAAATAAACCTGTATATCCTACCTTGACTTGGTTGATATATTGGATGTTTATTTCCAGTGACTAATCCCAAAAAGAAGAGCATAATAAACAAATTCTAAGTTATATAATATATAATATTTATGCTCCTTTTATATTTTTTTTCGAAAGCAGCCATTTTATGTCGTCTAGTAAAACCTGATACTAGAGACTGCATTCTGTGTAAGAAAATGCACCTTTTGTTGAAGAACGCTTTCATGATACGAGACCTTTTGTTCAAGACAACCTTTCATGGCATTGTTTTATGGTAAATTAAAGGTTAAACCAATGCATTAAGCTATTTTTGTATTTTCTGAGACAGAAATTTCTTTGTCTTTTCTATATGTTTTTTTTTTATTAAACGTTAATCGGATTAATCACTTTGAACTTTAGTAGCTTGATGCTAATGACAGTCGCCTCATATGCAAGGGGGTTTAGTTCAAACCTGTGCACGTACTTCGTGATTTTTCAAATCTGAGTACAGTTACAGCTAACGAGTGGTATGAACCACTTGTTGCTTAACATTGTGATGAAACCTATACATCCAAAAAAAAACTACGGATATGTAACCATCATCCAATTTGTCTGGTTGCTCCATCTAAGGGCTACGAAGGCCAGACAGTCACTTCAATGTAATTACTGAACTCGCTTAAACCAGGATCATTGTCTAAGTGGGCCCTGCACGGAACGTAAAGTTCCGTGCTTAGGCTGAGAAGATGAAGATGATGAAATTGGATTAATCCCCAATTATTTTTCATTAAGCACATTAGTTACGATAAGAAATGTTACATAAATAAATCAAATCGTTTAGTTATCAGGAATCGGCGCCTATTTGAATATTATTCACCTTCATATGATATTCGCTAGGGACGTCACACCAGTCGTCTAGCTTATTATTAATTATTATTTGATATATTTGACTGGCCCGTAGGTCGAGTGGTTAGAGACCCTGGCCACGAAACCAAGGGTCGTGGGTTCGAATCCCGCTAGGGGCAAATGTTTCGTGTGATGAACATGGACATTTGTACTCGAGTCATGGATGTTTATAAATTTATTTAAGTATGTCTATCCGTTCACCTAGTATCCATAGCACAAGCATTAGCTTAGTTTGGAACTAGGGAATTGGTGTGTCAGTCTGTAGAATTTATTATTTATTAATTTATTATTGAAGAAAAAACTTTGTCCCAATACGAATTTGAAGGACATCAAAGCTGTCGTGCTAAATATACGTTTCTTTGATTAGTTTACTTCTGTAGTGTTTTATATCAAAATGTTCCTAACTTCCATACGTTTTATGTAAGACTAGCAGATTCTTAGCTTTAAATGTAATTTAATTATTTTTGTCCCTTAATGGTCTGGCAAACAAAAAAATTTTGTGCCAACTATGTATCTTGCCTAGCATGTCGTAAAAGGCGACTAATGGTATATCGGGATTTGAGTATGTGATTGTGTAAGCGACGAGCTAGCCACTTATTACTACTTTTTCACAATTGTTAATCTTACCCAGCCCAGTTTGCTTTTTGGCTGAATGTGGTTAAGAGGCTTCGAGGATTATGGGAGTGATGTTAATATGGCTGGGCAAATATGGCATTACTTTATTAATATAAAGAAAGGTATTAAACGTTCATAGGAATCAACAGAATTTAAAATAAAGTTATGTTCAAACCGAAAACATCTCGTGACCTAAACTCCATATTGTAAATCTTCACATCACATTTTTATCTTCTTTTATTTTCTAAGTAGTCATGTTTTCGTTAGATTTGTTATGGTAGAGATAACAAATATTATCCAGCAAAATTGTATTTCAGGCAGCCTTGAAGACAGAGTCAATAGTATTTAACCTAGAACGTGAGTGATTCTAACAGACATTGAAAAGAATTGTATTGATTAAATATTTCTTAATGATTAATATTCCATGTTTGAGCTAAAGTTTGAATTAAGTATAAAAATAAAACCTATCTTACTTTATTTGTCTGAATTACAAATTTTAAACTTATTACTGATTCATATTGTTCAGAATAAATTAAATAGTTTTTTTTTTACTCCTTTTCTTATAAACTGTCCAATCACTCGATGCGGAGATGAATCTGAGGCGGTAATGGCAATGAGGGTTTTTTGAATTAAAACATCCAAAAGATGGCGTAACTGTGACTTGCGGTCTTGTCACCCTCCTCATTGGTTAGTTGTCAGATCAAACTGACATGCTGTCAACAAGGAGCCTATAGTGACAGTGATAAGACCACGAGACTCCCTCGTGCCATCTGGCGGTTTTTGTATTTTAGAAAACCCTCATTGAGAAGGATAAAAGTTGTAGACATTTCATTTATTTCTCTCTCTGGAACGAAGCAGTAAATTCTTATCAAATGCTAGAAAGGAGCTACCCTACAAGTTTACATTTTTTGTTGCCAGTGCCTATAGACTACGGCGACCGCTTACTCAGGCTGGCTGTCTTTTTTCTTTGCCACCCTCATGACTTAAAAAGTATTCTAGATATATCTTTAGCTTCATCACTTACCTGCAAAGAGTACTTAGGGATAAGTCTAAAGACACGTAAAAACCCTTTATCTCATACTACATAAATCAAGGAAAGAAAACGTAAAATCCACGATAACCCATTTAGATACAGAACCATTAACGTTTTCAATTCATTCAATATTCGACATTCCTCGCCGATAACGATACTAAAGTCTGGTTTCAAACGAAACGACGCGATCCTTATCGTCAAAATTATTAATTTTACTTTTACGCAGATGTTGTGAATCACATTTGCAAATGGTATTGACATTGTCTTCAATGCCGCGTGGAATTCCATCTGATTATGCTTGTAGTTGAAATGTGTTAAAGAAGTGTGTATACTTTTTTGACTGGCTCGTTGGCGCATTTGGTAATGATCCTGCCCCATGCGCCAAGGGTTGTGGGTTCGATCCCCAACCAGGACAAATATTCGTGAGATTAATACTTGTGTTTGTTCTGTGTCTGGGTGTTAATAGTCAGTACTTAAGTATATATTTGTAATACTAGTGTTGTTTCTGATATCTGTAACACAAGTGCTTAAGCTGCTTACCACGGAGTCAGATCAATGTATGTGATGTAGTCTGAATTTATTTATTTATTATTTACTTTTTGAGTTGGACATTTTTTATTATACGCCTCTTCTTTTTCTAACTGACTGTAATATCACTTATTACTTAATTAGTACTTAACCTTATTAAGTTATTGAATATCGAAAGATGAAATGAAATGTAAGCTTAGTTTTAAAAGACCAATCCTAAATCGAAATAAAACGGTATTTTACAAGTTAATATCTCTTCTACGGACATTTAGATTTGACTATATTAGGCATATTTAGGTTTCTCTTAATCTAAATGGACAGATAACCTTGTTTTATACCAAAATTACTGACTGAATTACTTTTATAGATCGAATTCTGCGAAGGCAATGCACGTTCGCAAGTATGCTATTGAACAATTATGAAACATCGATAGATGATGCTGTATAATAACTCAAAATACATCAGACTGCGCATCAGATGCGGTTTCAACTCCAACTGTAGGTATTAAGCGCAATACACATCAAAGTCTTTTAGTCCGATGTTGGTCTAGGACTAAAAAAAACTAATGTGCCAACTGTGTTTCTTGCCTAGCATGTCGTATCGGGCGACTAACTATTAATGGTATATAGGGTTTTGGTTATGTGATTGTGTAGACAACGAGCTAGCTACTTGTCACTACTTTTTCACAATTTTCCATCTAATCCAGCCTAGTTTTGTTTTTGGCTAAATGTGGTAAAGGGGCCTGCTGCCCCTTAGACTCTGCCTACCCCTTCGGGGATTATGGGCGTGATGTTATGTATTTATGTATGTGCACATCAAAGACCCGCCGACCTATGTCGGCAATTTTTTGTTGACAAGTTGGCGGCTTCACTCATTGCAAATCAAAAAATTGTCGGCAGCTCAAAATGACTTAATTGATAGTTATTGAGTTAATAGCTCGAGTACTTATTGCGTACGCAAGCCGCCACCATGTCGCGCGGGTTCATGTCGCAGTCATGTTATTTTAGACAAGCCGCCGGGCTTTGTCAGCTGGTCGGCGGCTTTAGTGTGTATTGCGCTTTAGATAGTGTTAGAAATACTGAGACAAAGGATGGGGGCGCACGCAACGATTTTAGGGGATTAAGCGCGATTAGCTATTCCTGCATCGAGTGAGGGATTTCGAGGGACATTCGCCTTGGGTTGATTTCCTGATCAGTTAGGTGGATGACCGCTTGGGCTAATATTAGGAGGATTTATTTATAGCGAATGAGGGTTACATTAAAATAGACATACTGACCACACATTGATTACTTCCAATGATGTGACAGGGTGCTTTCTACAAAATAGTTTATTATTGGCATATGTTTATTTCTTATCAAGATATTACTGATTTGACTAAAGACATGATATTTCAAACAAGTGTTAGAGTTTAATTTGTTTTTAGTAGTTTAACGTAAAAAAAGTTCATTGTTTTACGCACGAATGCAAAAAACAAATGCGACGAACAAGAGATACTATGGAGTTCCTTCTTGATAAAACCAACCATTAGCTTATGTAATGAATATTTATTACATAATTGCTGAGCCTGGTGAAGATATTTTAATTTTTACGAAAATGCTTAGCCTCTTATTTATCTTGTATTGTTAAACTTTGAACAAAAAATCAACTGCATATTTTACCTATTGACGTAACAATTTGTCATTACAAAAATTTCAACTGACATCGAATCTGAGTAAGCAAACCAAACGATCCTCGACCAATCACTTTAAGTCTGATAAATTCAATGAACCTATCAGAGCTCAGCACCTGCGATGTTGTTTTGGCACATTATACCCAAACAAACATGATCACATTATCACTCTATTGGTTAATACTCAATGTTTAACCACCATAGAAGTGACAAATGTGAATTACGCACATTATGTAGCGTGTGACAATTTGCATACCTAAAGCGTAGGTCGCACTGAGAGCGAAACGAAACGAAGACGAGTTTTAGTTGTATTTTGTTAATGCTAGCACGTGTAGGGCAGAACAATTTGAATATTCATTCACAATACCTAACGAAAATAATATATTGTCTATACATACACAACATCACGCCCATAATCCCCGAAGGGACAGGCAGAGTCAAAGGGACAGCAGGCCCCTTTGACCAAATTCAGCCAAAAATAAAACTGGGCTGGGTTAGATCGAAAATTGTGAAAAAGTAATGACAAGTGGCTAGCTCGTCGCCTACATAATCACATACCCAAAACCCGATATACCATTAGTCGCCTTTTACGACATGCTTGGCAAGAAACACAGTTGGCACATTCTTTTTAAGTCCCAGACCATCATGGGACTATTATTATACCTATTGTCTATACTTACTAATATGTATATAAAGCTGAAAAGTGGATAACGCTAATCTCAGGGTCAAAATATTTTTAAGTTGTGTAGTAGTCCAGTTATCGAGGAACACTATAGGCTGTATAATAACATCACGCTACGACCCATTAACCATAAACTCGTTTTAACCTCGGCTTAGTAAGCTATCCCTTAAGCAGAGGGAATCACAACCTTTTAGGGTACTATTATTGTTACTCTCATAGATTTGTACTGTTATGTTTGTAGACTCGTAATATTTCTTCCGTAGACTCCTACTCAACTCCTGTAGACTATTACCAACTATCGCTTCGCTCTAGCTGTGCTCTATACTTAATGGGACGTTGATCTCAATCTCTTAATCACTACTGATAAGGGTATTCCCTGCCACCATGGTCACAGAAGTGTTAGTGATTTCCGTGGATAGATAGGCAAATCGATTGTCAACAAATAACGCGATTAATACGGTCATATTTTGTTTGTATTTTGATTTGATAACAGACGAATAGTTTTAGTGCAAAGTTATTGTACCATTTAGTGACGCAAGATTTTCGAGTGTCATAAGATTATTACAACGTCATATTGTCATAAAACTTAATTTAATCATGGTTTAAACGGACCCTGTTAAGCACGGGATATAAAACAAAAGATTTTTAACGCTTTCACAATGTTCGAAAATAAAATGTGAATAATGGATATGGAATGTCGCTAGGTAGGAAACCATATTTCTAAGAAAATGTCTATACGCCGATATCTATCAATAAACTCATTGAAAAAAAATGAAAAAAGGGTTTATCTGCATTGTCGCATGGTGATTCAGACGTAAACCACTTAAAGATAACTTATCAACGTTGTTAATCATATAAAGAACCCAAATAACATTGGAGTTAAATTAAATCTTACACAACAATATGAGTTTTCAAAACGTTGATTTTTCCGTTAAGTTACCTTTAGCACAAAAAATTATGAAAACTGCCACGTGACATGGTTTCGACAGGGGTAAACCACCCTTTTAGCTTTCAGGGAAATTGGGCCCAAAGTACCTATAAACATTTTACATATTTGTTTTTTTTTAGTTAAAACTATGAAATGCTGTTAGTATTCATACATTCTTGTTACATATTAGTGATGTAACGAATATCAAATTTTAGACATTCGCAAATGCGAACACGGATGCGAATATCTGCCGTCGATATTCGCGAATGCGAATGCGAATATACACTATATTGACTTTCAAATCAAATCCAAATTCAATAGTGTAAAGACTGGTAAAAGTATAAAAAAAGAAAATGTTTTAGTCTGATGTATGTTATTTTTTTTAAATCAAACTAAATTATAAATAAATAAATATCAAACTACATCACATACATTGATCTGACTCCGAGGTAGGTAGCTTAAGCACTTGTGCTACGGATATCAGAATCAATAGCAGCATTAAAAAATATGTATAGCCTAGCCTAGTTATAATTAAAGCTCTAATAGAACTACAAAAAGCCACGAAAGCATATTCCTTTGTTTATATATTACTGTATACCACATAATACAGTTTACAATGATTCAGCAACATCACAACATATATTTGTCATTATTTTATCATTCCACGTACTCTGACTGTTTTCTCTTAATCAATCTGAATATCAAGTTTCATTCATAGAATGTAAAATTGCCTGGGTAGTTTACGCCTATTTTTGTAACTAATTTTAACATCACAGTGCAGGCTGGCTTGTTATCTATGGAAATTCATGTAAAATAATATCCGGAGACAATATTGATTGGTTTATTTTGTTTAATTTATCTCATTGAGATAGAGGAAGACACGAGAAAAGTGACATGTGCAAACGGGAAAGAGTCAAGTATCGCTTGCAGAAGTCAAGATATAGATGGGTGGCCAAAATATCGCTTGCGAATATTGTCCATAATACTTATGTGCTAAAATCACGAGCATCAATGCCTTTGCCCAAACTTTCGTTCTTTTAAGTTACTAACTAACAATACGAGGATAAGTAGAAAAAAATACCTGTTTTTTTTTTCTCAGCTTCTCACCGCATTGTATCTTACATCCGTTTTTCCTATAGGTCAGTTAACAGTATAATTATATCTGCAATTAGCAATTAGCTTCCGCGAAACTTGAGAGAAAATAAATAATGTTATGTTCGAAGGACAAGAAACAAAAACAAAGAGAACTGAGTGGCGTGCGTTTGATGAATTAATAAGTAATTAACTTCAATATGTGAGGTCAATTGGAGTGTGGTGCAAAGATAAAACGTCTCAGATATAGATAACAGAGAAGATAATATCGCTTCCTAAATCCTACTAATATTATAAATGCGAAAATTTTTACGTATGGATGGATGTTTGTTACTCTTTCACAAAAAAACTAGTAAATGGATTTAAATGAAACTTTAGAATAATGTAGCTCATACACCCGAATAACATATAGGCTATGTTCCATCGATGTACTACGCGAGCGAAGCCGCGTGCAGAAGCTAGTATAAAATGAAAATTAGTTCATCAATTTGGTGCAATGTGCATATGATTGCAATGAAAATGATATCGATCCATTTGGGAGCTAAAATGCTATAAACAGCCAGACACAAAGATAATCTCATTAAAATGATACCATTTTTTTATTTAAGGGATTTTATAGTTGAACAGGTCTAACAATAAAAATTCGTTTCAACTAACTATTGTGTTAATAAATACGCACTAAAATTAGCAAAACAATTTAATTAAGGGTTGTTTACTTGAACGAAATGTTCTAAATTTATTATCATTTGAATAAAAAATCATTGAAGACTTGAAAATAAGTGAAGACATATAATTGCTTTCATATATAATTAGTTAATTACTTGGTTAATGGATGCAATGTTTACTCAAAAGGCTGTGTTTTGAAACAATGCCATTTTAATCAACTAATTGGCCTATCAATAGTTTTTTTTTTACATTCGTTACATTCATAAAAAAATCATAGCGAAAGTTTTGTACAGTTTCGCTATGAATTTTTTTTATTCCAGACTTCGTTAAATATTTTTTCTTATTGATATTGTAGAAAACAGTTTTACCTTATCTAATGACGATTGCTATAATCATATTGAATTTACAATATTTTTGTATCGTGGTCTTCAGCAAGGTAGCAATTTAGGGCCTGCATTGAAAACAACATATATCCCTAATCGCATATCTCGTACTCGTAGATCGTTATGGCCTTGATACGGGCACGGGTCGACGGCGCACGCCTTAAGAGTTTATCATGTGCAAGAGCACGCGGCAGCACGATGCTAGCTAAAGTATGAGCATGAATAATTTTTGCTAAGAATTCACTAATGCATTCGATTCTATCTATTTCCATCACAGTAAGAAGAATATTTAAACATTTTCAGCTTTTGAGTATGTGATTCATTACACTTTGCTAATGCATTTGAGTTCATCTATTTCAGTGATAATGATAAGATAGTACTTGAAGAAGATTACATTGTTTTAGCCCAACTAACGTACATATTTGTAATCTATCAAAATATTGAAATTGTATTTATATCCAGTAATACTTATAATTGTTTCATAGAATGGGAGTACATTTATATATGGGAGTTTACTCCCACTTTTTCATTCAGAAGGAGTTTATTTATTTATGTGCGCCATTGAATCAAATCATGTACCGAATACTGTTAAACAATTTGGCATTTCCTATACACATATTCTACTCATGTTTGGCATCATTAAGGAAATTTGTTATTTTGATGTTAATGACACAGTTATATCATTGACATCAAAATAACAAATTTCCTAAAGTTAAGAGTTGTTTAGCAGTTGCTAAACAACTAATTAATGTTGAATAATTGAATATTAAATAGCCGCTAAGTGTAAATAACCTTCAAATGCTATACCTAATCAATGATGCATAAATAGGAACCATTGTATTACGCAAAATAAATTAGGCAAACAATCTTCGTACTACAAAAGATGTTCTTAGGTACCTAACATAACAAAAAAACGCTTATACTCAAAGCAGATTATTTGAGAATATTTTTCAAAGCTAAGCTGATTTCATTAGTGTCTTTCAAGCTACCTTGGTTTTAAAGTGTTGAATTTCTATCGCTATACGGCATGTATTTTTTTATTTTTTCTACGTTTGATTAGTCAGATGTATAAAGTATTAAAATGCACACTGAATGGCTTTTGACAATCACGAACTACTACAACAAGCCCCAAATAAACCTAACTTTGGTCTACACTTTGTATTGTGAAATAATATCACATCGATTTCTGCAATAACAAGAGTGTACCTCAAGGAACCATGATTGGAAGATTGATGAAGAAGCTATATTGCTTGTAGGACTTGATGCGATGGTAAATATTTTTTGAGGGGTCCCTCAAGGCAACGTTTTTCACCCGTATCTTTTTACCTCTAAAACGCAGCTATCTTGTCGCGTAGGCCTAGCACACGACAACACACGTGCTTCCGTGGTCGCGGTCGCGAGTCGGCGCCTGTCATTTCGCAAGAGCGCATCGTGCGAGAGCACGCGGCATGGCGCTAATTGTTGTAGGTATGTGGCCAAGCGACATATTCGCTAATTAACATTTCTGTGTCTAGTTTCCCACGGTGTCTTTGAAAACAAAGCAGCATGCAGTGCGGATCGTTTCACGGACATTCGTTTATCAAAAATAGATTTTAAAGTAATTTTAGTGGTATATTCTTACTTAACTCGATGACTAGTTAGGGTAGTGAAGTTTTTAAAAACTAAATAAATATTTTTGAAAAACTAACAGCAGTTCAGATTTTGATTCCAGTTTTACCAATGATTGTCTAAGATCTTTTGCTCGTCTGAAAATTTAAAATTTATTTAGGCTACCTATCTGTCTATGATGATAGATATTTACATTTATCTTCATACTAATCACCAATTATTAATTTTGTCAGTTCTCTAATACCTATAATACTCCAAATTGATAATAGCACACCATTGAGTCATTCCAATTGCAATAACTAATCATCCAAATAATTTTAGTTTTACTCATTAAAACTATCTGCGCCGCAATTTTTAGATTCAACACATAACAAAAAATCAAGCAAGTCATCATAAATAAAATTACCTCCACGTTCCGCTAGTTATAATGAATTAGTTTTATTTATAGAATTGGCTAAAATTAGTAATAAAACGAGTCTGTTGTTAAAACTAGTTTTCGCTGGCTTACTCTGAGAAATACTGAACATAAATCTTGTAGAACGTAGGACATGATTATTCTATCTGTCATATTGACGCGGGCATTTGAAATATGGCGATATGTTCCATACTTTGTTTGTATGGAATTCATTGCAAACAATTCGGACTAGTATGTCAATTAACAACATTCTACCGAGATTCACAACAACAAGAAACTAAATGGATTTCAATGAAATAGCCAGGTTTGCAAAATGTGCAAGTGATCAATGAAAATAAAAAATAAACTATACAAAAATATGTTGAGTAATATCTATCAAAAAATGTTTTTAAGATAATATATTTCTTTGCTATTATACTCAGATAACTCGATGTTTTTAGTTTGGTTGTTATGCCTCGATGTTAAAAGTATTTTATTTCTCTTACAGATTACGGAAGTATTCGATAGGTGAATTAAAATAACTCACTTATCACATCTTTATACGCATACATAGTGAACGTATGTTCAATCATTAATACATTATGTATTCTTGCTCAACAGTATTCGCACGTGAGATTGAACGTGTAGACTTAATTAGAGGCAATCTGGCAAATTCTGAGCGGTCACTTGCGTTTAATAAATAAGGAAATTATATTTAATTTAATTGAATTTTATTTATTGATAAACAATCGTGAAACTCTAGTGTTTGCCCGCGGCTCCGCTCTCTCTGGTACAGACTCTCATGTCGTCTCATGAGATAAATTCTTTAAATTTTTGACGTACCTTTTTATCTTTAAGTTTAGTCTATATATTAACACGTGAAGCAAAAACTTTGTACCGCTTTATATGAGAATTACGCGGAGGAGTATGAGATTTGGCACAGTTGATATGAAGAAGAAGTTTATATGCTGCGTCGACCCCAGATGAACTCTGAGAAGGGCATGAGGATGAAATGATATGGAGAAGGAGTGCAGAAAGCTAATATAAATTATGTATTAGCACTCTAACTAATAATTAACGGTCGAATTTCGACCGGTGGGCGATCACTATTACAGCTTGATTGAAATGAATGATAAATTTGTAATGTCAAATTAACAGCGTTACCTTAATTTTAATTTTTAATTTTTTTTTAGATTTTGTCTGTCTCTCCATCCACCTGTCTGTCTTTCTAATTATTTGTTACGCCTAATCTCCGAAACGACTCAACCAAAGGCTGCGTTTCCACCAGAGATGTGCGAGAATGCGTTGCGAGGGGTGTGTTTGTTAAAAACTAATAGAATCGCTTCATATACCTAGCTTCGCTCAGCGCAGCTCTGGTGGAAACCGCTTAGCGGGACGAAGTTTTTGTACGTACAAAACAAGGGTGGGATGTGTGCGAGAGATGTGTGCGAGAGATGTGTCTGAGAGATGTGTGCGAGACATATGTGCGAGGGATGTGTGTGAGAGATGTGTACGAGGGATGTGTGTGAGAGATGTGTCTAAGAGATGTGTCTGGGAGATGTGTCTGAGAGCTGTGTCTGAGAGATGTGTCTGAGAGATGTGTCTGAGAGATGTGTGCGAGGGATGTGTGTGTTAGATGTGTGTGTGAGATTTGTCTGAGAGATGTGTCCGAGAGATGTGTGCGGGGGATGTGTGTGTGAGATGTATCTGAGATATGTGTCCGAGAGATGTGTGCGAGGAATGCATGCTATGGATGAAGGCTAGTGAAAAACTACTAGCAAGTAGCGGGCAGTGGCGTGCGCGCTCCGCACCCTCCTCCCTGATCCCTCTTGTTCGCATTTGAAAGGAACCCGCTACACATCCTAGCGCCGCTCATCTGAGCACCGTTTCAAATGTTTTTCCATGCGGACGAAGTCGCAAGCAACGGCTAGATCGTGGCTATGGTGCTAAGTGGTTTAGGCACGTACAGTCACTTTCGCATTTATAAAATTATCAGTAAAGATTTCAGACTTTCTCTTTACCGTCACGTTGCTTTATTGATAGCATGCAGCGTCTGAATACCATGAGGTCCCGGGTTCAAATATAGGGTGTAAAATGTGATTGGGTATTTCAAATTATTAATATTGATGTTACTTAGTTTTATTTTGTCTAAAAATTGACCTAGGGGAATGCATTACGCGCCGTCCCACTGACACCAGGGGGAAAACAGCGATATGTTGGACTCCCGGGGTCCCCAAGATGTTAGGAGGACCCTGTTCCGCCCAAGGGTCATTATCGTGGCTCCAAAAGCACGTTAAGCCGTCGGTCCTGCGCCTGACCTCTTTCCGATCATGTCGGGTTGCCGTCTCACCTATGAGGGTAAAGAAACAGACAGTGCACCTGTGTTTGCGCAAACACTTGTGCACTATAATATCTCCTGCGTAGTTGGTTAATGCTTAAAATCCGCTATAATATTAATGCTTAATTAATTGGTTAGAGTTTCTACTTAGTCAGTATAATCATGTTACTGTTCGAAATTACAAAGTATACATTACCTTAGAAACACCAAACAAACGAAATTTTGAATATCAGAGCCCCGACCTTCGGAGCTATCGACCCAGTATTTCAGTTCAAGTTCACCGTGGAAACGACACTTGTTATCATAGCAATAGTATTGATCAAAGTCCTTTTAAAGCAATGCGCACGGCAGTGTAACCTGCCAAATTATGTTTGGTAATCGGAAAATAAAACGCGAGGGTGAAGAGCAGTTTTGTTTTGTTTAATTAATTGGATACAATTTAACACAATGCTTTACCTATACATAAATATAATACCTATTAATGTTACTTTTTTTTGGTTCTTAAGGTTTCTTTCTGTGACAAAAGTACCTATTATTTACGCTTTAGACTGGTCCTAATTTATTACAATTCATTAAATATCTGTTAAATGAACGCCTGGCACAGCCAAAAATTATGTCAAAAATATTTCGTACAAAACTTGGCTCAAAATCACTCTAATTTACATTTCAAATCGAAGATCCGAAAATAGAATATGTAGGTACTCGTATTTTTGCCATTGAATTTATTTACGTAAAAAAACAAAATACGGTCTATTGAATTGGGTAGGTTCTTTGAAAATCCTTTTAAGCCCATGAAATTGTTGGCTATAGCATTAAAAGATTGTTTTTTTTTTCTTTTCAAGCAAAAGGTCATTCAAAAATAGAATCACATTTCCTGTGTCCAATTTATTTATTTTTTTATCTTGACGTCCTGTCTAAGGAAAAGCGTCTATGCTGCCTTTATTCTTTTTTATTTTCTACACCGTACATCTTCTCAGATAAAACATAAATGTATGCACATACCACGTTTTACCATTAGTTAATACGTAAATAGCATGTACTTGCTTACCTCATATGTAATTCTTGACGCAAAAGTCATAATGACTGACGAAAATCATTTTGAATTAAATTAACATTGACGCACGTCTCAAAAAAATCTCCTTAATGACCTTCATTCTTACTGTTGAGTCCGGTGACCACAACTGCTGCCGCTCAGTGGAGGTGGTTCGATTGGTGACAGTGGGAAAGAGTAACCAACAAATCAACATACTTTACTATATTTTGACACGTAAATAAAACTGAAGAGCTTATTGATTGTAATTTTGTTTGTGTTCTTGCTTGTAACGAATGAATATACTTTTACGAAACTATCACCGACAGATGGATGGTATGGTACTATACGGAGTAATTTAAATTTCGCGTGAGGGAATGTTTTCTCGCTCCACCACGTATTTTATTCATTATCGTTAGCACCGCAGCGGTATCTATATATTTTTTTCAGGATAAAAGTAACCCTATATATGTATATATCTCTTAAGGATAAAACTTATGACGTATTCAATAAAAAATAAAATATATTTATTGCCAGAAAACAAAACATAACAGGTTGTGGCTGCCTTCCTAGGCATTGTCCCGTGGAGGGAACAATCGTCCTAGCAGTTTTGGCGGGACCGTAATAAATATAGAAAGTTACTTTTGTGTTCACAAAATTAGTTTAGAATGGATAAAGTCACGTTTTTAACCTACGTAGGTACCTACCTTAAACATGGAATATATTCATGAGGTACTCTTGTAAACCACGTAAAATAAAAATATTTACGGAAAAACATACACATATATTCTTGAATAACTATTTCCTGGACGCTATTTTAGTAAAAAGGTTGCCCTTTGACTAGGGTAGCCTTAGAGTAACGTAAATGTGTAATTAGGAAGTATTTATACTAATATTATAAAGCTAAAGAGTTTGTTTGTTTGTTTGAACGCGCTAATCTCAGGAACTACTGGTCCGATTAAAAAAAAACTCTTTCAGTGTTAGATAGCCCATTTATCAAGAAGGCTATATAGGCTATATATGACTGGCTCGATGGCGCATTCGGTAGTGACCCTGCCCCATGCGCTAAGAGTCGTGGGTTCGATCCCCACCCAGTACAAACATTCGTGTGATTAATACTTGTGTTTGTTCTGTGTCTGGGTGTTAATATCAAATATTTAAGTATATATTTGTAATACCACTGTTGATTCTGATATCCGTAGCACAAGTGCTTAAGCTAATTACCTCGGAGTCAGATCAATGTATGTGTTGTAGTCTGATATTTATTTTATTTATTATTTATTTAAATAATATTAACCATAAACCCGGGTAACACCGCGGGCACAGCTAGTGTGTATATATCCCTTAAAGTACTACTAATATTTTAATAAAAAAATAATACAAAAGCGAAAAGAAAACAATGAAAATAGAGTTGTTTGGTTTTGTGTTTGAGTGCCAATAAAGCTTTAAGGAAAAATTAAATAATTAAATCAGGAATGAATGCCCAACGAACAAAGGTATAATTAAAGTGCTGCTTATTTTTTTGAGAACAGCCATTTAATGATATTGTATTATGTGCCAGTAAATAGGAAATTATATTAGTCTTCTATACTTATAATAAATCTGTAGAAAGGTCAATTCTGTACATGAAATATATTTTCAAAATAACTATCAGGGGGTGATTAGTGATCGATACTGATGCCAAAAATGCAATCAGTAAAATTTTTGTCTGTCTGTCTGTCTGTCTGTCTGTCTGTTTGTATTGTTTGTATGGTCCTTATAGAAACAAAAACTACTCGACGGATTTTAACGAAACTTGGTACAATTATTCTTCATATTCCTGGGCAGGTTATAGTATACTTTTCATCACGCCACAATCAATAGGAGCATAGTAGTGAAGGGAAATGTTCCGTCGCGTGTGCAGCCTTAATGGTTAAAGTTACATAGAAATCATGTATGACGGAAATAGTCTTTATAATATTTACCATAAACGCGGGTGACACCGCTGGCACAGCTAGTAAGAAATAAGAGAGAGAAGCATTGAGCTGTAGTTTTTTTATACAGTCTTAAATGTGTGTTTGTTAAATTTTCACGCAAAACTGGCTTAAAGAATTTTAAAGAAATTTGAGAAGCACACATATTTGTCCCTAATAAAGGACATCTAGGCTACTTATAGACTTTTATCTTGGAGTAAAAGGTAGATCCCATGTGACGCACGATTGAGTCTGTAACAAACCAAGCGGGTAATCCCGGGCAAATTGTCACCTATGCCGTGGTGATATGGGCGAGTAAATTCCGAAACACGTCTGCGACGTGTCACTGATCAAATGCCAGGTGATGTCTAATCGTTCTAATCAAAACCGAACTTAATAAACCCCTAACAATCAGCATCTAGCAAATAGTTTACTACTTAGTGCCAAAAGTTTGTTGAATCAAGTCTATGTTAGTGGTGATCAATAAAATTACCTCACGGACCCACGGTCGTACGAAACCCTTTCTGTGCGTCCGACTCGCACTTGCCAGTTTTTTTAGTTTCATTTAAAGCTAAAGTTAGACTTTTTAATACATTATTTTCCTGTTTATCAGTGTTAAACACTTACAAAAAACTAATAAGGGTTATTCAACGTTAAAAAACTAATTAAATAGCGTCATTTATCACTGTATTATACATTCGTAGAACAGGTTAATAATGAATGAATGAATCAATAAACGTTTATTTGGCACTCAATTACAATAATCTAAAATATAAAAATGAATCGCTGAATGTGTTGCTAAGCGCAAATCTCGAGAACAGCTGAACCGATTTTCGCTAATTCTCTTTTAGTTGTGTTTGTTATTATCAGGTGAAGAAAAAAATAAAAAAGTTGCACGAAAAAAAAAGGGTATTGAAAATCTAAGAACGGGGCGTTACGAAAAGCCGGGTCAGCTAGTTTAACAATAAAACGCAAAGAGCAAAATTCAACAATATTACTAAATGGGTCCCCGCTCAGCATGTGCCTTGACACAGGGTGCCACGACACTGGTGGATACTCTTAATAAATAAAAGATAGATTACTGGCATTCAATAGACAAATATAACATTATGCTAATTTTCCATTTACTACTACTAAACAAAATATACTAAATATAAAAATATTTTGACTGGCTCGATGGCGCATTCGGTAGTGACCCTGCCCCATGCGCCAAGAGTTGTGGGTTCGATTCCCACCCAGGACAAACATTCGTATGATGAATACCTGTGTTTGTTCTGTGTCTGGGCGTTAATATTCAATATTTAAGTATATATTTGTAATACCACTGTTAATTCTGATATCCGTAACACACGTGCTACTTACCTCGGAGTCAGATCAATGTATGTGATGTAGCCGGATATTTATTTATTTATTTATTATTATTATATACCAAATTAATGACCAAAAAAATGCTTCAGCAGACCGGCTTGCGAACTGTACAGAAAATTCGAACTGGAATATTCACGGTAATAATTAACCTGACCTGGATTTTAAAGTAGGTCTTTCTGATATTGTTTTACGCTACGCAAAGTGGGAATATCACCCGGTCATATTTCAAACTGTAGCAAGATACAAGTTTAATGAGTAAAGTTTCATGCTCATTATTGAAAACACGATGGTAGTTGAATGATAAGGTCTAATCATATCGAGGTTTTTTTTTATTACATTTAAAAACCTTAACGGACCTTGCTTTATTAACGTTCCCCGTTCGTTTTTGTCATACTTATATATCAATAGCTGATTTTGTCTTAACCATAAGAATTTTTGAAATATTTACGTAAGTTACAACTTGAAATGTTATACCTACGCCAATAGGTACGCTAAGAAACGGGTTAAGTAGTGCCGTAAGTCCTATTTGTCATAATAAAAAATAGCATGCTTATTATTAACTTTGACTACTAAATATTCTTATTTAAAAAAATTAATTGCTGTTCGTTAGTCTCGCTAAAACTGGAGAACGGCTGGACCGATTTGGCTGATTTTGGTTTTAAAATATTGGTAATCTTCTAGGGAAGGTTTGTAAGGTAAGAAAATATGGAAACATTGCGAGGAAAATAATAAAAGGAAATCCGAGAACGGAACGTTACTAAGTGCGCCGGGACAGCTAGTACGATATATCTATTATTTCTGATACAATTAGAATATAATATCCAGGGCCGTCTGTATCCTATTGGAGGCCCTGGGCATATTAGGAAAGTAATATGTCTTTCGGCAAGAAATATTGATGAGCCATTAGAAACCTTAGACTACGGGCCCTCTCGATTGCGGGACCCTAGGCCCAATGTGCCCAATGGGATAGAGGGGTCTGATAATGCCACAAAAAAACCCGCAGAATGCATGATACTTTTGTAACATACATATAAGCCAATAGAGCCGCGGGCTAAACCAATTAAAATATAATAAATAAATAAATAAATATAAATATTCGACGACATCACACACACGACACACATTGATCTGACTCCGTGGTAAGTAGCTTAAGTACTTGTGTTACGGATATTAGAATCAACAGTGGTATTACAAATGTATACTTAAATATTCAATATTAACACCCAGACACAGAACAAACACAAGTATTCATCATACGAATATTTGTCCTGGATGGGGATCGAACCCACAACTCTCGGCGCATGAGGCAGGGTCACTACCGAATGAGCCATCGAGCCAGTCATCATAATGAATCTTATAAAAGCGTTCCACAGGTTTCAAGTTAAGTATTCATAATGATGAGAGATAAATTCATTTACTGTCTGCGGAGCAAACACAATTAATAAAAGAAACCTAGTACCTACATTGATGTGCTAAATAATTATGTCTGTGATTTATTATACTCGTAGTAACGAGCTTTAACAACAGTTGTCTTAGACGAGTAGACATAACCGTGTTTATATGACAATTGTTGTTAAACCATACGATCATAACACATTTATAAATAAAATAAATTCTCCAGACTGACACGCCAATTCCCTAGTTCCAAACTAAGCTTATAAGCTTGTGCTATGGATACTAGATGAACGGATAGACATACTTAAAAACGTTTATAAACATCCATGACTCGAGTACAACTGTCCATGTTCATCACACGAAATATTTGCCTAGCGAGATTCGAACCCGTAATCATCTATTTCGTGGCCAGGGTCTCTGGCCACTCGAACAACGAGCTTGTCGTTTGACAAGATTATTTAAATTGGGATTGTGCAAGTAAGTAATTGGATATATGCGTACTGTACATAAGTACATACGTACCTAAGTAGTGTATATACAATGAAATGGAAATGCACGGAAAACATTTGTGTCATATAACGCATTTAGGTTACCTACGTAACGCATTCGGGTCCGGCCGTTATGCCCCCATTCCGGGATTTCCGGGTTGCCCCCGGCCGGTATGCCCCCACATTGAAAAATTTGTTATTCCGGTTTGCCCCCGGCCGCGTTGCCCCCATTTTCTATTTAACAAGATTCAGTAGGTATCTATATATTTATTCTCACATTAAATCATACTGAAAAATTTTATTTGCAGTATGGGGCATTTCACGTGAAACGGGCAGCGAAAAAAATGTCAGGTTTCGGATTTTGTTTATAATTGGGTTAATTGGTCTTATATGTGACTTGAATAAAACCACAAAGTAACTTTTTTTTTTTTTTTGCTTATATACAGATTTACGCCGCTTCAAAGATGTGGAAAAAAAATTGCAATGGATTTTTCGATAGCTTTTTATGCAGTCAATCAAATTGATAAAATAATAACTAAGTAGTGTTTATTGGAGACAAATAATTGTTTTTCTTTAGTAATTATAAAATTTTAAAATTTGATTTTTTGTTCACATAGTAAACCGGAAGTGAATTTTTAAAATCATTTTTTTTCTAATACCGGCATTTTTTTTATTTATTTTTTTTACTTAAAAATATAGCTTATATTATGGACATATTATGTAAAAAATAAAATTGATGGTGTCTTGGCTTGTTTTGAAGATACATCAACTAAAGTACGACGATGCGGCACGACCCGCTGTACCGAGCGGTTTGTTAGTGTGGGTATCTTACTCCGCAACGAAAGAAAATGAGGCAACATAGATTTTAAGCCGAGTACTTACTAATATCTTAAATAAAATACCTACCTATAAACTTTCTAACCCTCATTATATATTTGGATTAGTAACCTAACATTTGAAAGTACGAGATCCGTCTGTAGAATTAGTGCACTTATCGGGTATTTGTTAAAAATCATTTTTTACGCATATTTATGATTAGGATAATATTTATCTACCAGGTTATCTATGAAAATGTGGCCGCTAGTATTTTTAATGAAATTATTGTTATTTGATTTTTGGGAAACGATTTCATTCACTTGTTTTTTTTAAACAAAATATCGTCCACTTTACAGCAATATATACAGGGTTATTGGAAATACGTAGCGACCCCTTTACGGGGAGATAGTAGTGACCATTAGCTATCAAATCGCCTTCAGTTTGATAGGGCAACAATGTACCGATTTCGCTTCTTTTTTTTCAAGAAAAGTGGGTCACGCTACTTAAAAATTAACTTTAAAAAAAATTACATATTCAACTGTAGCTTTTGGTGTTTTTAGTTTTTAACACCCTAACTTTAGATTTTAGTCATAATACACAAACTGTACGACATTTCTGTTATTTTTTGTATTATTAATATGTATTAGGGTGTTAGAAAACTAAAAACACCAAAAGCTACAGTTGAATATGTAATTTTTTTCTTACAGTCAATTCAATTCAATTCAAAATTTCTTTTTACATGTTGGCTTTAAAAAAAGCACTTATAAATCGTCAATTTTACAAAATGAATCTACAATGTGAATCTACCACCGGTTCGGAATGCTTGTTCTACCGAGAAGAAACCGGCAAGAAACTCGGTAGTTACTCTTTTCAGAGTCAAAATATAGATGAGTAATATACACTTTTTTTAAATGTTCTAAACCAAATCATACAATCAATGACTGTGGGAGATGACATAATATTATTACTTACAATAAAAGTGTAAGATTAACCAGAGCAGACCAGCCCCCAAAGGTGGCACCTGTGCACAAGCATGACGTATGTTTCAGCCATCGTTTCACTCAACCATATCAGAGGGAATGTAACGCCCCGCCACATAACGCCACCACCCCAGAGGCAATTAAGTGAGCATGACTACTCAGGCTATCTCAGCAATTAATTAAAAAACTAAAATAAAAAGATCACAAATATCCAACATCAGCCACTAACCATAGGAAAAGGTGAACAAGATTTAGACTACCCTATTAAAGATTTTACATTGAATCCCAATGAAGATTCATTTACCCAAGCTGTCTTATCGTTCAGATAATCGTCAGTAGTATAATAACCTTTTTGTAGTAAGGTATTTTTAATGTACTGTTTGAACTGAATGAGTGGCAGTGTTATGATACTTGCGGGAATTTTATTATAGTAATTTATACTTTGTCCCATAAAGCTACGTGACAACTTTTGAAGTCTGAAACGTGGTATTGCTACCTTAAACTTATTTCTTGTATTTTTATTATGCACATCACATTTTTTAGTAAACAAATTGATGTTTTGATGCACATATAAGATGCAGCTATATATGTACTGTGAGGCAACGGTGAAAATCACAATTTGCTTGAATAATTCCCTAAGAGAGTCTCGAGTGTTTAGATTGTAGATATACCTAATAGCTCGTTTTTGAAGAAGAAAGATAGTCTGGATTTTTGCTGCCTTTCCCCAAAGAAGAATACCGTAAGACATGATGCTATGAAAGTAACTGAAATAGACCAGACGAGATGTTGCAACGTCTGTAAGTTGTCTAATTCTCTTAATCGCAAAAACAGCTGAACTAAGCTTTCGGGCAAGAATAGAAATCTGATAATTCCACTGCAGCTTTGAGTCTAGATTAATACCTAAAAAGACGGTCGATTCGACTAATTCCAATATGTCACCCTCCAACTTTAGGCTTACGTCTACTTGTCTTACGTTTGGAAGAACAAAATTCACGGATTTTGTTTTTTTGCATTAAGCTGTAGGTTATTCACTGTAAACCAATTTAAGTCCATTTTTAAGTAGGGGTCACTTGTCTTGAAAAAAAGAAGCATTTTTTTTTTCGAAATCGGTACATTGTTGCCCTATCGAACTGTGGGCGATTTGATAAATAATGGTCACTACTATCTCCCCGTAAAGGGGTCGCTACGTATTTACAATAACCCTGTATATATTGCTGTAAAGTGGACGATATTTTGTTTAAAAAAAACAAGTGAATGAAATCGTTTCCCAAAAATCAAATAACAATAATTTCATTAAAAATACTAGCGGCCACATTTTCATAGATAACCTGGTAGATAAATATTATCCTAATCATAAATATGCGTAAAAAATGATTTTTAACAAATACCCGATAAGTGCACTAATTCTACAGACGGATCTCGTACTTTCAAATGTTAGGTTACTAATCCAAATATATAATGAGGGTTAGAAAGTTTATAGGTAGGTATTTTATTTAAGATATTAGTAAGTACTCGGCTTAAAATCTATGTTGCCTCATTTTCTTTCGTTGCGGAGTAAGATACCCACACTAACAAACCGCTCGGTACAGCGGGTCGTGCCGCATCGTCGTACTTTAGTTGATGTATCTTCAAAACAAGCAAAGCCACCATCAATTTTATTTTTTACATAATATGTCCATAATATAAGCTATATTTTTAAGTAAAAAAAATTAATAAAAAAAATGCCGGTATTAGAAAAAAAATGATTTTAAAAATTCACTTCCGGTTTACTATGTGAACAAAAAATCAAATTTTAAAATTTTATAATTACTAAAGAAAAACAATTATTTGTCTCCAATAAACACTACTTAGTTATTATTTTATCCATTTGATTGACTGCATAAAAAGCTATCGAAAAATCCATTGCAATTTTTTTTCCACATCTTTGAAGCGGCGTAAATCTGTATATAAGCAAAAAAAAAAAAAGTTACTTTGTGGTTTTATTCAAGTCACATATAAGACCAATTAACCCAATTATAAACAAAATCCGAAACCTGACATTTTTTTCGCTGCCCGTTTCACGTGAAATGCCCCGTATGTAAATGAAATAAAATTTAATGAAATTTAATTACCATATAAAAATATACAAATGAGTACATTATATATTTTTTCTAGTTAGAATAATATGGTGGGTTGATGCCTGAACTAGAAAAATCCCTGTGTCTCAGGTTATCAACCCTCCACTCCAGACAATAATTTCATACTTTAATTATTTAATATTTAATTATATTATTAAATTTTAAATCTCAACTCAAAATTAAAGTTTGCATTTCTCTAATTTGATAGAAAAAATTAACCTCCGCCTACATAAATATCATATCACATATTATGAAAGATGTGACAGCACATGAAGGGAAGGGATTCACCTAAACAGATCTATCAAAACAATTTAAAGCTTCGCGTAAGAACTGCTAAAAATAATAACGACTTAAATGACGGCCACGCGTCCGGTCTTCCCGTTGCCAAATTTATTATACTTGAAGATGATCTATAAACTATTTATAAATAACGGCAAACCGCTGTTTTGCACACAAAAGACGGCGTAAAAATAATTTGCAGAAAATACGGCAAGTACGTCACGAACGCGCACGCGCCGCGTCATTTTCGCTACGGACCAAAGCAGCTCTTATCTTAAGAAACTAAGGTCGAAATTCTAAAACGATTTACAGGTTACAAACGAGTTTATTAATTTGATTTACGGCGTAAAGGTCGGAACTACGTCACAATTGTTGTTGAACTTTATTCGACAGGATTAAAGGTCGTGTTTTGATTAATAAATTATGTTATTTAGTTGTTGTCTGATAATTGTTTCCGGTAATGGTGACGCACTGCTTCCTTTTTTGGCGGTCAATGGATATTTCGCGAACCATTAATGGGACAAATTGCTATAATTTTTACCTTTTATTTAATATCTCGAAGTCGCGTTGGATCATTACTTACATAGTCCAGACACGGAAGATTCTACTTTAAAAACTCATTTATCTTTACCAATATTACCAATAAATAAAATTGAGGTTTCTGCTTGTGTTTTCAATGAACTCCTTTTTTAAAAATTAAATGGAGAATAAATTTCCGGGTATATTAAAAAAATTAAAAATAAATTTTAATGTAGGTAGATATATAATCGAGTTACAATACACCTCGTATTAATCATGTGTCCTTGGCAGGCACACGGGTAATTAAAAATATGTACATACATACAAAACACCACGCCCGTTATCCCCGAAGGAGTACGCAAAATCAAAGGGACAGTAAGCCCCTTTATCCACATTCAGTCAAAAATAAAGCCGCGCGGTTAGATAGAAAATTGTAAAACAAGTAGCTAACTCATCGCCTACACAATCACATTCCCAAAACTCAATATACCATTAGTCGTCTTTTACAAAAGCTTGGTAAGGAACACAACACTTTTTTTCTTAAAAATTATAAATTTTTATTATAAAAGCGGTGGTAGCTCAATGGTAAGGACACGCGCTTCTTAACCGAGGAGTGCGGGTTCAAACCCGGGCACGTACCTCTGGATTTTTCAAGTCTATGTACGTATTTAAACCACTAGCTCGACGGTGAGGGAAATATCGTGATGAAACCTGCAAATTCAAACAACTTTGGATTTGTAACCATGATCCAAAAGTTGTCTGGTTCCCCTATCTTAGGGTTACGAAGGTCAGATCGGCAGTCGCTTCAATGTAATTACCAGACTCGCTAAATCCTGGATCATGGTCTAAGCGGACCCCGTCTAAGCACGGGACATAACGCTAGGATAATGATGAATTATAAATTTTTATTATCTTATTTCACACAGGCCCACTTTGAAACATGGTTTCAAAGTTAAATATGATTCTTATAACTTTGTTAATACTGTTGTTGAAAAGAGTATCTACCGAGTTTCTTGCCGGATTCTTCTCGGTAGATGCAACATTCCGAACCGGTGGTAGAATCATATCTCTCTCAACTGTTTTTGACGATTTATAAGTGTTTCTTTGACCCTATATAAATAAAGAATATTTTGACTTTGACTTTGACTTCGACTTTGACAGTTGGTACGGCACATTCTTTTTAAGTCCCAGAACAACATGCGACAAAATATGTTAGAAATATGTTCCAATGAAAAATAAAAGCTCAAGATAATAACATCTTCAACCTTCATTTATGTAAAAAAATACTGAAACGTTCAGCCAAGTTTACCAAATGAAATGGTTCAACAAACCACTTAACATAATAGCTAGACATTGACTCAAGAAAAATAACCCATGATGAAACCATTATGAAGTATTATGTAAATGATGGAAGCGCTGGCCGGTCTCCAAAGGTCACGGGTTCAAGTCCCGGCGATTGTTTTACGAAACTGAAGCACCGTTACGACCGTCGGTTTGTTTATTTCGGGAATTATATGAATTCGCGGTGTAGATTTTGAGGCCGTCACGATATGAAGTCACAACTTCATTGTATTATTTTAATAATATCACCTTATTAGTTTTAAGTATTGCTACCGGACGTCTTCTGAACTTAGTAACTACTACTAATAGATATCACTGTAATTTATTTACCTTTTGTGAACTATTTAGAGATTGTCGTAGGTTTGTATAGGAAAACGTTGACGGAAAAACTGTTTTAAACGACAGTAAAATTTACTTACACAGCTTTCTACAGCTTGTGGTAAAAAGTCACTAACGGTAATATTGTATTGGGTTTGTTATTGTGGGAACCTAAATGTTCTTCACAATTTTTTTCTTATAGAAGATGATGTTAGGAGTCATAAAAACCGTAGTTTGTATGAAAAGGATCATAAATGTTGAAGAGGCGAGTGAGGTGTGTAAGGATCGTGCCATATGGCGTTCGGTTCTCTCTACCCCGCTTGGGAAGTGGCGTGAAGTTTAGTTAGTTAGTTTTTTCTTATATCTAGACCCTTTTTTTTTACAATTTTCCATCTCATCATCCTCTTGCCCTTCTCCCAGTTCATCTGGGGTCGGCGCAGCATGTCTTACAATTTTCCATCTACCTAATTTTATCTAAGGTTGAGTGTGATTTTGAGAACATCATGCTCCATGGCGTGTTGAAGAGCATATATTTTGAGTTTAATAAAAAAAATTAAAATAGGGTACCTTTACTGAAATTCCAATTTATCATATTTTTATTCAGGTAAGAATTTATAAACCAGTCTACATAAAAAAGTTAATCCAATAGCTTAAGCTTACTATCCAAAACAATGCGAAAATAATTAAAACTAAGTGATTTTAAAAGTACTTTAATACCTAAGTATTAACTTTACCTTGGCATTTTAATCATAATCCTTAGTGAATTTGGTTATTACATTGCAGATAATGTTATGTACCTCCTTCGTACCTTAAGCAGAATACCAGATATCTATATTTAATAATACTTAATATTTTGTAGATAAAGAGTTTATTTTATTTGTTTGCTTGAACGCGCTAATCTCAGGAACTAGTCGGAATTGAAAAATTCTTTGAGTGTTAATCAAGGAAGGCTATAGGCTATATAACATTAACCATAAACCGTAACCGCGGCAATAGCTTGTATAATGATAAAGAATACCAACTATTTAAAGGATCATGGTTGCACACCCATACTTATCTGAATATAACTTTCCTTGGGGAATTTTTCATCACAACCTAGGCGGTAAGAAAGAATAACTGAGATATGTACTCGAATACGGTACCAAATGCTCGTATACTAGACTTTATTTACAGAGCTATGCTTTTAAAAATATATTTAAATGTATGTACATATATTCAAATAAAAAGCCCCGTGTTGGTCTTTGACTTAAAAATAATGTGCCAACTGTGTTCCTTGCCTTGCGTGTCGTAAAAGTCGACTAATAGATAATACAACGGTTTTGGGTATGTGATTGTGTAGACGACGAGCTAGCCACTTGTCACTACTTTTTTATAATTTTCCATCCAACAAAGCCCAATTTTATTTTAGGCTGAGTTTGGTTAAAGGGACTTTCTGCTCCTGTCTCTGCCTACCTTCGGGGATTGCGGCCGTCAAGTTAAGTATGTATGTGCAAATAAAAAGAAAAAATATGCAAAATCTATGTATTTTTGACCCATATCACGCAAGCCTTGTAAATCGCATAGCGAAGTAAATATTTCTATTCTTGGTACATGGAAAGTTATATAACGCAAAAAATATGAACTAGCGGACGCCGAACAAGGCTATAGTGTCTGGTGTCTGTCTCATATCGCAGTTAAGTGATCCGATGGTGTCTGGTTGAGTGCGTACTTAAAAACTTATTGTCCCATCATCAAATTGACGTGTTTACTTAAACGCAAGCCGTGCTTAATCAGCAGTCCTGAGATTTACTTATGTGGCAATTTTTCAAGTTTTTCATAGTTAAATTATATGTCTAGAACATACTACGCTATACATACTATAACGCCTGCCATCCGCCGACCCCTGTCACATGTGCAATTTTTAAAGAAGTAGACGGAGTCCGTTGGAGCAGATGGTATAACCAATATTCGCTAAAAATAAACTTGAGTTGAAATTAAATTTAGATTAAAATCTGTGAAGAAGTAGCACTATTACAAACTCAATATTATATGCACCTTCAGTTGCACTTGCGAGGTGAAAAACACAATTGGTACATGATTTTGAAGCCCCAGACCAACATGGCACCAACATTTGCACCCAACATCCAATAAGCAATTTATTTTTATGGAAACGTCTAGGCGTAGCACCTGGGACTATCGTAACATCTTAGGATCCCACTATTACTCTATGACTACTGCAAGACCACACAAGAAGAGTTCCCGGAAAGCGCCTTGTCATGTAAGGCAAATGCCTTTACCCCAGCGATCCGAATTGAGGGTTAACCAACTCCGCATCGGACTTTCCTTTTCGTCACTCCAAACAGAAAGGTCAGGAATCGGAAGGATATATAGATAACCATCGGTAATAGAATGAAGTGTCATAAGTTAATGGAGAATCTTCCAGTTCCTGCTTTAAAGCGTATCTAGAACATTTGCATAACCATTCAAAAATGTTGGCTAATTCCATTAAAACCGCTGTACTCAGAACAAAATCTCCAGCTCACCAACCCTCGCCATAAGGAAATATTGTGAAACAGATTATGCAACTGATATTACCCTAAAAGGTCAGTCCGACTAAGAAATTACACGAGTGCATTGGCGACCCATGTCATATTACGTTGTTATTGTTGCATGATGTAATGGGACCACTTTGGGAACGTTGGTGTTTAGCTGATGCGCTGTTTACCCCACCGCCAAGGTGAGAGGTCGGGTTCGGCTTCGGCGCGTGTAAGGATTTTTAGTTATTTCGAGTCGACATATTAAATTACTGTCCTCATATGAAAACGTCAGTTCAAAGGTTGAAAAGGAAATATGAAACAGTAATGCAAAAGAGACAGTGTCACATAATATTTGGAATTATAGCTAGTAGTCCCATGTTGGTCTGGGCCTTTTTTTTTAGTACTACTACTGCAGACTCTGGGTCCGCACCTTTGTTATTTTATTTATTTAATTAGTTTATATAGTTTATTATTCTATACTCATACATGCTCCGCGTATCGATTAAGATAAAGTTATCCCTGCAGTTAATCTCGTCATTATATCTATATATATATTATATAAATAAGTTTTATTTATTAATATTATTATATTTTTTTTTTATTATACATTTCTTATATACAAGTAAACTTTTTAGTTGAGTTTCTTATACACCACATACTTACAATATATTTATTTAAAAAAAAAAAAATTTTTTTTCATCTGGGGCTTAGAATGTGCCAACTGTGTTCTTTTCCAAGAATTTCGTAAAAGGCGACTAATGGTGTAATAGGATTTTGGGCATGTGATTGTGTAGGCGACGAGCTAGCCTAACAACTTGTCACTACTTTTTCAACTAACCCAGCCCAGTTTTATTGTTAGCTGGATGTGTTAAAGGGGGTTGCTGCCCCTTTAACTCTGCCTACCCTTGATTATGGGCATGATATTATGTATGTATGTATGTAAAGCTAGTACGTTGTATCTCAAAGACTTTCCGAGAGTTTTTCCCCATTTACAGCAATCGATACAATCAATGGATTTTTACATATTGTCACGCCCACAATCCCCGAAGGAGGAGGGCCAAAAATGAATGGGCAATGGTGACTCTGAATGGTGATGAAAGTGACTAGTGGCTAGCTCATCGCCTAGTATGTTGTTGTGGCCTTTTACGATATGCTAGGTAAGTAACACAGTTGGCAGATTCTTTTTAAGTTCCAAACCCATAGGTTAACCTACCGGAACAAATATTTTTATTTTTTACCATATAACCTTCATAAGTAACTTAGATTTTAATAAAATACGATAGCTGTTAATGAATTTCATGGCTGATGCAACCTTTCCAGACTTAAAGGAAATACAAACATAATTAAAATCGTCCACCATTGTCAGACACACTTGATTAAACAAGCGACGCTTGGTAGTCATTTAGTCTATCATTGAGGACTTCGAAGAGAACGGTAGGTAGGTACATTTGCAAAAAAACCTTGTGTATATTGTTTTTTAATCAAATAAAATACACTGATGTGGCTTATTGAATATTCTGTTAAAAGTTGATAAATATATTGTGTGGTAACCACGTAGTCACCATTTATCCGTGGCTACATAAGCTGGGCTGGCTCGACCAGACCTGTGAAGGACCTCTTACAGAAGATCGACACAAAATAGCAAAACTTGTGCTTCTGTATTAGGCACGGCGAGATTGCCGAAGACCCAATTAAAACAACAAACAATATATTAGATACTAGCTGTGCCAGCGGTGTCACCCGCTTTTTTGGTTAATATTATAAAGACTATTTCCGTCATATATGATTTCTATGTAACTTCAACCATTAAGGCTGCACACGCGACGGAAGCTTAAAAAATGGAGTAACTTCTCCCGTTTTCCCAACATTTCCCTTCACTACTCTGCTTTTATTGATTGTAGCGTGATGAAAAGTATACTATAACCTGCTCAGGAGTATGAAGAATAATTGTATCAAGTTTTATTAAAATCCGTCGAGTAGTTTTTGTTTCTATAAGGAACATACAGACAGACAGACAAAAATTTTACTGATTGCATTTTTGGCATCAGTATCGATCACTAATCACCCCCTGATAGTTATTTTGAAAATATATTTCATGTACAGAATTGACCTCTCTACAGATTTATTATAAGTAGATATAGATTATAAACTCGAAATGATGGAAGTGTCGTTGTAACTCTTTCACGCAAAAAGTACTGCATAGATTTTAATGAAACTTTGCAATAGTATAGCTTATGCATTAAAATAGCACATAAGCTATTTTTCACCATGTACATACGCGAGCAAGGATACAAACATAGGTACGTTTATAAACATCCATGACTCGAGTACAAATGTCCGTGTTCAATGTTCATCGTTCATGTTTGAATCGTTACAACTTTTTATTTTACAATATTAACTTTTTTTAACATTACAAACCGACGCTTTAATTTTATTTATCTGTAGGTCGTCATCTTCCTAGCGTTATGTCCCGTTTTTAGACGGGGTCCGCTTAGACCATGATCCAGGGTTTAGCGAGTCTGGTAATTACATTAAAGCGACTGCCGATCTGATCTGCGTAACCTTAAGATATATCAGACTACATCGCATACATTGATCTGACTCCGAGATAAGCAGCTTAAGCACTTGTGTTACGGATATCAGAAACAACAGTGGTATTACATATATATACTTAAATATTGGATATTAACACCCAAACACAGAACAAACACAAGTATTCATCAAACGAATATTTGTCCTGGGTGGGGATCGAACCCACAACTCTTGACGCATGGGGCAAGGTCTCTACCGAATGCGCCATCGAGTTTGTCAAAAAGATAGGGGAACCAGACAATTTTTGGATCATAATTATAAATGCAAAGTTGTTTGAATTTGCAGGTTTCATCACGTAGTTTTCCTTCACCGTCGAGCTAGGGGTATAAATACGTACATAGATTTGAATAATCCATAGGTACATGCCCGGGTTTGAACCCGCACTCCTCGGTTAAGAGGCGCGTGTACTAACCATTGAGCTACCACCGCTCTTTTGTTTATCTGTAGGTATAGATCATACGGAAGGAATATATTTTCAGCAGAATCATATTTGCGTATAAAATCCTTCCATTACACTCGAGACCCCGGAAAGTGTATGACTGCTTAAACATAATATGTACTACTTATAATTTAAATTATTCCGTTAAATCAACTCATTAGTCACCGCAACTATTTACAAATAATCAGCAAATATAATTCTTATTGACCAGGAAATTAGGCGGTGCCCGACAGTTTTCCTGGATAGCAATTAAAAACTAGTTAGAAAGTGTATGGTGATTGCGAAGGAATGTGTTAGCTCGTTTCAATCAGTGCTCCTTCCGCGTGCTAGACAAGGACGGCCGACCGAAGTGGGACGGACGTGATCATCATTAATCAGTTTCAAGTGAGGCTTGTCATTTGTCACGTTGACACTGTGAGCCTGGCTTTGGGCGAGGAGACTAGATACTTAGGTAGTAGATACAGACGATGAATTTAGATCCATTTTGGTCTGGGGAAGTCAAATGTTGATCGCGGACTGTCCCATGTTGGTCAAGGACTCGAAAATAATGTGCCAACTGTTTCTTGTCTAGCATGTCATAAAAGGCGACTAATGGTATATGGGGTTTTGGATATGTGAGTATGTGGGCGACGAGCTAACCACTTAATAATTGAATAATGTAGAGATTTGATTTAGTTGTCCCATGTTGGTCTGGAACATAAAAAGAATGTGCCAACTGTGTTCCTTGTCTAGCTTGTAGTGAAAGGCGACTAATGGTGTATTTCAACATTTTGTTGTCCCGTCTTGGTTTGGCACCTAAAAATAATGTGCCAACTGTGTTTCTTGCCTAGCATATCGTAAAAGGCGACTAATGGTATATCGGGTTTTGGGTATGTGATTGTGTAGGTGCGACAAGCTAGCCACTTGTCACTACTTTTTCACAATGTTCCATCTAACCCAGCCCAGTTTAATTTTTGGCTGAATGTGGTTAAAAGGGCCTGCTGTCCCTTTGACTCTGCCTACCCCTTCGGGGATTATGGGCGTGATGTTATGTGTGTTGTTTATTCAATGTAGATTATAAGCCAACCAGCCAGGTTTTAACAATTTTTCATTTAACCCTTGCTCTTGAAGTCAATCTCAACATACCGAAAGTAACCGGTAAGAAGCTGTTTCAAATTTCAACTTGTACAATTTTGTAAACTATTAACTATTTGTAACTATTTTATACCCTATATTATGCATCGGCCATAAACTATGAATAAGTTACCAGTTAAGTCTAACCAGGCCGAGTTTTAGTTTTGTCTGAATGTAATTAAGACTACACCTTCGGGGATTATGGGCGTGATGTTATGTTACCACTAAGTTACTGGTGGAAAAGTTGTCATGCTGCAAGATACGCGTTACATTGCTGGCATTGTTTACAAACATTAGCCTGCTTTACGGTCCGGACATGTCCAAGGAAAGTAAACTTCGCACGTTGGACATTACACGTTAATACTTAACTGCACTTTCGTTTGCTTTTCACATTCGATTAAAGGAAGGTGTTGTACCTACATATCCTTACTGTCCTCATCAATATTGTTAATGCAAAAGCAACTGTTTGATAAGTTTTCACGCTACCGCTTGGCCGTTTGACTTCAAAAGGGTAAGGTTAAGTAAACTTTACAGGAAAGATTATATGATATTATTTTTGTTTTGAAAAACCTGAAAATAGTCACAATATACTTTTTATACCAAAAAACAGTACGACTTATGCTTTTTATTGCAATGCGAGTGGAGCCCTAGAAAAAAGGTAATTAAAAGTAAAATTACACGTTTCTGTGATTTTTGCAACAAATCACACCGAATTTGAAATCACGAAAATACGTAAAACCATGATTTGTAGATATATTCAAAACAACTGTTTGTTTTTCAAAAGTCAAAATGTTTATATCGATTTTTTTATCAATATGTTGTTTTTTGTTGTGCGATTTTATATAAAAATCATCACATATTTGTTTCTGAAAAACGTTAAACATAAACGTATTAGATAAAAAAGTTTTACAAACACGTGATTTGTAGGAAATACCCAAAACCCGATATACCATTAGTCGCCTATTACGACATGCTAGGCAAGAAACACAATTGACTAATTTTTTTTAAGTCTCAGACCAATATGGGACAACAAAATCACATCTCTACATTATTCAATTAAAAACCCCTAAACTTCAATATTGTGAGAAAAATACCTCGCTATAAGGCTAGGTAAGCATTAACCGAAAAGATACGAATTCGCTCGAATTACCAATAGGTAAATAACCATAGAGTATCAGTCACATAACAACCATTATAAATTTCAACATCGCTCGTAACTGCATCGTCGACTTTGAATACTAAACGCATAGACAAAAGAGTCCACATTTCGAATTCCATCCAAGGACCATAAACAAGGACCATGCAGGTTATTCATCGAAAACAAAGAAACGGATTGTTCTTATAATGTGAACTGAATATATTACTTTATAAGACAATAGTTTTATCATCTTTGAAGGAAATGTTAGTGAAATAGATTATCGTGGCAAAGGATATTAAAATATTTTGTTGTGATTTGACGTGTATATACAAGTAACAATGTATAGTTCCCTATTTACATATTCATATTATAAATGAATATACAAACGATTGACATTATTAACTTAGCCCAGTTTTATTTTAGGCTAAATGTGGTTAAAGGGGCCTGCTGCCCTTCGTCTCTGCCTACCCCTTCGAGCGTTATGTTATGTATGTATTAAAGTCCCCCCCCCCCCAATCAGAGGCCCGCAGGGGGTTGTTCCTTCCGGTCCCAGTTAGTCCGTCAATGAATGGTAGCATGCATTTTAAATTAAATAAATTGCCTAAAAAATTAACAAATGTAGGAATATTATATAGGGGACTCTACGTTAGACAAAAAAAAAATATATGTACCTATGTATTATATCACTATGTATTCAGTTTGAGTGCAAAAAAAAAAAAACAAAGTTGTATTTTCAAGGAATCCCCCGACGAACGCATTTTAAACTATTTTTAACATTCATGACAGGCAAACAACAGAAGAATGTGTCAAATATTATGTCAACAAGCATTTTAGGTAAAGTCCCTCGGTGTTTGTTATTTATATACTTTAACGTAATTTTTAATTACACGAAAGTAACACACAAATATTGAATTGCAAGTTTTTTGCACATTACTTTAGGCACTTTTAAATATCACCTCTCATTGTCGTGATTAAACAATTTAAATAAAAATATGTTTTGAATGACAAAGAGAGACACGTACTTTACAATTCTGAATTGATTTACATAATAATGACTGTGGTATGAGAACTCTTCGACTGATACATACAGTGTAGTTATAATACCCAGTAACTTGCATTTAACTGCATAATTAAGTTTATTTTGCGATCCATTGGCTCCTTCTTAGGTTTTTTGAACATTTTTCGCATATACTTCACGCTAATACAATAAATCTAATTTCGTGCTAGTCATGAATTCGTAGTACCGGCTTCTACCGTTTTAGTAATTATGAAATTAGTACTTATTTTCTAAGTTAAAGGGACTTAAAGGTAACGCTGGCTTCATACCTATACAGTGCAAGGGTAGTTATAACCTATCACCATGAAACCAAAAACCACATGACGTCCATAAAACCAAAAGTTACATGTTTCAGCGGGGTAAACGAAAAGATCTCGCGGTGATTGTTTCAATTTGTAATTAAGTCATAGATGCTTATAATAGTTATATTAATGTTTTCAGGAGACGCAGCGGTGGTAGCTCAATTACTATTGACGGACACGCTCCTCTTAACCGAGGAATGTGGGTTCAAACCCGGGCATGTACCTCTGGAAATTTCAAATCTATGTACGTATTGATACCATTAGCTCAACGGTGAGGGAAAACATCGTGATGAAACCTGCAAATTCAAATAACTTTGGATTTGTAATCATGATCTAAAAATTGTCTGGTTCCCCTATCTTAGAGTTACGAAAGTCAGATCGGCAGTCGCTTTAATGTAATTACCAAACTCGCTACATCCTGGATCATGGTCTAAGCGGACCCCGTTTAAGCACGGGACGAAACGCTAGGAAGATGATGAATGTTTTCAGGAGACCTACCTCCAGAAAACCTTCGCTTAAACCAGACATTAGTGTTATCTCCCGATGTTAAGTTACTATCTCATCATTACACTGTGCCGCAGTCTCAATAATATTTGATATGTTCAACTCAAATGTTTGATGTGTATCTACGTTTGTCTGACCAGGTGGCACTTGTTAAACACACTTTAAACTGCCTGATTGCTCGAGCGTCATCGTTCTGCAAATGATTGTGGCGAAAATTGGTATTATTGTGTACAGAAAGAAAGGGGACCCAAATATGGTGTGGAGACCTTATACAAACAATTTCAAGATTTATTGTATTAAACATAACTAACTAACTAAACTTCACGCCACTTCCCTAGCGGGGTGAGCAGAGAGAACCGAACGCCATATGGCACGATCTTTACACACCTCACTTGCCTCTTCAACATTCATGATCCTTTTCATACAAGCTCTACGGTTTTTATGACTCCTAACATCACCTTCTGTTAAATCTGGTCGTGGTATGTGAGCCTGGGCCTTCCGCGGCTCCTACATCGTTCCACTTTTGCATTGTATATATGTTTAGACAATCTTTCGTCTTTCATTCTTTCCACATGTCCGAACCACCGGAGCATGCCTCTTCTTACCTTGACTCTGACGCTGTCTTTCAGACCGACTCTCTTTCTTACATCATCATTCCGAACGCAGTCTGCGAGCGTTAAAAATAACGTCTGAATAAAACGATCTTCGAAAGAACGCGTTCCGTAAAATTCGCATGTTTATATTGTCAAGAGAAATTTACGTTTTCTGTTTTGAACTTTTCGTATGCGTGTTTCCATTTCCGTAGAGGAGAAAATCATCACCATTTTCCTAGTTTTATGTCCCGTGGATCCGCTTAGAATATGATCCAAGATGTAGCGAATCTGTTTACAATAAAGCAACTCTTTATCTGACTTCCGTAATCCTGTAATAGGGAAACCAGACAAATTGGATCACGGTTACACATCCATAGTAATTTTGGATGTACAGATTTAATCACGATATTTTCTCTTATCGCCAATCCAGATTCCAGAGTTATGTGCCCGGGTTTGATCAACATCCCTCGCATGTAACCATACCATTGAGCTACCACCGCTCCCGCTACACCGTCGAATATTTACAGTCCAATTTACAATATGTTTGTAAACTAAGATTCCAAATAGATGCGCATAACATTTGCTACAGACGTTCAGTGTCTCGACAATACGTGTGTTGTCCTTGACCGTGACTCGCCTAGTATTTGGAAACACGTTAACGCTACCTGTTCGTGACAAATTGTAGGTATCGCGAATGTTCAACAGGTTGCACAACATAGTTGGAACGGGAATTGAAGATAACTTGAGTTACATGGAGATCTTTAACACTTTCGCGTGAGCTAAGTCGCACGACGTCTTAAGTATATGCTTAGGAAACGTCGCAACGTCTTATGACGTCCTAAAGATTATGATATGTATTTCGGCGGAACGTCGCCCGACGTCTAATTTAAGAGTAAATTCATATACCGTTGCTCCTTTGCGCCGCATTACATCCCATTTTTGTAGTTTGTTGCGCCATGTAGCTTGGTTACATGGTGTATGTCTTAAGGCGCGACGTCTTCACACGTTGCTTTATTTTGTATGGAAAAAAGGTTGCGCCATTATGCAACATTTTGGACATGTGGTTGCTCACGCTCACTTTCCTTACATCCATAGATTACTACTATGTACTACTACCTGCCTTTTACCATGGTGGATGCCAGAGATCCGAATCCTCCCATTTGTTTAAGGCATACGGAACATGTGTAGATGTCTTTGTTTGCGTTCACTATTTTCAAAAGACTTGAAATGCTTTTTAAATATAAACAAATATCTGATCCCGTGGTGTAGTTAGGCGAACAGGCCCTGAGGAAATAACAAACTGGGGGGTTGCCCTGAGGAAATAACTAACCTAAACAGATGGGCTGTTTAGGTTACAAAATTATACATAGGCGTAAGCAACTTTTTTTTAGGGAAGCAAATCATTTTTTTTTCGACGGGGCGTCTAATCAGTATGTAAGTGCCCCCCGAGTTTGAGGGCCCTGGGGCACTGCCCTACCTTGCCTGATTCCTGATCATACATCACAAACATTAATCTAACTACGAGGTAAGTACACTAAACACTTGTGTTAAGGATTTCAGAATAAACAGTGGTATTAGAAATATATATTAAGTATTGGATATTAACACTCAGACATAGAACATTGTTGTGATGAATACACAAGTATTCATCACAATAATGTTTGTCTTAAGTGGGAATCGAACCCACAACTCTTGGCGCATCCGGGGGTCTGCAGGGACTGAATGCACCATCGAGCCAGCCAAAGCACAGCACGTTTTGAAGCACATTTTACACTAAATGCACAAGGTTAAAAAAAACAAAAGACTGTATGTTCCATTTCAAACTTCACCAAAACGCCTACTATATTTCCAACCACCATTAACCTGAAAGTATATTATTTTAAAACAAATTGACAGTTGTGCTATGATTGAGCGATAAAATTTCCTCAACATGGTTCTAGCCCACGCTCCATTTCTCTTAATAAAATAGTGCGAAGCTTGGGCGGGCGGGTAGGCGGTCAATGGCAGCCACACGTGTGGTCACCCACGGCCGCATTACGCAGGATTATGCCAAGATTCCCCTACTATACCACCACAGTTGTTTCATGTCTAGAATGTCGTAATAAGCATATTGGGTATCGGATTTTGGATTATGTGGGCGACGAGCTAGCCGCATGTCACAATTTTTTCACAATTTTTCATCTAACCCAATTAAATTTTATTTTTGGCTTACAATGTCTCAACTAATTTGGGCTTTAATAACATAATATTATGTATGTAGGTATTATGCACACGTAGCTAATGATATAAGCTTTAAACATTTGGTAAAAAAAAATATTGCAATTTCTTTCAAGACTGCGTTTTTTGCATTCAGACGAAAAGATTAGGAAAGACGCAGCAAATATTATGTAAGTTTGCAAGGTTCCTTAAATATTTACTCATTAATATTACTCATTACCTATATGATTAAAAGTGGAAGACATAAAGTTCTAGTAATAAAATATTCTGCATTTAAAATTTAATAACGAATTTGCACTCTCCGGTTTGAGCTCCCATTTAAAGAGTTGCGATGGAAAGTTTAGCAACAATAATATAACCAGACTTACAAAATCTTCAATCATGGTCAAACAAACCCCTTACATAAAATTATACATATATACGATTTAACGCTAGAAAGAAAGAAATTATAATAGTTTATGTAATGACTCATTAAAATTAATAAACAGTAACTAACTAAATAAATTGTCCCATGTTGATCTGGGACTTAAAAAAAAAATGCCAACTGTGTTTCTTGCCTAGCATGTCGTAAAAGGCGACTAATGGTATATCGGGTTTTGGGTATGTGATTATGTAGGCGACAAACTAGCCACTTGTCACTACTTTTTCACAATTTTCCATCTAACTCAGCCCAGTTTTATTATTGGCTGAATGTCGTTAAAGGGGCCTGCTGCCCTTTGACTCTGCCTCCCCCTTCGAGGGCTATGGGTGTGATATTATGTATGTATGTAACTAACTAAAGTTCACGCCACTTCCCTAGCGGTAATTAAACAGTAGACACAAATAATTAAGTGACACCAAAGAGCATCTTCTCGTTGATGAATGCCGTGGGTGGGGGTCGGTGTGCGAAGTGGATTAGGCACCCGCTGAAAACCAGAGTCGTGATCTAGCTCGCGACTCGAGCTGAGCGGGCGCCCTTTTGACACACTCTGTTTTTCTGTTATTTGTATGTCTGTTGCTGTTATTCATGTTGTGTCAAATAAAGTAATTTCTTTCTTTCTTTCTTTCATCCACTCATTATGTGCTGGGGTAGTGGCGTCGCAACCCTGTTTTTCCATAAATAACTGAATGCATAATAACAACGTACATTGTTTTGCTCATCTCAGGTCGACACACGTCCCTGAAAGTTTAAATCCATCCCTGCAGTCATTGCACCCTTGCAATTTCCAATCACAACTTCACACCCCCGGGGCACACCACGTGCCCTCGCCGAGTCGTTGACCGGCTAGTCTAGTTTTATTAGAAAGTGAATAAATGGGAAAAATTTCCGCCCCCGGGAATAAGGGTTGATGTCAGAGAGAGCATAATTTAAATTTCCGGTGTGCCCTATTTGTTTTTCATTGTCCTAATTCTGGTAGTACAATTGTGTCACAGTACAGCTCTGCCCTATATAGAAGTTTACGTAACTTGACAGAAAATATGGTACAGCTGATCCAAAAATCATTCATTTTAAAATTACAACTCTTTTAAGACGGTTATACAATAATAATGTCCTCCTAACCGATATCGGTCACGGCGGCCAATCTCAACAAGCATTAGTCGTCTGCGCAAGAGATATTATAGTGCACAAATGTGTGCGCAAACACAGGTGCACTCTCTATTCCTTTACTATCATAGTCCGGTGAGACGGCAATTGGACATAACCGGAGAGAGACAAGGCGCAGGACCAACGGCTCAACGTGCTTTCCGAGGTACGGGAGTGATTAAACCGCCAACATCCTGACATCGAACTGTTATCTACTGAGTTATTATAATATTAAAATAAATAACCAGCCACATTTTTTTGGCCCGATCCGAGTTTTTAATCCGGGACCTCTTGGTCCTTAGGCGGCGCATGCTACCACGAGCTAGACCAACGGTAACTAAGGCAGATGGTTAAACAATAATCATACAAACCTATCATCATGCTTGCAATACATACATACATACAAAACATCACGCCCATACAGGCACCAGGCACCTCAAACCACAATTGGCCAAAAATAAAATACGTATACGTTTCGTGTTTTTTTATTTGGTCCATTCAGTGTCATACGTCATACAAAGTATAATGTGTATATTATGTAAGCATTGCATTGAAACATTATCAAAAACACCTAGGTGTAAATCCTTAGGTACCAACTAATATGATAAACACGAACGTATCGATGTCTGTTTGTTAAAATGCCACGCCTAAAACATCGACTTTTATAAAATAGTTATAGATTAGCCAAAAATTTAAACTATAACAAAGACCACAGAGTGTTTTTTGTAACTGAAAATTGATAATAAAAAAAAAAACGATTCTAGACGAGACATCGGGCTAAAACAAGTTATTAGTAACTATGTTAGACGTTAGAGGTCCCATTGGGAGTTACGATAATGCGTCTTAAAGAATCTGGAACAAGAGGCGTCCGAGAAGAAGGACATCTTACACCACCATTCAAGCTAATAAAATTTGTATCTGATTATTCATCACGACAAAATTCACACGCTAATGCCTCATCCATATTTATGGTCATCTTCCGATATTCCCACTTTCAAAGTTTTATTTATGGTTGTAGTTCATCTCGCCAGATGGTCAGACGAAATCGCATAAACCAATTTGATTAGGGTCCTAAATAACTAAAAAGTTTTAAATAAAGGTCATCGACCATCGACTTTTGCGGTAGCAACCGAGGGGACTCGTGAATAGATTACAGTTGCGATTAAATAAATTACAATATTAAACAGTTCGTAAGCATTGAGTGATTTGTAGAAAAATAAAACCTGAATTTTAATAGGTCAATATTAGTAGCAGACATGAATAATAAGACAAGCGCTTTTTGTCAAAATATTATTAGATCTTCTTATTTTTTTATTAAAAAAACGTGAATCTTTAATATTATCTAGCGTTTCCTACAAATTTTCTTAGTTATTAAAGCTGTGGTGAAGCTAATTCATTAGTCAAATCTGTGGTTGAAATCCGTGACTGATAGATAGACGAGTTAATTTCCCATACATTGTGTTAGGCTAGATGAAATTGAGGAGAACTAGCATGTCATAAGAGGAGAACTAGCATGACTAATTCTATACTGGTTCCATGTTTGTGTAGGTGATGAGCCACATTACTTTTTCACATACATAACATCACGCCCATAATAGGCAGAGTCAAAGGGGCAGCAGGCCCCTTTAACCACATTTAAAAACAAAACTGGGCTGGGTCAGATGGAGAATTGTGAAAAAGTAGTGACAAGTGGTTAGCTTGTCGCCTACACAATCACATACCCAAAACCCGATATACCATTAGTCGTCTTTTACGACATGCTAGGCAAGAACTACAGTTGGCACATTATTTTTAAGTTTCAGAGCAACATGGGACAATGGGCTGCGCTAGATGGAAAATTGTGAAAAAGTAGTGACAAGTGGCTAGCTCGTCGCCCAAATCACCAACAACACAATCAAAAATTTCACAAATTTTCATTTCTATATCATATCATCTATTTTGAGCATAATATGGTTTAATGAGCTTATTCTTCTTTGGACTCAGCTCCTCGGGCAATTGCAGGAGTGATGGTATTGTATGTAGGTAGGTTAGTGCTTCTTACATTATACGCATTTCAAATATCCATTTTAAAGTGGGTTAGAATCGAAGTGGGTGTTAGAAATATAGAAGTGCCCCATGAAATTATATGGCTATAGAAAAACGATAAATGCTAGAGCAGTGCCAAGGGTTGTCCCATGTGTGTAGACTATCAGATAAAAATTAAAAAGCCAATATTTTCTACTAATAATTGGTAATGTATCAAAAAAAGATCAGGTAAACAGCACCCTTAACCGACGAGCGTGTATGAAAAGACTTATGAATGTAGAAGAAGCGACAGGTGTATGTCAGGATCGTAGCAAATGGAAGTACGTGATCTCTGCCTACCCCCATGGGAAAAAGGCGTGACATTATGTATGTATGTATGTATGTATATTTTCTACGGCTTTTCTTGTATGTTATATGTCACGCTGAAAACCGTATTGGTTTTGATATGACAGAGGTATGATGACTCTGTCAGATAATCATCCTCCTAGGGTAATGTCCCGAGCTCCGCTTAGACCATGATCCAGGATTTAGCGAGTCTGCTGATCACATTGTAGCGACTGCCGATCTGACCTTCGTAACCCTTCTAAAAAAGAACCAGACAATTTGGATCATGGTTATACATCCACAGTTATTTGGATGTGCATTTTTTATCACGGTGTTTTCCTTCACCGCCGAGCTAGTGGTATAAATACGATTTGAAAAATCCAGAAGTACGTGCTCTGGTTTGAACCCGCACTCTCGGTTATGAGGCGCGTGTCCTAACATTGAGCTACCTCCGCTCCGGGAAACCCGGCAGCGTAAATTAGCTTCATTTTTAAGGTAAACTAAGAGTACTGGAAGCCTATTGATGACAGGGGATCTAGGGTGCTAACGTGTTTTTGTCTCATATGCTTGCGCGCTAAATAATAATAATAAATTCTAATTATAAATTCTCTAGACTGACACACCAATTCCCTAGTCCCAAACTAAGCTTATGCTTGTGCTATGGACACTAGGTAAACGGTTAGACATATTTAAATGCGTTTATAAACATCCATGACTCGAGTACAAATGCCCATGTTCATTACACGAAACATTTGCCCTAGCGGGATTCGAACCCGCGACCCTCGGTATCGTGGCCAGGGTCTCTGACCATTCGACCATCGAGCCAGTCAAATCCGCAGTAAAACCTTCCGAGGTTTGACACAGTGAAAGTAAATTACTTACTTAAATTTCCTTCAACAGCAAGGTAGAAGATTGATATAATGATAATAGGTACGTTTACCAACAATCCTTAAACCACGATATGTTTCTAGGACTTAGAGATATAAAACTATATACGAGCTTTAACCTGTACAGGGCAATTTTCGATGATATCGCGGAAATTGTTTAGCGGTTAAAATACCTTAAGGGTTAAAATTCGACCACGTGACATTGAATGGAACGTCGGTCTGTCCTTGTTAACATAAGAATTACTGGTAAAAAGACAGATCATTAATCTGTATAAGAAATTAGTTTTCTTTTAACTATTAGAAAGTAACAGTGAATTTTGGTTTTTGCTGTGTCAACGTGTAAGGATACCAAGTTCTCATAATTGCGACTTGGAGTTGAAGTAAGTAATACTTTGCGTTGCGTTCAAGAAACATACATTCATATCATCACCCCCGTAACTCCCTAAGGGGCAGGCAGAGTCAAAAGGGAGCGAGCTTTCTTAACTACATTCACTTAAACAATTTAACTGCTGGGTTAGATGGAAAATTGCGAAAAAGTAGTGACAAGTGGCTAGCTCATCGCCTACACAATTACACACCCAAAACCGATATATTTTAGTCGCCTTTGACAAGATAAGGCAATTAACACAGTTGACACATTATTTTAAGTCTCAGACCATCATGGGACAAGAAACCTACCCACCGAATTAAGCTATTCCTACCATTGGGTAGTAACCCTGCCATGAGCTTATTTGCCATTAATGACGCGAATCGGCGTCGCTTGAGACGACACGTGTATCACACACGAGTATTGTGGGGACCGCTGAACTCTGAATACTGTACCTACAAGACATTACATGGGGTACACGTTTTTGTAGGTATCCTACGCTTTAGCCGAAGGAATATTTTTCTAGAACATATACTACTCAATTTCATTGGTGAGGACTTGCACCCGTCACGGCTTAAACAAACACACATTACCTCGATTTTTTTTTAATTTAGAATCAAATATTTTAATGGATGCATATAACCATATTGATTGTGTGTGCGACGAGCTAGCCACTTGTTACTACTTTTCACAATTTTCCATCTAACCCATGTTGGTCCATGTCCATTTGTCCTATGTTGGTCTGAGACTTGGCCCATGTTGATCTGGGACAAAAAAAAAGAATGTTCTTGCCTAGCATCCAACCCAGCCCACTGTCCCATGTTGGTCTGGGACTTAAAAAGAATATGCCAACTGTGGTTCTTGCCTAGCATGTCGCAAAAGGCGACTAATGGTATATCGGGTTTTGGGTGTGTGATTGTGTAGGCGACAGGTTAGCCGCTTGAGACTGCTTTATCACAATTTTCCATCTAACCCAGCCCGGATTTATTTTTGGCTAAATGTAGTTGAAGGAGCATGCTGCTCCTTTGACTCTGCCTACCCCTTCGGGGATTATGGGCGTGATGTTACATTCCATCTAACCCAGCCAGTTTTATTTTTTGGCTGAATGTGGTTACTGGGGCCTGCTGCCCCTTTGACTCTGCCTATTCCTTTGGAGATTACTGGCGGAATGATTATACATACATGTATGTATGTTTGAATATATGATGCAATTAATTAAATGACAATAAATTTTCAATATATAAAGACTAATTGAATACAAAGCTATTTACAGTAAAGAGGAAAAATAGCAACGGTTGTAAAACTCAGGCTAAAATTCTATTTTAAAGTATGCCTTTTCTCATTTTATATTAAGCTGATTCTACTTTGCACATTGATAGACACGATCGGGGCTAAGCCGATGCGGAAAAGGCAAATGTTTACCTTTTAAGCGACAACGTACCACTAGCGTCGGTAATTTGATATTCTGAAAACCACTGTTGGAAAATTTACCAGTAGTTAGGTACCTACTGGTAAATTATAACTACATCTAATCACTATTATAATATCAGACATTTTTAAAATTATATAACATTACATAATAGAAGACACGTTCAATAATTTGGCTTTATTCTAATTGACACAAAAATATTGTTTTTAAATTCATCTTTATTTCCACTTGCATAATAATTTATTCTGATATGTACCTACTTTCAATTTATTTCTTTTAAATACCGGCATGCACACACACCAATGGACTCACACAAGTTATAAGCTTTATGAGGCTATAAATAATAAAATATTAGTAATTTTACACCTATCTCGCAAAATAAGTATATTTAAAATCTACATATGTCATTTAACATTAACAGTTAAAACCCCTCAAACTATAGTCAAAGTCAAAGTCAAAATATCTTTATTTACGTAGGCCTCAAAAAAGCACTTGTGAATCGTCAAGTAAGTACATAGTTGAACAATTTGAATCTACCACCGGTTCGGAATATCGTTATATAAAAAATATAAGGCCGATTGAAAAAAAATCTTCTATGAATTACAAGAGTTTTATGATCTAGTGACCTAGTGAGTCGACAACAGTGTTGAAATGAGTAACCTTAACTGCAAACTGAGATACCTATTATGCAATAGGCTAGTTTACGGAAACATTTTGTTAGTCTACTATCGTGATTAAACAAAAATTTTTGTAAAGTACATATTTTTTCTTTTGTTCAGAAAAGCAAAAATTATCAAGATACAGCTTGTTAGACGCTTGTTAGAGCTAATTGACGTCACTAAGTCCTAAAAATTTTACCGTCCACGTGACGTAATGCGCCCCTTTTCAGATTTTTTTAAGCGCTGTATTTTTGTATTTTTTCAAATATATATTAGATAAAGCAAAAATTACGTATTCAATATTAATTTATAAGCTTACTTAAGGACTAAAAACTGTTTGAGTAAACTAGCCTATGGATATGGTTTCCTAAAACATCCCAATATCGGTACTAGTAAAACACTGTTCTAACATCCGCCACTCGGGATCGCTAATTCCAACTTCCTCAGCTCAGCGGGTTCAGTGTTCCCCACACCCGTGTAACGGAACACGTGGCGCTTGCGAAGAATGTACTGAAATATGTACTTTAGCGGTTCCAACTCCATTGAAAAACATTAAAGAATTTATTAGAAACAACTACTTAGTTGTTACATAATTGAAGTAGGTACTTAGAGGACTATCGGTAAACCGAAGGCGGCCGTTACTGCCTACCGGGCTGGCGGGGGAGCGGGAAGCTCTTACCCCTAAAAATTTAGGCAACTAGAACCAGCCTCATTCGATAAGGTTGCATTATTCTGGATTAACATCTTTAAGTGCAGCTGGGAGAACTCCTGAAAAAGTGCGATAGTAGCTCAGTAGTAAGGACACGTGTCTCACAAACGAGGTATGCAGGTTCCACCCAGGCAATACCCGGACCCGGACTTTAAAAATCCAGGGGTACGACTTTGCATTCTTCAAATCCGGTTCAATCAATAACATTTGATTTTATCGGTGAGGGAAAACATCATTATAAAACCAGCATCTTCAAATAGCCATGGATATGCATCCATGTTCCTATTCGTCATGTTCTCCTGTCTTGGGTTAAGTCTCATATCTAAGCTACAAAATTTAATACACTCTTCTATTTTCAGGGGCAGATTGACTTAAAAGATATGTCCACTAGACTAAGTTCTAGGGCAGCTAATTATTTAACAAAAAAGTAATGGCATCGACTACAGTGATGACGGTGGATGGTTTAAATAGTGGATATTAACACTTAGACACAGAAGAAACACAAGTATTCAACATACGAATGTTTGTCCTGGGTTTTGGGTTGTGGGTTATATCCCCATATAAGCCACTACTCTTGGCGCATGGGGCAGGATCACTACCGAATGCGCCATCGAGAGTCATACTTTTGACCATAAACAAAAATTACGAGAATCCAAACTAAAAGGTCATTGATACTCAACAAAATATGTGAAACAGTAATATCGTTCAGAACTGTTGGTATAGTAAAATAATAAATACATAATTGGACATCCTGCTTTGGACAAAATTGACCGCTAAAAAGCCTATTCACATACATGTAACCAGCATTATACGTATAATTGGCAGTATTTTAACTATTTTTGGTAGTAGCAAGCGTAGCGCCCACGCGTGGACACGTGTACTGAGCTGCGTTTTTTTTTTTTTTTGTACTTGAGGAATGCATTTACGCACCGTCCAAATAGACCTGTGTCGGGCCTACAGGGTGTGTCGGGCTCGAAGCCGGTAGCAATCTCCAGCCCCCCTACCGACTAAACCTCAAGGCTGCCGTTCTTCGGGCGCTAACGCAAAACCAACGAGATCCCCACTGTCGGGATTCATCTCGAAAAGTCTACGCAGCGCGCGCTGCCGCCTTGCGGCCCATTTGAGGGAGTGATATTTTCCCTCAGAACACCTAGAGTGGTGTTTCACGACCACATAGACAGCTGTGTACCCTATCCTGACGGACCGGGTGTAACACATGCAGTCGTCTTCTCTGGGGACGATAGAGGGCCAGGGGGCACCCCCCTCTAACCCCCATGACCCCAAAGGCCCTTTTAGTCGCCTCCTACGACAGGCAGGGATACCTCAGGAGTATTCGGAGCCCCCCCTGCAGGGTGCACGTGTGCTGAGCTGCGTCACGCAACTGCGCTTACTCTGCGCTGAATGAGTTAACTCACTTCAACAAAATATTTTGACGCGTATACTGCGTAACAATAAGATCACCTCAGTTCAGAACTCACTCGACTGCGCACTGAGTTATCTATACTTATAATAAATCTGTAGAGAGGTCAATTCTGTACATGAAATATATTTTCAAAATAACTATCAGGGGGTAATTAGTATCGATCACTAATCACTATGCCAAAAATGCAATCAGTAAAATTTTTGTCTGTCTGTTCCTTATAGAAACAAAAACTACTCGACGGATTTTAACGAAACTTGGTACAATTATTCTTCATACTCCTGGGCAGGTTATAGTATACTTTTCATCACGCTACAATCAATAGGAGCAGAGTAGTGAAGGGAAATGTTGGGAAAACGGGAGAAGTTACTCCTTTTTTAAGCTTCCGTCGCATGTGCAGCCTTAATGGTTAAAGTTACTTAGAAATCATGTATGACGGAAATAGTCTTTATAATATTAATCATAAACGCGGGTGACACCGCTGGCACAGCTAGTTATAAATAAATATAAGATATAAATATGATGTAATAACCCCTTACTAAGCAATTTTGCTGTTTAAGTTTTTTGATGGCTATTCGCATGTACCAAAAGTCGGTTAGGGTTGTAAGCATGTACACCATGATCACAATAGCGGATATAAAATTCGATCATGTTAAAATATACCATTTAACACTTCTTAACCTACTAAGTTACCACGGCTTTTACATAGAGTCAGTTACCTGAAAATCCTTACGCAGTCATTTCTCTGCCCACCCCTGATGGTTTCATAAAATGTTGAACCTTATTAACCTTTCTTTAAAGTATAAATTTTAGCTTACAATATCAATTGCTACTAGGTTTTGGCTACGTTTCAGTAATAAAATTCATAATATGATCACCGAGACACGTGAATGATATTTATGAGAGGGGAACATGACAGCCGTAATGATGTTACGACAAGACGATCAAGTAAATAACACTGTTGAATTATGACTAGCCTTCCCTGCTTTGCACGGGAAATGTAAAATAACACGTAATATTGTTCTAAATTCATAGATATTAGAGCAAGCAACTGAAATTGGATTTTTGGCAAAACCGAGGCCAATCTTCTTCATCTGTTTTATTTTCGGCTGAAATATGATGCTCGTTTACTAATTAGTCAGCCATATAACATACAAAATAGTACTGTCTAAACTCTAAATACTAGCCAAATAATATGATTTAAGGCATATAATCTACTAGCTGTGCCCTCGGTTTCACCCGCGTTTATAGTTAATGTTATATAAGCTATAGTCTTCCTCGATAAATGGGCTATCTAACACTGAAAGATTTTTTCAAATCGGACCAGTAGTTCCTGAGATTAGCGCGTTTATGCAAACAAACAAACTCTTTAGCTTTATAATATTGGTAAGTATAGGTATATTGATACACCGTTTAATTAAAAGGTTTTTGAATAACCCTTCGGGGAGTTCAAAGGTGAAGGTATGAATGTAATTATGTATGTATGTATGTAATAAAACTTTCCGCATGGAGATAAATAATAAATAAATAATAACAACAAATACTTATTATTAAAAGCTCAGTTTTACTAGCGTTTGGATATAGTATATGTACAATGGGCTAGATGACTAAAAAATTCTGTTTAGTCCGTCAGTTAGATTATAAACAAATATTGAACACGTATTTTTTTTATTTCTTTGTCAAACAAACATTGACGAAGATACAATGCTTTCAAGTTGAGCGTGACGTCACGCTTTCGTACAATTTTTACTAAATAGTGACGTCGCAAGCCCCTACCTAGTATTTTTGTATAATCTAACTGACGGACTAAATAGAATTATAGTTTTTTAATGCAGTCATCATCCCTATCCTTGACTGCCTCGTTGGTCTAGTGGTAGCATGCGCCGCCTAAGGACCAAGAGGTCCCGGGTTTTGAAATCAAATCAAGAATTTGTGGCTGGTTATTTCAATATTGAAATTGCTCAATAACAGTTTGGAGTCAGGAAGTTGGCGGTTGAACACCTTGTGCCTCGGAAAGCCCGTTAAGCCGTTGGTCCTGCGCCTGACCTCTCACCGGGTTGTCAAATTGCCGTCTCACCGGATTATGAGAGTAAAGGAATAGAGAGTGCACCTATGTTTGCGCACACACTTGTATCTCCTGCGCAGATGGGTAATCCTCGTTGAGATTGGCTGCCGTGACCGATATCGGTTAGGGAGGACATTATGTACAAGCAAATTCCTCGTTAGCACATAGTGAAAAAAAAGTATATATCATCGTAGGTACCCTAGGTATCTTACTCGTAGCAATTTCCAACTGTCGAAAAGCATAAGACTAGTTTGAAAAATCCAATAGCAAAGTTCATTTGTAGCTTTCTGATTCACTACGACATCAACTTATACGACAGGGGACGGACGTATCTTCGCGACAGTGTCCATTCATTGGGCACTTATCGCCGTAAATCAGTCTGATTGGTTCAGAGGGAATGACCGGGTAACGTGGGCGATGCCACCTGTGAAAACTACTACTTTCTGTAGAAACACAAAGAAGTATAAAATAGAGATAACGGTATAAGGATTTAACCGGATATAAATATGAAAAATATATGTTTTCTTTTTAAATAACAAGAAAACAACAAACCGTGTTGGTTTGGTACAAAAAAATTGTGTAATTGCGATCCTTGTCTAGCATATTGTAAAAGGCGACTAATACATACATACATACATACTTATAATAACTAACTAACTAACTAACTAACTAACTAAACTTCACGCCACTTCCCTAGCGGGGTAGGCAGAGAGAACCGAACGCCATATGGCACGATCCTTACACACCTCACTCGCCTCTTCAACATTCATAATCCTTTTCATACAAGCTCTACGATTTTTATGACTCCTAACATCACCTTCTTTTAATACACGACCAATCTGGTCGTGGTAGGTGAGCCTGGGCCTTCCGCGGCTCCTACATCCTTCCACATTCGCATTGTATATCTGTTTAGTCAATCTTTCGTCATCCATTCTTTCCACATGTCCGAACCACCGGAGCATGCCTCTTCTTACCTTGACTCCGACGCTGTCCTTCAGACCAACTCTCTTTCTTACATCATCATTCCGAACGCAGTCTGTGAGCGATACACCGCAGATTTTCCGCAGCGCACGCATCTCGACCGCGTTTATTCTACTTTCATGCTCTTTCTGCCATACCCAACTCTCGCTTCCATATGTTAGCGTAGGAATCAGCACCGCATTGTGTATGGCGAGCTGGGCCTTCTGGCTTAAGATTTTGCTGCCTAAAAGTTTTCCTAACGCTCCATTCACCCTATTCCCTGCATTCACTCTTCTTTCTATATCAGCGGAGTACCTTCCATCTCTACTTATAATCACGCCCATAATTCCCTAAGGGGTAGACAAATCAAGTCGACTAATGATGTATGTACTTTATTTGTGATTATATAGGCCTCGAGCTAGCCACTTACTACTTTTTTATCTTTCACCATCTCACCTTACTAGATTTTTGACTAAACGTGTTTTAAGTAGCTTTTTGCTACTATGCTACCTCTTCGGGACTCTGCCTACCTCTTCGGACATTTCGGGCGTGATGATATGGAGCTAAGCACATATATTAGCCGTTTGTATTTCTATTGGGCTTAAATTAAAGTCAAATAAAAATACCTCTACCAAGCATCTTATTTTGCACGGCTTTCTTCAGTCGCAATATTGACAAATAAACTCTATAGCGGAAGTTAGGTACCTAATTTAAAAGTTAAACCATAAACAAGAAATTTTAAATTCAAATGGAAACCTTGAAACTTGAGCACTCTGATGCTATAAATGTGTGAAATTATTTAAAATATTCTTGAAGACTGACAATTTAATTGATAAATTGTGAAAGTTAGGCACTAAAGCTTGAAGGACAGTGTGTCACAGTACAGTTGATAGCAGCAGGCAATCTTTTCGACCTTGAAAATATGAATTAATTTCTGGTACGAAACTCATTTGTGCATTTATATCATTAAGACTGTATGTAAAAGGTACTGTTGAAAACTAGGCGTGGACTCTAATATTACGGTATTAAGAGAAATAATTCATCATAAAAGATTTACTGTCTGTGCGTAATAAATAAATCGAGTAGCACATATTGTTTATTTGACATGTTGATTTAAATTACGTTACATTCATTTACTTATTTTTTTGCTTTTTTATATTTATTTGCTTTTTGCATACCTATAATTCTTCCTTTACTAGTTTAAATTTTTTAAAATATTTGATAAAATGATAAGGGTTTAATTACAAAAAAAAGTACTTGATTCAAACCCAGATTAGAACGGCAAACTATTGAAGTATGGCCACACAGAATCGAAATAATTTAGACGTACAATTATATTTAACCTTGATCTCATTATGACAATAACGACAATAAGGACAAAAGTCCTACTGTCTTGACTTCCTATACTATTACCTAGAAATTCCCTAAATAATTTCCACTAATTATCACTTTATAATTGTCCTTGGGAAAATGGCGGGGATTTTAAACTTTCCTGATTTAGAATGAAAAGGGCCGACACCAACTTCCCATTTGTGATTTTCCGACGACCTTCACATCGTCACGATTAGATGCTGTCAACGCGGTTTCGCTTGGACGAACAGCGATTTCCCCGATGTAATCTAATTGCTTATAAATACGGAAATATTTTTTCTAAAAAGGTTGGTTGATAGACCAGGTCGGTGTGATGATGTGATGACAGCTCGGTTGAAGATATGCGTCTGCGAAGAATGTTGGCCTTGACTTACAAACACTTGGAGCGTTAGAAACCGCAATGAACACATACCTTGGCAATAAGCTGTGTATTACCGCTTAAGACTAATTTAGTCAAAACTGTTTTTGGAATAAAAAAATAACTAGTTCGAATCAATACCACTAGCTCATCAATAAGAAAAAACATACCAAGGATAGCTTTTTTTTTGTTGACACGGGAATGCGGTATGCACCGTTCCGCTCAAACCGGGAAGAATTAGCAGAGTGTCAGTCAAACTCCCAGGGCTCTCAAGGTGGTAGCGATACCTGTATTTTTTTATGACTAAGAAGATAGCAATTATTTGAATGTACTCATATAAACGGAGTTGCTAAATAGTAAAAGCGATACCTGAATATTTACGTCTCTTATTAGGAACTAGCTGTGCCAGCGGTGTCACCCGCGTTTATGGATAATATTATAAATACTATTTCCGTCATATATGATTTCTATGTAACTTTAACCATTAAGGCTGCACTCGCGACGGAAGCTTAATAAATGGAGTAACATTTCCCTTCACTACTCTGCTCCTATTGATTGTAGCGTGATGAAAAGTATACTATAACCTGCCCAGGAGTATGAAGAATAATTGTACCAAGTTTCGTTAAAATCCGTCGAGTAGTTTTTGTTTCTATAAGGAACATACAGACAGACAGACAGACAGACAAAAATTTTACTGATTGCATTTTTGGCATCAGTATCGATCACTTATCAACCCCTGATAGTTATTTTGAAAATATATTTCATGTACAGAATTGACAGCTCTACTGATTTATTATAAGTATAAATTACTTGGCCTCGTCACAAGACAACAAATGCGACATCCGCCTCAGTATTGCCATGTTTTGGCAAACGAACAACATCAACAACAGTCGTGTGTCCTGGCTCAACATATTCGGTGAAACTGGCAAGTGACGTCACGTTTGTACACGCGAAACTAATTACAAGAGTATTTCTCTGCATTCCGTCATCTGACACCAGCAGAGCCGGATTAGCCGAGTTTATGAAACCGCGAATATTACAGACCCCGTGGATTTTTTAAAAGGACCTGGGGAAGATATTACCTAATTAATTTCACCCGTGCAAAGCAAGAGGCGCTTTTGGTAAGAACTTACTGCTAACTTTGAACGGCAATTTTATAAAGAGAGGCTAACTGTTGGAAGAAGACATGGAAGAATCTCATTCATTTCATCATCTTCTTCCAACAGTTAGCCTCTAACTAACTAACATTTCATCATCTTCTTCCAAGAAATGAAATGAAATAAAGGAAATATGATGAAATGAATGAGATTCGTCCATTTTTTCAAGCTTTGGTGATAAGAAATTGTTTATAACTCCCACTTTAGAAGCACAACATACAAAGGATGAGAGACCCACCCCCAAGAAAAATACAGTACTGCAGGTATTTTTACGGTGGTTTATGGTATAGGAGTCACTTAAACTCGTATGCACCAACTATGGCATAATACCAACCTAATACATTTTTGTAAGTATTTGAAAACCTACCCCTGGACAAAGATCCAAGTTAACACAGGTTTCCTTGCAAATATTTACTAGTGGTTTTCCCTGATCCGATACTGGACACCAGGTGACATTGAAGGAAATAAAGTGACTTGGCTCATAGTAAAAGTACGTAGTAGCGCATTCCCGAAATAATAGTTATTAATAATAATGATAAATTGTTCCGGTACAGCAATTCGTTCACTCCAATACTTAGCCTGTACCCAAGTTTTTACTATGGATACGAGATGAATATCCTATCCTACTAATCCTACTATACTACTTCCTACTGATATTATAAATGCGAAAGTTTGTGAGGATGTATGGATGTTTGTTACTCTTTCACGCCGAAACTACTGAATGGATTTTAATAAAACTATACAATAATATAGCTTATACACCCGAATAACATATGGGCTATGTTTTATTGATGTACCATGCGAGCAAATCCGCGGACAGAAGCTCGTATTCAAATACGTGTCCAAACATCTACGATTCGAGACAATATCTTCCTGTTTAAGATGATGTATGGGAAAAGTTGTAGCTAGAAAAAGTCTGTAAAAAGAATGTTTGACCCGATATAACATTGATTTTGGGGTTGACTGACATAAAAAATAAATACGTACTTAAGCAAACAAGACTGTCTAAAAGGCTTACAGTACATTAAACAATGACAGACCCATTGGTCGAGTGATCAGAGACCATGCCCAGAAAACCAAGCGTCGCGGGTTGAAATCCTGCTAGTATGATGAATATGATTATTTATACTCGAGTCATGAAGACAAATTATGTATCCATGACTCGAGTATAAATGTCCATGTATGTCTATTCGTTAACATAGTACCCATAGCATAAGTTTTGAGAGTTTGGAGAATGTCTAGACATTAAGTAATAGGTAACGAAAGCATCTTAAGTACAGGACTGATGACAAGAGATAAGGAAGTCCTTTTCCTTTCAGAATTACCTACCTTCCTACTTCTTGTTCATTCACGAATATTCTTTATCTTTTCTTACAAACAATTTCGAACCTTACAGCTCGATGCACACTGTATCGACCCAATCTGACCGTGGCTGACTTTTGTCCATGACGGAAAAAAAAGCGTCTGCACTCTTTCTTGAATTATTCATAGTCACGCCAAAAACTTTCCTAAATTATTAATAGATAATAATAATAATAAATTCTTCAGACTGACACACCAAATTACTACTTACTACTTAAATAAGTTTATAAACATTCATGACTCGATTACAAATATCCATGTTCATTACACAAAATATTTGCCCCTGGCAGGATTCGAACCCGCGACTCTTGGTTTCGTGGCCAGGGTCTCTGATCACTCGGCTAACGGGCCAGTCAAAGTCATTAGTCTGGTAGATACATTTTAAATATCTTCTTTTATTTCAAGTCATATAATACTTGTATATTTAGACTTGTTATGTTAATTGTAACACAAAGATAAAGCCCATATCATAACTTACAGTTATCACTATTCACGTGAGTTGTTTCACATTTATTATCACGTAACATTACATTTGTTTCATCTGTCAGTACTTAGTCATGTATTGTTACGTCAAGAATTCTCTATTCTAGGTTTTACGATGCCATCACAGACACTTACCCGCGTTAGTGCCTACATCTGAAGAAGATTTACTGCACCACAGTCGACCGTGAAATTCCACTAACTGACTGTACTAGACGTAATCTCTTCAAGGTTACATACTATTTAGGACATTATAAAATCAGGAGATGGAATACTGCGGTAAATTAGACATCGTATGACTGATGACGCACAGAATTGGTGCACTATATTGTTTACGTTTTTATATACTTTGACTGGCTCGATGGCGCATTCGGTAGTGACCCTACCCCATGCGCCAAGAGTTGTGGGTTCGATTCCCACCCAGGACAAACATTCGTATGATGAATACTTGTGTTTGTTGTGTGTCTGGGTGTTAATATCCAATATTTATGTATATATTTGTAATACCACTGTTGATTCTGACATCCGTAACACAGGTGCTTAAGCTACTTACCTCGGAGTCAGAACAATGTATGTGATGTAGTCGGATATTTATTTATTATACTACAATAGCAATTAGTGAATGGACCGCTAATTCCGTAGCATGACCGTCCTTTGCACACGCCTCTGGATGTCTGTTTGCCAATAAACAATTGTATGACGTAGAGGTGAATAATGGGCAATGACATTGTAAAGAGAAAAGCGGTGTGGAAAGTTCTGCTAGCGAGACATCTTTCGCAAATTGTCCTGTTTGTAGTCGGATCAAATAGGACCATGATCCGATAATTGGTGAGTCTGGTTACCACATTGGAACGGGCATCTAATTTTCGTAACTCTTATGATACCCTTAAATGTGATCAAGATGGGCACTGTATTTTCCATACAAACGTTCTCGACGGATTCCTCCTTGATTTCTAACATCAAAGAAATTATTTACATACCTAAAATAAACATTTACGTTTTCTAAGCTCCTATGTCTTTATTTTCCCGATAACTTGTTTTTCCAAGCAACTAGAAGCCCTAAAAAATTCCAAAAAATACCAAATTTTTATCACTACTAAAAGCCTTTAGTGTAGAGATTCTGTAAGTATTTACAAACAAAAACATATCATAGAGGCCTAGTACAACTACTTGTTATACCATCGGTGAAATTTCGTTCACATAGGTCTAATTTTGGAGGAGAAAATCGTCGAGAGTCTAACCTCGAATTTTGAGCTCGATCTCCAGTTGTCCCAATCGCACGGCTGGCGCGAGGATCAAAGCGGGTCAGCAATAGTTGTTTCAAATAGGTACTTTTTTTTTCAAATGGCTCTCAGCTCGCGTCCGCTCTTAAAAGGGCTAGCTGCCCTTTTGACTCTGCTTACCCCTTAGGGAATCACGAGTAATATGTTAATTTTTAAGTAAAACTATTTTCCAGTTTAAAAGTTCACGTCTATTTCCTATGTAAAAACAAGAAACAAGTGAAAAAAAAATCATAAAATCTCTTAAACAATTCCTTATTAACAAATCATTTACAATCTAAATGAATATTTTACCGATAAAATTTAAATTTAAAAAGCTTAAAAAATATATACTTACACAAACTAACAAGATATTTTCAATTTTATAAATATGATATCTACATACATAAATAAAAATAGCAATAAATACATAAGCATAAATAAATAAAGTAAAAAATATAGTAATAAATAACTGAACTACTTCTATTTGTTTAAATTGAAAAGAATGTTTGAACTAAATATTGATTCAGTGGGTAGTATTATAATATAATATTAAAGTATGAAAATAAAGCGTCCTCTCTTCAATTGCAGTGCCCTCACAGGGTCTATAATGTATTAATAACCGCCAACACCTTGTAAACATTATGGAAGCAATAAATTATTGAGTATTGATTATAGTCACAGCAATAAGAATACAACACTTTACTGCTTCCTTCACTGTAGCTGCTATACTGTAGTAGTGGTATCAGCAAAGATCAATTGGCTTAATAAATCAACACTAACTCTGTTTTTGTTGATCCTACATTCTTTCTATCAAACACTGAAACTGACAAATAGTGCAAATTTCTTTCCAGCACTTTAAGCGATTTGGTAGATAGATCAACAAAATTATAACGATCTTGAACTGTGGGTAATTATGAATTCCGGACTAACATTCGCTCACATTTTTAGTCACGTTTAATAGATTTTGGCATTGTAACTTTTCAGTTGTTGGATATCTAGAAGTTATCCTTATGTTTTTAGGAATTTTTCGGTCAAAACCCTTATGGCTTTATATGTTATGACCAGCTCTCTTAGCCCCTAGAGCCAATGAAACCCACTTCTAGTAGACCATTTCCAATGATGCTGTAGTATTCCTTGTCATGATTCTTAAAGTAATTACCGAGTTTTTTGCCATATTTCTTTCGGTAGATACAACATTCCGGACCGGTAGTAGACTCGTTAGAGCTTTACCTGTATTTGACGCTTTATGATTGTTTAATTGAAACGTATATAAATAAAGAATATTTTGACTTTGACTTTGACTTTGACATAGTATCATTATACAATACAAAGCGTTATATGGTTGGGGAGGTATTCCCCTTGCTTCTTCACCTTGGTCGGAGAGGTGTCTTCCAATTCAGAGAGCCCTAGCAGTCTCACACACATCATCCTCATTGTGATGTGAAGGTACTTAATGCATTCATCAAAAATACATATAATTTAGACATAAAATGTAACAAAACATACACTCAGTGACTTTCACATAAGATTATTATAAATAAATAAATAAATTCTTCAAACTGACATACCAGTTCCCTAGTCCCAAACTAAGTTTATGCTTGTGCTATAGATACATACTTAAATAAGTTTATAAATACTCGAGTACAAATGTCCATGTTCATCACACGAAACATTTGCCCCTAGCGGGATTCGATCCCGCGACCCTTGGTTTCGTGGCCAGGATCTCTGACCACTCGACCAAAGGTCCAGTATGGATTGCTAATGATAGTTTCTATGACTAATGAAGCTGAATATGTCCCACATACCGTCTGTAGACCCTTGACAGATGACGACAACAACCAGTTGGCACTGTTTTCCATTTTTCCACATAGTCCAGCGATACTGTTGATTGCTAATACCTATATTTAATTTATTAATCTTAAACTTGATGTGTAGGTAGATCTATTCTGTGCGTGCCAAATATAGTTTTGATTTACGGAGTGGGCAGGAAATGTTAAATATAGATAAGTGTCATACTCTCTGCAGAATTTGGCATGAACAACGGATACTAATTGCTATCCTAGTATGTGCTTATTTTTATGTTTTTAGTTAAAATGCGAGCTTGTTCTTTAAGTTAAGTTTGGATTGCGCAATGGTCTAACTGATCAGATAAATATGACAGAACGGTTAATTTAAGAAAATGTAATATCTTTACATTATTGTGCAATGATCGAAGTAGCCCAAGATTGATATTGCCCAAAACAATATGACGAATCTAATGACACCTCATTAATTAAAATCGGAATCAGTTTCTGCAAAACAGAGTACTACATACTTACATAAACATCTAAACTAAAGCTTTTGATTTTGCCGCTGTCGATTAAAAATAACATACCTATCATCATTATCTATACATTCATGTTATCTCCTTCAAAGATATATCTATTATATTAATTGAATAATTTTAAGCAAACATTAAATCGATGCAAGGAAATACATCATTGGACCTTAAAATACTACATACATAACACCACACCCGTAATCCTCGTATCCTAAGGGGTAGGCAGAGTCAAAGGGGCACCAACCCCTCCAACCACATTCAGCCAAAAATAAAACTGGACTGGGTTACACAGTTGGCACATTCGTTTTCACAAGTCCCAGACCAACATGTGACAAAAATACTACTATTAAAAATTATCATATTAAAGACACGTGTAGCGAAATAAAAGATATCTAATAACAACACAAAGAAGCAATATGGTAATGAGCCGTCATTACAATTTACGGTCATGTCAAGTAGCACCGTCATTTGAGACCTAAGAAATAGCGTCATTTGTGAGCCCGAAAAAACAGCGTAAGTCCGAAGAAGACCCGCGAAATGTTGGTTCCGTACGCCAGTCAGACTTAATTAATGTATTTCGTTTGAAATAAAAAATGGGTAAGGTATTGAACTATCTTTTGTTGGTAACCGCAAAGTGTGCTTTACATTATTATTTTTAATTATGCTCCACATTTATTTGTGTATCAATAATTAATTTGAGATGATTAATTTTTTCTATAGTCTCGAGACCAATTTTTCTTGTGTATCATAAGAATTGGCCACAAGCCATTAAAAATTCATCGTTTCATATTGTTTCTTGATTCGACTTTTCTCAAGACAAAACTATTTCGTCATAACCAGGAGATAAAAATGCCAGGACACTATCTATTCATTTAAAATAATGCGTTATTTCAGTTGATTACTTATCAAATTCAATTTTCTTTTGAAATCATTATGTAATTAGTCAATTCAGTATTACACGTCTCAATTTTCATCGCGCTAATGCCTTACAAAATCCTCTTGGTACATACATACATATCTTTTTTTTTTTTTACTTGGGGAACTCCCACGAGCCGTCACCCTCCGGACGGGGATCCAGAGGGCGGTGTGTCGGACTCGAACCGACTAAACCCCAAGGTGGCCTCCATCGGCGCAGTTCCGGAGGAGCCGGTTTCCCCACTGTCGGGACTATACGACAGCTCCTCCGGTAGTGCGCGTGCCATGCTGCGCGGCTCACCTCGCGCGGCGGTGGTCGATGCTGTGCAGCCCACGCCATCAGGCGTCGGATGCACAGCACCGAGCACGCGCGCGCGTCGAGACATGCCAGGCCACCCAGCATGTCTCAACTACTCCGCCCAGGATTCAGACGCCGATCGTCCCCGTGACCGGCGTCGTGGGCCCACTCTCGCGCTGTGCCCTCTGCTAAGCCAGAGGGCACGCGGAGAGCGTCTCGTCAGAGGGGGCCGCCTTCCGCCCGGCGACCCAAATTGAGGGCAGAGCCCTGTCGTCACAGAGGGAGAGCATCGAGACGCTCAATCCCTCCCCTGTCGGGTTGCCAAGGATAGGGAGGCGAGCAACGACAACACTCAGCTCCTCCTCTTCCTCGGCAACCCTGGTCCGGCCGCGGAGGTTACAGCCGGACCGCCGCAACTGCCCGGATGCAAGTCGTGCAGTCGCGGCTCACCTCGGGGTCCCTCTTCGCTTCAGCCCTGCCATGACAGGGCCTACTAAGCCCCCCCGGTACGACAAACCGAGGACCCCGGCGGGGGGGACATACATACATACATATCTAACATCACGCCCGTAACCCCGAAAGGGGTAGGCAGCAAGCCCTGAGGGATTGCTGCCACATTAGTCCCACATAATCATTTACATGACAGGCCCGTTGGTCGAATGGTTAGAGACCCTGGCCACGAAACCGAGGGTCGCGGGTTCGAATCCCGCTAAGGGGCAAATGTTTCGTGTGATGAACATGGACATTTGTACTCGAGTCATGGATGTTTATAAACGTATTTAAGTATGTTTATCCGTTCACCTAGTATCTATATGACAAGCTTATAGCTTAGTTTGGAACTAGGGAATTGGTGTGTCAGTCCGAAGAATTTGTTATTATCATTATTTCACCCCCCTGGGTGGAATGGTATGCGTAAGGTATTTCCCAGGGATAAAAAAAAGGATATACGAGTTTTAATGTGCGGAACTGCAAAAATTAACGAGCATTATTTCAGTATCTCGGTAAACACGGCACAGCACGTGGACCTACACGAGTTGGGAGCTACTCATCGCTTGCTCATAATCTATACTTATAATAAATCTGTAGAGAGGTCAATTCTGTACATGAAATATATTTTCAAAATAACTATCAGGAGGTGATTAGTGATCGATACTGATGCAAAAAATGCAATCAGTAAAATTTTTGTCTGTCTGTCTGTCTGTCTGTATATTCCTTATAGAAACAAAAACTACTCGACGGATTTTAATGAAACATGGTACAATTATTCTTCATACTCCTGGGCAGGTTATAGTATACTTTTCATCACGCTTCAATCAATAGGAGCAGAGTAGTGAAGGGAAATGTTGGGAAAACGGGAGAAGTTACTCCATTTTTTAAGCTTCCGTCGCGTGTGAAGCCTTAATGGTTGAAGTTACATAGAAATCATGTATGACGGAAATAGTCTTTATAATATTAACCATAAACGCGGGTGACACCGCTGGCACAGCTAGTGGGTAATATTTCTAGTTGCGCACAAGATACCGAATTTGATCGGCATGCAGTGTCCGGCGCACTTATTTATAGATTAACTAGCATTGATACCCACTACCCAATTTTTATTATTTTTAAAGGTATTTTTTCTTTAAAATGAAATTAAATTAAATTGTCTTTATTTACTTTGGCTTCAAAAAAGCACTTATAAATCGTCAGAATGAGAACAATATCTACCGGTTCCAAAAGTAGATTCTACCGAGAAGAAACTGGCAAGTCTTAGTTACAATTTCTATTGCAACTATTAGTTACTTTATGTTACAATTTCTTAGTCAATGTTAATTTAGCAGTGCAGGCGAACAGAATATTCTGGGTCCAACCATATATTCTAATCATTTAAATAGTCTTCTATCTTGGAGTAGCCCTTTTTAATCAAACATTTTTTATTAAATAATGATTTTTTTTTTTAATATGTAATTTAAAATTTTAAATATATCATTTCTTTGGAATATGTATAACACTAGCTTTTACCCACGGCTCCATCATTTTAATCTATCTATACTTTCGATTAAAATTTTAGGCGTACCTCATTCCATGATACTTTAGACGTGAAGACAACAGACAGACAAAGTTATTTCTTAACAGTTAAAATATCAATAGCGGTAGGGATCAGTTAGATGGTAAGATTACAGCTAGCTTATTAATGGTTACTTAATGGTTAGACACTCTAACCACGAAATCAAAGATTGCGGTTTTGAACCCAGATAAAGCTGTTTTTTTTAACCTTGGTTTATCCGCTTACACAGTAGGTACACGCTATATGGCGTAGGTAATAGGAGTTAGAGATAGATTTAAAAAATCTAGAGGTACGCGTTCGGATATGAACCCGCACCCCTCGGTTGTGAGGTCCTTACCATTGAGCTACTACCGCTCATACATAACCATAATCGCGCCCGTAATCCCCGAAGGGTTGGTAGAGTCGAAGGAGCAGTAAACTCCTTCGACCACTCTTAGCCAGAAATAAAATTGATCTGATAGAAAGTCACAAGTTCATCGATTATTCTACATAATCATAAACCTCTAAACCCCATTTATCGCCTTTTACGATACTCTTAACAGTTGGTATATTATTTTCGAGTCCCTTACCAAAATGGGACTCGAAATATCAAAATCTATTATTTCCTAATCAAGTGTTATTATTACTGCAGTCAAACACATTTTGCCCTGCAGTAAACCTCTCTTACCAAACATAATTTTAATAGATAATTTAAAACTTATTCTCAAAATGCCATGGGTCACCTCCCCACAATTTGATTAGGGGTTCATTAAATGCATACCTAATTTTAAAGGGTCCTCGACCTTAAAGAGTTTAACAAACAATGACCATATACGACTCAATACATAGGTATGTGTAGGAATATTTCTGTACACTATGCATGTACAACAATATTCGGTACCTACCCAACATACCGGAAATTGGTAGGTACATTACAAATACGAGTAAAGTCAAAATAATACCTTTTTTATACTTCAGATCATTGACACCGGAAGGGTACTTGCTTTAGTACTTTAAAGGTAAGAGACAATGAGAGGTATGTATAATAAGGGGGCGTTTTTACAGTTCCTCAAAATTATAACTATGTACCCAATCGATATAAATAAATAAATATCCGACAACATCACATACATCGATCTGATTCCGTGGTAAGCAGCTTAAGCACTTGTGTTACGGATATCAAAATCAAATTTAATCAAAATTACAGAAATGTGGGGTGTGGTCAGATTTGGTAATTTCTAAACACGACTCTTCACTAGTCTCATGTTGATCTGGGACTTAAAAAGAATGTGCCAACTGTGTTTCTTGCCTAGCATGTCGTAAAGGGCAACTAATGGTATATATGGGCTTTTGGTATATGATTGTGTAGGCGACGAGCTAGCCACTTATCACTACTTTTTCACAATTTTCCATCTAACCCAGCCTAGTTTTGTTTACCGGGGATTATTGGCGTGATGTTAGGTTTGTTCATATATTAACACCCAGACACAAAACACGCACAAGTATTTATCGCACGAATGTTTGTTCTGGGTGGGGATTGTACCCATAGCTCTTGGTACATAGAACAAGGTCACTACCAAACGCGCCATCGAGCCAGTCGAATATAGTAATATTGACCCTGTTAGGGGGTCGCGTATTCAAAAAGGTTGAAAACCACTGCCCTACACAATCACAAACCCAATTCCCAGTACACGATTAGTCGCCTTAAATGACATGCTAAGCTAGAAACACGATTGGCACATTATTTTAAAGTCCCAGACCAACATAAGACTAGTGAAGAGTCGTGTTTAGAAATTACCAAATCTGACCACACCCCACATTTCTGTAATTAAAATATGACCTAATGTAACCTAATACCCCAATAGCTGATTCATTCCAAGCCATCTCTTAACGTCTCTAGTCATTAAATCGTTGTTTTTCAGCGCACAACGTATATAACACAACGATCAATTAGTTTCTCTTACGTAAACCCTGTGGTTGTGTTCCCAACAAGATTCTCTCTGCCATTCCAACGCATTCCAGGTGAGTCAGATATTTAGAACGTCTATGTAATGATTAGAAAATTACATAAGTAGAAATGATAATGGTTTCGTAGTTATTACAATAAACGGAATACTAATATAAATAAAATTATATTTCCAAATGAGTGCTTTTTTCTGGTGCTGGCCATGACCAATTATTTTGTTTATAAAAAAAACAAAAGAATACTTACATCAATTATTATATTTTTAATTGAGAACTATTATTTTTCTCGTCATCATTTATCACGGTTTAAAGGGAACAGAGAGTATTTACAATGTCGAATAAAACGTCGGTTCGTAAATGTTTTGCCAAATAATAATATACATTTAACTGTACTCAAAAGACGACAAAGAATTAATGTTCTTATGCCCACAGACAATAAAACAGACGAAGATGACGTTAAAAAAACAAAAGTCAGCGCAAGACAAAAGAACATCTCGCCAGCATTTACCTGAAAGGTGATTTACATCCATTCCCAAAATTGAAAAGACGCAACGACGTGCATTTAGTTCTGCCAATAAATTATCTTGTATTTCCACGGCTGTCATGGATCTTAGCGAAATCTTGAACTTCGTCCAAGACATAAATTTCGTTAACAATGTAGTACCACGTACATCATTCATTACTGACCTTTACAGAATTCTCTATTATATCAAAATATAATCTTAGCAATTTAACGGGACCAGACATAAACCTATAGAAAGGCTAAATGGACGATAGCATTTCTAAGCATATCTGTGTCACTGAAAAACGACAACTTGTATCCAATCTAAACTAAACATTTTACAGCCAATCATGATCGTCTTTTAAGAGTCAAAAAATTGTTTTTAGACCATGTTACAATAGCTTTGGCCACAAGCGGACTGTTAGTGCGCGTGCCGTCTGTTCAGGCGGGGCTAGGAATCTTCTGCCACCCTCAAATTATACCTACTATAAAATATTAAAATTAAGTTTCGACCTACATTTTTTTAATGTTAATTAAATGCTCACCACACGTAGAATCTGGTAGGAATTATGATATTAATAATACTTTACTAGATTGATTCTCTTTGACACTTTTGTGTGGTTAACAAAGCATTTTAGTATTAGTATTTCCAACCTAATTTTTTTTTTGGTTTAAGATGTTTATATAATAAACATTACATTGTCAGAATACTGACTAAGAATAACAAGAATTTAAAAATGTAGTATTTTTTTTTTATTTTGATTCGCAGTGACAACATTCAGAACTATTCCGCAATTCCTTGAACCAAAACCTTTATGTTCTAAAGCCGATTACTATGTTTAAACATATCATAGCTAAGGGTTCCTTAAACAAATAATCACCATTGTGTAACTAGCTCTAATTGTGGTATTCAGTGGCCAAGTGGATGCGGAATACCAGACAGAAGAGGCACTAGACGATTGTCAAGTAGACAACAGTGTGTAACAAACACTTGTAATAGTTTAAATAACTGGAAATCGCATCGCCTTGCACATCACACGAGTCTGAGTGCTAAGAGATAGAGGGGAATAAATATATCGATATCGATATTATTAAAAATATTTATGTAAATTTGTAAAGTCGAAAACGCGTAGGTCCAGACTCACCTACCACGATTATATTAGTCGTGTGTTAACAGAATTATGTTAGGAGTCATAAAAATCGTAGAGCTGGTATGAAAAGAATCATGAATGTTGAAGAAGCAAGTGAGGTGTATAAGGATCGAGCCATATGGCATTCGGTTCTCTCTGCCTACCCCGCTGGGGAAGTGGCGTGAAGTTGAGTCGAATTAGTTAGTTAGTGTTTCAAATATCTATAGGCGATGATGACCATTTTTTGTGAGGCAAATTATGTGCTTGTCTGTTACCCTTATTAGTATAAAAAAAAATACTTCTAGTAGAAAGGCATTTATTAATTATTTAAATGAATAGGTATGATACCTACCTCGTTTGTTTTCGACAATGAATGAGACTTCGGAAACCCTTGTTGAATATAAGGATATTCAAAAAAGATTTCGGGAAACCATATACAGAATCCATTTCATGACCCGAGAGTATGTGGGAAGAAATGCCTCATGTTAAAAATTAAAAATGAAAGAATATCTTAATTGACAATGAAAATTATAGCTACCCTATTTTCTGTCTCTTGCCGATGTATCGATAAAGCTCGATCATTATCGATACATTAACTGTCCCATCTGTACTGATAAAAGCGTGTTGGTTCAGTGCCGCGGCCCCGAAACACTCGAGTTGTGCAGACACTCCACATGCCTTATTCTGGCACACGTGATGTCTTCTCTGACTTCCATCTTATAAATGAACTAGATATTGCCCGCGACTTTGTCTGCATTTTTTTTACTGCGGACCCCTTATTTATTTTTCTATGATAAAAACATAACATAACATTAATATTACATCACGCCCATAATTACCGAAGGGCTAGGCAGAGTCAAAGGGACAGCAGGCCCCTATAACCACATTCAGCCAAAAATAAAAATGGGCTGGGTAACAAGGAAAATTGTGAAAAAGTAGTCACAAGTGGCTAGCTTGTCGCCTACACAATCATATACCCAAAACCCGATATACCATTAGTCACCTTTTACGACATGCTAGGCAAGAAACACAGTTGGCACATTATTTTTAAGTCCCAGACCAAAACGGGACAATGGGCTAGGTTAGATGGAAAATTGTGAAAAAGTAGTGACAAGTGGCTAGCTCATCGTCTACATAATCGCGAACCTGATATACCCTTACTTGCCTTTTACGATATGCTAGATAAGAAAAAAGAATTGCTAGATTATTTTTGAGTCAGAGACCATCAAGGGATAAACTTTAGGTGTGTTTAAAGATTTTTGAAAAATAAATAGGTGATTAGGTAACGCGCAGTGTAAAATTAGAGAAATAAATAATCATTACATGATCATTAGGGAAATAGGTAACAACCTCAATCTAGTAGGTTATTAATTAATATTGCTCGTACATACACAATTATCGCAATATCGTTTAACTAATAAGGCTTCAGCCTTAGTGAAGTTCTGAGAATTCCATATTTGCGTCAAATCACAGCTAGGTGACAAATGTGTAATCAATCTAGCTATTGCATAAGCTATGAGGTTTAAGAGTTAATTGTCATATAATACATTTCAAAATTGGATTGGCATTTTATTAAATTGTAGATGAAACGTATTAAAGTAGTGGATCGTACTATGAAGTACATTTCCCTTAAGAAAATCCTCTTATTATTCTAATAGCGTAATCAACAATAGTTTTATATTTAAAAAGATGTACGTATGTCAATTTAAAATATATCCAAATCTCTCAAATATCTGAAATTATTTGGTACAATGTTGTAATTTAACATTACCTGGATTGACAACTTGCAAGCTTTTAAATCTTAAATGTGAAGATTTTACTCAATTGCCTTATATGATATAAAGGCCTCGTATTAAACTGAATTCAATAATAATAATATTAAGGCCCGCATATCAGTTTCACTACCTATCATATGAGATGGAGACAAAAAGCTCTCATCATAATAATAATAATAAATTCTCCAGACTGACACACTAATTCCCTAGTTTCAAACTAAGCTTAAATGCTTGTGCTATGGATATTAGGCGAACGGATAGACACACTTAAACACGTTTTATAAACATCCATGACTCGAGTACAAATGTCCATGTGCATCACACGAAACATTTGCCCCTAGCGGGATTCAAAACCGCCAGGGTCTCTGACCACTCGACCATGGGGCTTATCGAGAAGAGAGACGTTTCCACTTTTAATTTTTTTCTTATATTTTATTGGGACCCCTGTCGATTAGAGCCCCTGAATCATTGACGATATGCCAGTATCTACGCCTGTATCCTATTCCTGCATTCAACATAATAATTATTTCGATGCAGAATCAGCCTTCAGAGCTGTAATATTGATATTGCAATTGAGCAATCGTCCGAAACGCATCAAACCTCGATCCATTACGCACCGTCGAATGTAAAACGGTGCATCCACTTTGATTTTATGACTTTATGTACGCATATGTTTGCATGCCACAACTAACTATACACAATATCGTTTACACAGTTATATAATAAATAAATAAAAAAATAAATAAATATATTTTCCGAGCTGACACACCAATTCCCTAGTTCTAAACTAAGTTATAAGCTTGTCTTATGGCGATGAACGGATAGGCATACTTAAATACGTTTATAAACATCCATAACTCGAATACAAATGTCCATGTTCATCACACGAAACATTAGCGCCTAGCGGGACACGAACCAGCGTCTCTCGGTTTCGTAGCCAGGGTCTCTGACCACTAGACTAACGGGCCTGTCTATAGGTATGTACATTAAGTCAGTTATAAATTATATACTAGCAGCGCCCTGCGGTTTCACCCGCGTAGTTCCCGATCCTGTGGGAATAAGGGAATAAAAAAAAGCCTATGTTACTTGCTAAAAAGTAGCTTTCTATTATCTTTATCTATTTCGGAGCCTATTGTTCGAAATAAACAATAAAATCTTTGCTCTTTATACTATTAGTATAACAAACCACTCATAACTCGATTAAAATACTTTGTCTCATGTTGGTCTGGGACTTGGCCCATGTTGATCTGGGACAAAAAAAAGAATGTGCCAACTGTGGTTCTTGCCTAACATGTCGTAAAAGGCGACTAATGGTATATCGGGTTTTGGGTGTGTGATTGTGTAGGTGACAGGTTAGCCCCTTGTCACTGCTTTTTCACAATTTTCCATCTAACCTAGACCGGCTTTATTTTTGGCTAAATGTGGCTGAAGGGGCATGCTGCCCCTTTGACTCTGCCTATCCCTTCGGGGATTATGGGCGTGATGTTATGTATGTATGTAAAATACTTAAGTGTTAAAATTTTATGTGATCAATAGACACACTCAGCTCAATACAGAGATAGTTGGTAAACTGTGAAAAAGTGATGTCAAATCGCTGTCTTATCTACACAATCATAAACCAAATACCTAATACACCATTAGTGACATTTTACAACATGCCAGGCAAGGAACACAGCTATAACAGTAACTATTATAGTACAGCTGTATAAGTCCCAGAACAACATCGCAATTAATACAAGCAACAAATCCGTACGCTGCGCACATTTCGATACTAATGCACGCCTTCAATTGGTCCAACTGCAAAGTCGACTGTTCTACATTAGCCAAGGTTTCCCACTCAAAATGTAACAAGGATAAACATATGGCAAATATCTAAAACTGATGGGAAGCGACCCTGGAGTCCAGATATGGGTTGCTCTAACCTTGAGAGCCTGTACAAAGCCTCTAACGTCCGTTTATAAGAACTCGGGAAACAAGAACACGTGTATGTTGTAGAACATATTAATAGCTAATATTTTCTTGGTGGAAGGACGCTTAGCAGTAATGCAGTATGTCAAGGGAACACGGTAGAAAAGGTGTAACATAATAATGTATAATGAACACAGTGGTGGTAGCTTAATGGTAAAGATACGAGTCTCTCATAATAGACGTTCAGATTGCGTCACGTTGTTTTCCGTCACTGCTAAGCGAGTGCTAAAAATCTGCACATAGATTCAAAAAGTCTAGAGGTACGTGCTTGGGTTTGAACGAACATTCAAACTCAAACATGTGACGCAATCTGTTCGTCTATTATGAGGTAAAAGGCGACTAATTTGGTATTGGGGTCTTACTTTTCACAATAGGATAGTTTACTTAAAAAAGTTTTATAGATCCTAAGTGAGATTTATTAAAATATATTGAATACCTGTTTTTTTGCTTTATCTAATACTCTATGATATATAAATGGGGCGCTTTACGTAATTTGGACGGTAGAATTTTACTGACCTAGTGACGTCACGCGGTACTTTAACGCGCTGTGTCTTCATAATTTTTGGTTTGCTGAACAAAAGAAAATTACTTAGGCAATATTTATCGTTATTAATTCTCAATAATGGACTATACAATTTGAGTAAACTAGTCTATTATCTAACCGTGCTGAGTTATATTTTAGGCAACCAGTGGATGAAGGAGCTTACCGCTCTTTGGACTCAGTCTTCGGGGATTCTGAGCGCGATACTATGTTGGTAATGCTTCTGAGCAAATCTATTTCAAGCGTACCAATCCATAGACATACAAGTAAAGGGAACAGTCTACTCGTGTAGACTTATGAAAGGCAATTGCATAATTATGATGCAAACGGGTTTGCGGGAGCAATATAATTGTTGCGTAATGCCAACCTCACAATACGTGCGGTGCCGGCGGGAGGCAAATTAGTTTCAAATGCCGCTAGCCACCCGATTGTGCGAAATTACCCCGATAGTGGGAGTTTTAAGGACTTTTGGGATAGAAGGTAATTTTACGCTAGGTTGCTGCGAAATCCCACGAGGTCATTTGTGCATATCTTTTAAGTATCTTAAAGTAGTTATATGTTTTTTTTTATTTATTACCACATTAATGGAACTCACAAGCGATGTTAACTTAAACGAAACGCACCTGGTATTTGATGGGTGCTGAGTGAAATTAGAGCATATACCTCTTTTATATATTTGTTCGGCGGCGACAGAAAACACCATTAAAAATTTGCATATAACGGTGTAAGTGGAATAATCTTATTTACCTAGTTTTCCTAGGGGTCTACGAACTGTGACATGGTGTGACAAGGTGAGGGAGGGGTCCCAAGTTTCGTGGCATCACATTTTAAAATCTAACATATCATAAACTTTTTTTGTGTAAAATTGCAAAACATGTAATGTCACACTAGTGAGAGGGGAGTCTTACAAATGTGACCAGTTGTGACAAGTACGGGGGGGTATCTCAAAAAATCATGAGATTCGTGTGACGTACTTTATGGATGGCCCCTAAGGATCAAGCAGACTCCGACTAAGAACGGGAAAAAACGCTAGGAAGATCTCTACAGTGACCAAACCCTACATTATAAATACGTTATGTGGTATATAATTGACATAGAAAATAACATTGATTCTTCCTATCAACAACACAACTGCGTGGCTAATTTAGCAATTTCCTGGCAACCCCTATGCCAATATAGTACAGATATAATTTAATGCAACTCAGGTATTACACCGCGGCAGCTTTATATACCACTATGTGCTTGCTACTGTGCACTTAATATAGTAGAAAGGTAAAGAAACGCAGCATATTGGAATTCCTCTGTGATATTTTTATGCACTTTGCGGGTATTTTTACAATATGCTATTTATAAAAGAGAAAGTTTATAAGGATGTGTAGAACCGTATTATTGTTTTACGGAAAATCTACATCTATACTTATAATAAATCTGTAGAGAGGTCAATTCTGTACATGAAATATATTTTCAAAATGACTATCAGGGGGTGATTAGTGATCGATACTGATGCCAAAAATGCAATCAGTAAATTTTTTGTCTGTCAGTCTGTCAGTCTGTCTGTCTGTCTGTATGTCTGTATGTTCCTTATAGAAACAAAAACTACTTGACGGATTTTAACGAAACTTAGTACAATTATTCTTCATACTCCTGGGCAGGTTATAGTATACTTTTCATCACGCTACAACTAATAGGAGCAGAGTAGTGAAGGGAAATGTTGGGAAAACGGGAGAAGTTACTCCATTTTTTAAGCTTCCGTCGCGTGTGCAGCCTTAATGGTTAAAGTTACATAGAAATCATGAGTGACGGAAAAAGTCTTTATAATATTAACCATAAACGCGGGTGACACCGCTGGCACAGCTAGTAATACATAAATGCGTATCACGCTATGGAAAAGCAAGTCCAAGTAGTACTAAGCGGTCTTAGATTATTTTTTCATTTACTTTTAGATAACAATAACATTAAGTAAAGTATTAACAGAACAATAGAGTAAAAAAACTAGCATATCGTAAAATCGGCGACTAATGGTATATGGGGTATGTGATTGTGTAGGCGACGAGCTAGCCACTTGTCACTACTATTTCACAATTTTCCATCTAACCCAGACCAGTTTTGTTTTTGGCTGAATGTGGTTAAAGGGGTCTGCTGCCCCTTTGACTCTGCCTACCCCTTCGGGGATTATGGGCGTGATGCTATGTTTGTTTGTTTGTTTATTTAGAGTAAAAAAAAACTACCAAGAAACACCAAACTTACGAAAAGGGCCACTGAATGTTCGTCCCTATTTCAATTTAACGTGAGGACTGTGCCGCATGGCGTTCGGTTCTCTCTACTATCGCGCTAGGGAAATGGCGTGAAGTTAGTTAGTTTTAATTATACATATTTACCTACATTTGACAAGGTAAAAAGAGTTTGCTCCAGTGGTTCGAACATGTGGAAAGAATGGATGACGAAAGATTGACTAAACAGATATACAAGGCGAAAATGGAAGGATGTAGGAGCCGAGGAAGGCCCAGGCTCATCTACCGTGACCAGATTGGTCGTGTGTTAATAGAAGGTGATGTTAGGAGTCATAAAAACCGTAGAGCTTGTATAAAAAGGATCATGAATGTGGAAGAGGCGAGTGAGGGGTGTAAGGATCGTGCCATATGGCGTTTGGTTCTCTCTGCTACCCGCTAAGGAAGTGGCGTGAAGTTTAGTTAGTTAGTATCTACATACTGTTATTGGATTACCCAACCGTTTGAAATTTAATATCAGTACTAAACAAATAAGGATATATTTCGACAATCCTTTAATGCAACATAGTGCAACTGTCTAGACGTATTAAATGAAAAACTTTTGCGTCTGTTTTCTAATTACAACTACAACACATCCGTAATCATATCTAGATTCGCCGTAATACTAAGTTAATTGCTAAGTTGCGACGGACTTAGTTTTTAGGGCCCCGCAGTTACCTTGAATAAGTTAACGCTGCCTGATACTCAATTAAGACATGAGACTCATAGGACTCCTATGATAGCATATGTATGTACTGAGTAGAGATTATAATCCATTAATCCAGTTATACCCAGCACATGTGCTGTGCTGGTTCAATCCCGTTGATTTTCAATCCCTATTAAAGATGGAAATGCAGGATCAAGCAATCCAGCTGGGACCAGCACAATTTTACCTCTGCTGCATCCAGGAAAAAATGCTGCCGAATTACAATCCCTAATAAGCCAGCCCTACCCTCGTAGATCGCACCTAGGCCTACATTACACAAGCTACATAAATGTATATTTGGTGCTTGTCAATTTATCTATTTATTTGTTTCTGTTAGTATGTTTAGTTTACACATAGTAAACCACTCCAGATTGTAATGAAATTTTGTACACCAAAACTATGACGCTCAAGAAAGAGTAGATTATTTTTTATTGGGGAAAATTTGATATCCCGCAGCTGATTGATATTAGGATACGAATAATGAAAATCCGACGTATGAATTCTTACAGAACCCTCACCACACGCGTCTAACTCACAATTTGCCAGTTTTTTCACAATTACTCAAGAAAATGAGTAAGTTTTAATTACTAAGAGCAGAGCTAGTAATCTAGAAAATAGCTTAGAAAATTACTTTGAAGGAATCTGTTGATGGCAATAGAAGAAAATTGGCAAATCAACGTCATTGTTGTATGGGAATAGAGAAACCGGTCCGTTGTCGTCATTGTTCCAACAATGACTTAGTTGATAATTGCATATCTTCGGTTAATGCTTAACTTGTGCGTAATCAAGAAAATAACCGGGCATATTTTTGACTGACTTGATGGCGCATTCGGTAGTGGCCTTGCCCCATGCGCCAAGAGTTGTGGGTTCGATCTCAACCCAGGACAAAAATTCGTGTGATGAATACTTGTGTTTCTTCTGTGTCTGTGTGTTATTATCCAATATTTAAGTATATAATTTGCAATACCATTGTTGATTTTGATATTCGTAACACAAGTGCTTAAGCTACTTAGCTCGGAGTCAGATCAATCTATGTGATGTCGTCGGATGTTTATTTATTATTTATTAATTTCGGTCACGGCAGACAATCTTAACGAGGATTGGCCAACTGCGCAGGAAATATTACACAGCACAAGGGTCTGCGCAAAACACAGGTGAACTTTCTGTTCCTTTACTCTCATAGTCTAGTAATATGTCAACCCAACATGGCTGGAAAGAGTTCTTGATTAAACCACCAACTTCCGGACTCCGGGCTGTTACTGAGTAATTTCAATATTGCAATTCCCAGCCACAAATTTATAGCCCGATCCGGAATTTAAAACCGTCCCGAGTTCAAATTTTGGTCAGTAGGTGGTGTATGCTGCCACTAGACAATCAACATACGTATATGAGTAATTATTATATATATATATTAAGCACACTAGCTTCTGCTCGCGCCTCCTCCCTGCGTGCAATCTGGTATGTTAAAAAGACTCTAATGTGTAATAAGAGCGGTCAATATCGTATTATATATATTCCAAAATGTCCTTTCCTAGGGTTGACACTTTTGGAAAATGAAATATCATTACAATCTATCAGCTAATCACAAACATATTCACAAATAGAGTTACTTACCCTGTGTATAACAGTATTTATTTTAATTAATAAGTTGCCTAAGCCGCGTCCTCCCCTTGTTTCAGCCACTCTCTCTAACTCCACAGTTGTTATAAATATAGATCTTGTTATTACACTTTGTTTGAACGCTAAATCGTACAAAATTGTTTTTAAAACATTCTAGCCATCTATAATGACATGATTGACAGATGTTTTTGTAACACAAACAGGACGTGAGAATTTTCCGTTAATCGCCGCTATTGTTGCGATAGACGCAAAAAATGATTCGGGTAAATATAGTCGCCTGACCACCGATCATTTGCGGAATGAACTGTTGGGTGTTTTGAGGAGTGATGAGAAGACTAAACATGTGATGGGATATCAATAATGGAAAGCACGTGTTTGGATCAAAAAAATACATACATTGATGAAAAAATAAACATTTTCTTTTTTTTCTCGTCCTAAAAGCATAAATAAAAAAAAAAGCAAAATGCGAAAAACGGAGAAAATATGGACCAAGATCAAGGATATAATGCCTATTTACCCCCACGGAAAAATGTGACGTAACGAAATGAACAAGTTCCTAAAAGACAGTCGAAAAGCCTTTTATCCAGTCATATCATATTCAGAAAAATAATGATAAATTCAATTAAAATACGAACATGATCGTATGTACGCCTGAATCCCCGGAGGAACACAACCTGAAGCATTATTCTTGAGTCCCCAACGAACATGGGACAAAATGGTATTACCTTAAAAAACTTACTGAAAACTTAGTGTATTCTTTACCACAATACTTTAAATAAGCCATTGAAACTGTACATTTAGGGCATCAATTTAAAGCCATCAGAAAAACCCTAATCTAAAGACCGTAAAACCCTCATTTCAATCTAATTCAATGGTTTCCAGTGCGTTCAAAATGTACTGGAAGTGGATTGAGAGTCTGTAATCCAGATCCAAGAATACACCTGTAATTTCATCAACTAATTTATCTCCCAGCAACAAAAAGACACCTCACTTTTCGACCAATGTTGTCGTAAAATAGATATAACTACTCTAGTTTATTGATGCACTAAAAGTGATATCACATAAACTAAACTGCCAAGAACTCGTTATCACATTTGCCATTAAATACGATGACGGATTTAAAGCTTTCAAAAATAATATTTCGACGCTCATATTTCATCTTATATCACTCTTGGTAGTCATGCTTGGCATAGGACGTTTCTTCCGAATAGGACATTATCCTTAAAATATATTTTTAGTCCATAAGTTAGAATATCAAAAAATATTGAATACCTACGTATTTCTGATTTATCTGATATTCGAAAAATTACGAAGATACAGCGGTTCAAAGATCTGAAATTTAGCGCTTTACGTCACTTGGACGGTAAAATTTTAAACAACTAGTGCCAGCCAAACTAAAAAAAAAGTAGACACTTAATAACAAATTACCTTACTAATAACAATATGAAACAAATTAGTTAAAATATGAGTATATTAACTTACTATTTTAATTTTAAGATTTTATATTTTATAATTACGCGGGCTGGCACCGACTCCAAAACTAACTGATTATTGTAAATATTTAAATACGTGATATAGATTAATACTTTCATCGAAGCAGTCGAAAGAATTTATTTTATACTTTTTAGTCTTTAGACATTTAAATAGCTATTAAGGCAGTTTTTACTTGTGTTTTTTTATAAACATTTTTTGCGGGGTTTTTTGAAGTCGGTTTTTATTTTTGTTAATTCAACAATAGAAAAAATACGTAAGTAATATTTTTTTGTAATCTCAAGTGGACTATAATTTCTTTTTTTGAGGAAAATAGCCTATTATATTTATAGTTTCGTCTGTATTCCTAAGTCTTAGTACCGATTTTACAATCATCATCGACTTAGTGCTAAGTCCCGTATATTAGTCGAGATCCGTTTAGACCAGTAGTTCCCAAACTTATTTTTCTCGTGGACCACTTTCAAAATGTTACTAGTTTCGATGGACCCCCTGCTGCTACATTTCTACCACATTCTTAAAGTCGCCAAAAAATGAAAAAGTGTCGCTTCTGAGTTCTGTCCCTATATTCCGACAGGTAAAATAAAAACGAAAAATGGTACATTTTATAACATTTTATTTATTAAAAGAATAGAATTGCAAGAAAAAATTAAAAAGGTAAGTCACAATTTTAATTAATGGGAAGGATGTATTTGGTGGAGTGTCAGCAAACGATCAATGTTTGGCTTTATTTTTGTGAGCAATAACCGCAAATCCCCCCGCTCTGTGATGTTTAATTTGCTCCTTTTTTTTGTTAAGAGATTTGTAACGGCACTAAAACTCCTTTCTACAAGGTATGACGAGGGAAAAGCTATTAAAAATTTCCTTGCGATTTCCCACAGTCCAGGATATTTTTCGGGTATTTCTGCTTGCAGCCAAAATGTTTGGTAGCCTTTTCTAAATTTCACCTTCAGCTCCTCATTGGTGCTTAGCTCGAGCAGCTCCTCTTGTAATACAACATTGGCCACTTCCGTTTCATCAAATGGATTTATGATCCATGGTGGTATATCCATTGTCAGCATATCTTCAAACCTGGTTTTGAAGTCAACATGCAGGGCACTTAAATGTTGACTGTAGGTATGGATATCCTCATCAATACATTCTACCTGTGACAAGTTTGGAAATTGAGAGAATTCGCGCCGACTAATGTTTTGCTTCATTAATTTCAATTTCCCAAGAAAAGCCGAAATTATCCCCTTTGTTTTTATTAAATTCAGGCTGTCCCCTTGTAACTGCAAGTTAATATCATTAAATTTTTTAAACAAATCTGTCAAATACGCAATGTCTGTTTTGAATTTGATCAAGTTTTCTTTTAAATCTGGATCTCTGCTTTCTAGGAACTCTAATACGGAATCGAAAACAGAGTAAAATCTCGTTAAGCATGCGCCTTTCGACAACCAGCGTACTTCAGTATGTAAGAGCAGTCGTTGGAAGTCTTCATCATTTTCGTCGCACAATTGAGCAAATAAACGCGTATTCAATGCATTGCTTCTGATTTTGTTGACAGCTTTTATTACAAAATGAAGAGATTGGTTCAACCTGTCACTTAAATGTTTTGCCACAAGATGTTGGCGGTGGATTACGCAATGAATAGCTGTAAGCCCTGGTATAATTATTTTGAGATGAGTTATAAACCCACGATATCGCCCGACCATTGCAGGAGCTCCGTCTGTTGCCACTGAAATAATGTTTGTAAATGGAATCGATTTTTCCGTAAAAAAATTGCTCAGTACATTAAATATTGATTCGCCTTTAGTGTCAGTCTCCAAAGTTCTGGCAAATAGCAATTCTTCGTGAATTTCTTCCTCGATAATATATCGGACATATGTCAATAATAATGCTTCATTACCGGGTAACGTTGACTCGTCCAGTTGTATAGAAAAATGAGTTTTTTGCAGATGATTGCACAAAAAACATTCGATATCAGAGCTCATTTCATCAATGCGTCTTTGTACAGTATTGTTACTTAATGGAATTCTTTTTAGTACGTCAAATGGAGATTTGTGCAAAACAGTTTTTAAGACTTCTTCAACAGCGGGTAAAATTAATTGTTCTCCAATAGTGTGCGGTTTTCCACATTTTTATATAAGTAATGAGATATTGTAAGATGCCCGCAAGCCATCATCGTTACTTTGAGATGTTGAAGCGAACATACTGTGCATGGTGGGTCTCTTTTCATATTTTTCCTTCAATGTTTGAAAATATTTTAAATCTTTACCTATTTTATCAGTATGACACCTTTTTAGATGATCTTCGAGCTTTGATGGTTTCATAGAGTCATTGCTCAAAACTTTGTTGCATAATAGACACATGGGCAATTGTTTGCCTGCCTCTGATGGAACAAAACCATATTTCAAATAATCGACACTATATTGTCGACATTTTTTCTTTGCTGTAGCCATGTTTCGTGTCAGTTAACTTACCTGAAAAAAAAATGTTTTTGTAACCAAGTTTTTTTCTGAATATAGGTATCACACCGCAGCCTTTGTCAGCACGCGGGAATAGAATTACGGCTTGTGAAGGGACCAACTAATAAACCGCTAAGACAAATACAGACGTATCAATTTTAAAGTAGGTACTTTAAAATTGATACGTCTGTATTTGTTAAAAATTAGTGGTAAATTAGGTAATTTACCACTAATTTTTAATACTACAAATAAAAAACTCAGTATCGAATGCTGATCAAATTTGTGTAGGAAAAAATAAAAGTCGAAATCCCAAAATTGTCCATAAAAACCATAACTAACATCAAATCAATGAGTTCACGCTTAATTGCTCTGCAATATTGCTTATTCGGCCTTTTTAGAGAGGCAGTGCTTCTCTCGTGAAAAAACAATTGAATAAAACGTGCTGTGTTTGTCTTCAAATCGAAAGAGGACAATTAAAATATCCGTAAGTTACTAAGTCACCTATCTATACAAGCAGTTGTGATCAACTGACTAGTACACGTAAACAAAATACTTAATTACTATAACAAAAAAAAAGGTAAGTACTTACTTTTCTTCGGCACTAGCAATCACTGATATAAATTTTCTCACACCTTTTTTTCGAAATTCCGGAAACAAATGAATGAGTTTGCCTTTGGCATCAAGTATTTATAGTGGTGATCAAATTCATGTCTGAACAAGTTTAAGCATTGTCGGGCGGACAGCGCTTTGCAAGTCTGTACACGAAATTGTACGTAATATCATACGCAAGTTTAGACAAGTAACAGTCGCTTGCCTTTTTAAAATATTATCTGCTTAGTTAGGTACTTAAAATAATGTAGGTAGGCCCTTATAAAAACTATGCTTGCTCTTTACTATTGACGGCCACTTTGGTTCAGTGGTAGTGGACGCTGCCTCTGAACCAAGAGGTCGCGGGTTCGAATCCCGCGGGGTACAAACATTTGTGTGCATGAACATGTTTGTTTGTATCTGTCCAGGTGTTTTCTATATACAGGGTGTATCGTAAATCGTTTAAAACCTCTTGGCCACGTGGTCTATAGGTCACCCTGAACAATGTTTGTTCTACGACTTATCCAATACAGACATTAAATATTTCGACTTCCCATACAAACCTCGATCAGCTGTTTGGTCATCTTGTATGGGAAGTCGAAAAATTTAATGTCTAGATTGGATAAGTCGTAGAACAAACATTGTTCAGGGTGACCTATAGACCACGTGGCCGAGAGGTTTTAAACGATTTACGATACACCCTGTATAATAAGTATGTATTTACAAAAAAAAAAGTATTTAAGTATGTTTATCGGTTGTCTAGTACCCATAGTACACAAGCTCTGCTTAGTTTGGGACTAGTGGCTATGTGTGAATAATGTCCAAGAAAAGCAGATAAATTTTCGTGGACCCCCATTAGTATCTTATGGACCCCCATTTTTGTTCACGCCTACGTAGACCCCCAGCAAGTCTCCCGTGGACCCCTCGGGGTCCACCTGGACCACTTTGGGAATCACTGGCTTAGACCATGATCCAGGATTTAGCGAGTCTGGTAATTACATTGAAGCGACTGCCGATCTGACCTTCGTAACCCTAAGATAGGGGAACCAGACAATTTTTGGATCATGGTTACAAATTCAAAGTTGTTTGAATTTGCAGGTTTCATCACGATGTTTTCCCTCACCGTATATCCATACAAAGTAAATCACTATGCAAAACTAAATGGATACTGAAACATGTAGAATAACATTCGAAAAGAACTTCAACTTAAAAAAATTTAGGGTTAAGGACAGTATTATTTATTTAATGTTATGGCAATTGGCCAATCTCAGGTTTTAAGAAAAAACACTTAACCAGAGTACCTACGTTAATAGCTAAAACGGAACGTATGTACTCAAAATGTCATCCGGTGTGAGTGACGTTTATGAATATGGCGACTGCGAATTGTCTGTCAGCACCTTTAGAATTTAACAAAATACTCGACAAACCGAATTTTGCGGATATATGTTGCCGACTCGAAATTTTTATTTTTTTATGTTTTATTATTCAAGTAAGGTTTCGATCGAGTCTACCGTACCCCTGCACGAAATTATTAATATATATATATTTTACATGGGCCATAATATGGATAGCTGTACTAGATACCGGATGAAATATATAGAATACGGTTTCGCTAATTATATCTACAAATCCCCCTTGCGAATATAGGCAATTACAAAATGGAAGCACAAGACCTTAATACCTAGAAATTAATTGAAAATACAAAACCATTAATAGTAAATCAGTACGGATATCCTGAATTAGGAATATAGTAATTTAATAGTTAACAATATAGGTAACTTGTTTTTACTACATCAAAACAAGGTAGCTTAAATCAATAGAAGCTACATCACCATTACGAATTATAAAATCAATCTGCGAGAGACTCTACACAGAACAATTTTTATCAAGAACTAACTAACTAAACTTCACGCCACTTCCCTAACGGGGTAGGCGGAGAGAACCGAACGCCATATAACACGATCCTTACACACCTCACTCGCCTCTTCAACTTTCATGATCCTTTTCATACAAGCTCTACGGTTTTTATAACTTCTAATTTCACCTTCTTTTAATACACGACCAATCTGGTCGTGGTAGGTGAGCCTGGGACTTCCGCGACTCCTACATCCTTCCAATTTTATCAAGAACGAATCAAATATTCTTGCTGTCAACACAGATATAGTCGTAACGAGTAACGTTAGATCCAATCGGTTTTAGTGTTGTTTTCTATAAATAAACAATCTTAAACAGTGTTTCGAACGCGCAATGTCAAGAAATCAGAAATACTTCCAACTGATCACAACAAATCCGACAGAAAATTGATTCCTCTGCCTATTTCTGTCGTGTCGTAGACTCGTCCTTCAGTTTAGTGGTATTGTGTTTGCATTTCGGCTGTATCGGGACACGTGACCGGGTCACGCGACCCACGTGATGCCAGTCGCGAATGTAAATCAATCGATACGACAGCTATTCGATGTTTGCATTCCTTTTTCAATCGATTTCGGGATACGTGAACGCATTCGGTCATAGTTGCGTCACTGTCTTTTTTGGTACTCGTCTGAAAAGGAAGTCCCGTCAGCCTTTTTGTCGCACGTCATTTGTAAAGATTAATGTTCAGAAAAAGTAATTAACATTTAAGTTAATTTTATGGCATAAAGGATTTGTATATACTGAACACAACAGATTGGCACAAAGAAGTAAAAATTACGACAATATTTTGGTAAATGAATTACAAGATCTGAAAATTTAAATAATCCTTTTTACAGATCTCGCATCGCTTTTCTATAAATTTCCATTTTAGTTTTCAGTACCACTAAAACATGACATATAAAAATCCATGGGTATCATTTGAATTATAGTACTAAACATATTGATAAATACAAAATGTCTTTATTTATGTAGGCCGGCCTCAAAAAAGCACCAATAAATCGTAAATTTTACAAAAATCTTTAGAGCAATGTGAATCTACCACCAGTTCGGAATGCTGATTCTAAAGAGAAGAAACCGGCAAGAAACTCGGTAGTCACTCTTTTCAGCGTCAAAATATATATGGGTAATTGTATTATACACTTTTGAGCGGTGGTAGCTCAATGGTAAGGACACGCGCCTCTTAACCGAGGAGTGCGGGTTCAAACCCGGGCATGTACCTCTAGATTTAAAAAAAAAATCTATTTACATATTTATACCACTAGCTCGACGGTGAGGGAAAACATCGTGATGAAACCTGCAAATTCAAACAACTTTGAATTTGTAACCATGATCCAAAAATTGTCTGGTTCCCCTATCTTAGGGTTACGAAGGTCAGATCGGCAGTCGCTTCAATGTAATTACCAGACTCGCTAAATCCTGGATCATGGTCTAAGCCAGTGATTCCCAAAGTGGTCCAGGTGGACCCCGAGGGGTCCACGGGAGACTTGCTGGGGGTCTACGTAGGCGTGAACAAAAATGGGGGTCCATAAGATACTAATGGGGGTCCACGAAAATTTATCTGCTTTTCTTGGACATTATTCACACATAGCCACTAGTCCCAAACTAAGCAGAGCTTGTGTACTATGGGTACTAGACAACCGATAAACATACTTAAATACTTTTTTTTTTGTAAATACATACTTATTATACAGGGTGTATCGTAAATCGTTTAAAACCTCTCGGCCACGTGGTCTATAGGTCACCCTGAACAATGTTTGTTCTACGACTTATCCAATCTAGACATTAAATTTTTCGACTTCCCATACAAGATGACCAAACAGCTGATCGAGGTTTGTATGGGAAGTCGAAATATTTAATGTCTGTATTGGATAAGTCGTAGAACAAACATTGTTCAGGGTGACCTATAGACCACGTGGCCAAGAGGTTTTAAACGATTTACGATACACCCTGTATATAGAAAACACCTGGACAGATACAAACAAACATGTTCATGCACACAAATGTTTGTACCCCGCGGGATTCGAACCCGCGACCTCTTGGTTCAGAGGCAGCGTCCACTACCACTGAACCAAAGTGGCCGTCAATAGTAAAGAGCAAGCATAGTTTTTATAAGGGCCTACCTACATTATTTTAAGTACCTAACTAAGCAGATAATATTTTAAAAAGGCAAGCGACTGTTACTTGTCTAAACTTGCGTATGATATTACGTACAATTTCGTGTACAGACTTGCAAAGCGCTGTCCGCCCGACAATGCTTAAACTTGTTCAGACATGAATTTGATCACCACTATAAATACTTGATGCCAAAGGCAAACTCATTCATTTGTTTCCGGAATTTCGAAAAAAAGGTGTGAGAAAATTTATATCAGTGATTGCTAGTGCCGAAGAAAAGTAAGTACTTACCTTTTTTTTTGTTATAGTAATTAAGTATTTTGTTTACGTGTACTAGTCAGTTGATCACAACTGCTTGTATAGATAGGTGACTTAGTAACTTACGGATATTTTAATTGTCCTCTTTCGATTTGAAGACAAACACAGCACGTTTTATTCAATTGTTTTTTCACGAGAGAAGCACTGCCTCTCTAAAAAGGCCGAATAAGCAATATTGCAGAGCAATTAAGCGTGAACTCATTGATTTGATGTTAGTTATGGTTTTTATGGACAATTTTGGGATTTCGACTTTTATTTTTTCCTACACAAATTTGATCAGCATTCGATACTGAGTTTTTTATTTGTAGTATTAAAAATTAGTGGTAAATTACCTAATTTACCACTAATTTTTAACAAATACAGACGTATCAATTTTAAAGTACCTACTTTAAAATTGATACGTCTGTATTTGTCTTAGCGGTTTATTAGTTGGTCCCTTCACAAGCCGTAATTCTATTCCCGCGTGCTGACAAAGGCTGCGGTGTGATACCTATATTCAGAAAAAAACTTGGTTACAAAAACATTTTTTTTTCAGGTAAGTTAACTGACACGAAACATGGCTACAGCAAAGAAAAAATGTCGACAATATAGTGTCGATTATTTGAAATATGGTTTTGTTCCATCAGAGGCAGGCAAACAATTGCCCATGTGTCTATTATGCAACAAAGTTTTGAGCAATGACTCTATGAAACCATCAAAGCTCGAAGATCATCTAAAAAGGTGTCATACTGATAAAATAGGTAAAGATTTAAAATATTTTCAAACATTGAAGGAAAAATATGAAAAGAGACCCACCATGCACAGTATGTTCGCTTCAACATCTCAAAGTAACGATGATGGCTTGCGGGCATCTTACAATATCTCATTACTTATATAAAAATGTGGAAAACCGCACACTATTGGAGAACAATTAATTTTACCCGCTGTTGAAGAAGTCTTAAAAACTGTTTTGCACAAATCTCCATTTGACGTACTAAAAAGAATTCCATTAAGTAACAATACTGTACAAAGACGCATTGATGAAATGAGCTCTGATATCGAATGTTTTTTGTGCAATCATCTGCAAAAAACTCATTTTTCTATACAACTGGACGAGTCAACGTTACCCGGTAATGAAGCATTATTATTGACATATGTCCGATATATTATCGAGGAAGAAATTCACGAAGAATTGCTATTTGCCAGAACTTTGGAGACTGACACTAAAGGCGAATCAATATTTAATGTACTGAGCAATTTTTTTACGGAAAAATCGATTCCATTTACAAACATTATTTCAGTGGCAACAGACGGAGCTCCTGCAATGGTCGGGCGATATCGTGGGTTTATAACTCATCTCAAAATAATTATACCAGGGCTTACAGCTATTCATTGCGTAATCCACCGCCAACATCTTGTGGCAAAACATTTAAGTGACAGGTTGAACCAATCTCTTCATTTTGTAATAAAAGCTGTCAACAAAATCAGAAGCAATGCATTGAATACGCGTTTATTTGCTCAATTGTGCGACGAAAATGATGAAGACTTCCAACGACTGCTCTTACATACTGAAGTACGCTGGTTGTCGAAAGGCGCATGCTTAACGAGATTTTACTCTGTTTTCGATTCCGTATTAGAGTTCCTAGAAAGCAGAGATCCAGATTTAAAAGAAAACTTGATCAAATTCAAAACAGACATTGCGTATTTGACAGATTTGTTTAAAAAATTTAATGATATTAACTTGCAGTTACAAGGGGACAGCCTGAATTTAATAAAAACAAAGGGGATAATTTCGGCTTTTCTTGGGAAATTGAAATTAATGAAGCAAAACATTAGTCGGCGCGAATTCTCTCAATTTCCAAACTTGTCACAGGTAGAATGTATTGATGAGGATATCCATACCTACAGTCAACATTTAAGTGCCCTGCATGTTGACTTCAAAACCAGGTTTGAAGATATGCTGACAATGGATATACCACCATGGATCATAAATCCATTTGATGAAACGGAAGTGGCCAATGTTGTATTACAAGAGGAGCTGCTCGAGCTAAGCACCAATGAGGAGCTGAAGGTGAAATTTAGAAAAGGCTACCAAACATTTTGGCTGCAAGCAGAAATACCCGAAAAATATCCTGGACTGTGGGAAATCGCAAGGAAATTTTTAATAGCTTTTCCCTCGTCATACCTTGTAGAAAGGAGTTTTAGTGCCGTTACAAATCTCTTAACAAAAAAAAGGAGCAAATTAAACATCACAGAGCGGGGGGATTTGCGGTTATTGCTCACAAAAATAAAGCCAAACATTGATCGTTTGCTGACACTCCACCAAATACATCCTTCCCATTAATTAAAATTGTGACTTACCTTTTTAATTTTTTCTTGCAATTCTATTCTTTTAATAAATAAAATGTTATAAAATGTACCATTTTTCGTTTTTATTTTACCTGTCGGAATATAGGGACAGAACTCAGAAGCGACACTTTTTCATTTTTTGGCGACTTTAAGAATGTGGTAGAAATGTAGCAGCAGGGGGTCCATCGAAACTAGTAACATTTTGAAAGTGGTCCACGAGAAAAATAAGTTTGGGAACTACTGGTCTAAGCGGACCCCGTCTAAAGCACGGGACATAACGCTAGGAAGATGATGATGTATTATACACTTTTTGTAAAGTTCTAAACCAAAATCATACAATGAATCAATGACTGTGGTAGATGACATAATATGATTACAATAAAAGTGTAAGATAAACCAGAGCAGACCAGCCCCCAAAGGTGGCACCTGCGCACAAGCATGACGTCTGTGTCAGCAATCACTTATCTATATATCTATATATAAATAAAACAAAGTCGTGTTTGTTACACCACTTATAAGTCGAGAACGGCTGAACCGATTTACGTTGTTTTTGATTTGTTGGATTTGTCTTCCTCCAGAATAACAGAATAACTATTAAAAACATTGAAAAATTGACGATAAAACAAAATAAAAGCAAAAGTATTTTCTCATATAAAACGGTGGGATTCGTATCTGTCAATGTTAAATGTCAATTACTTACTGGGCGATACGAAGTTCGCCGGGACAGCTAGTTTAATATAAATAATCATTTATCCACAAAGATGATATTGTATTGTACATCTCATAATTTGGGTAAAGCCTAAAACCTATATCGAGTACTCAGTTTATCTATTTCTATGTCGACAAAACTAATGTTACAATTTACTTTCGTTGTTATTTCGACCATTAATCAACACGGCGTTTTCATAATTTTTCGACTGAAATGAATTTCCCACTTATTGTCATTACCCAAAATAACCATTTCCCGATTAGTCCCATTCATACTCCTCTATAAATAGCCGAATTGCCTTTACAACCGCTCGAAAAAAACTACGAATGTGGTTGAAAGTTGCCAGAACTGACGCCACGACCGACGTGACAGCTTCCTACAGGACTGTCACCACTCCAGCGCGGCTTGAAGTCGATTATCTCCTTGGATTTATTCCAACTTACGGAGTTTCCACACTAAAGACAATTTACGTGTGTTAGCTCAAAAAAGTTTAAGTGTAAACACACTTAAAGCTTTTGGAGTTTGGCCATAAAAATGTTTATTTATTTATTTATTAGAAAACCAACAGCGTTACAGAAAAAAAATACAGTAGAGCTTATTGTCTAGTATGGCGAATAACAGGTTTCCCTATGTTTACTTAAAGTATAATACAACGCGAGGTAGTTTAGAATAAATGTTAGGCAATTTTTAACAAGATCCAATAATTTTTAAAATGTATGTAGCTTCTTTTTGCTATTCATAAAACTGGGTTTTAAAATATTTTGACCAATTTATTAACATTAAGTTTAAAGATAATACTCGAATAAATTAAAATGCGGATGATTTGTAAACATACATACATAATATCACGCCCATAATCCAAAGGGTAGGCAGAGTCAAAGGGGCAGCAGGCCCGTTTAACCACATTCAGCCAAAAATAAAACTGGGCTGGGTAAGATGGTAAATTGTGAAAAAGTAGTGACAAATGGCTAGCTCGTCGCCTACACAATCACATACCCAAAACCCCCTAAACCATTAGTCACCTTTTACGAAATACTAGGCACACACAGCTGGCACATTCTTTTTAGGTCTCAGACTAGCATGGGAAAACGCTAGGGGCAAATGTTTCATGTGATGAACATGGACATTTGTTATTGTATGTATAGACATACATTAATAAACATGGCCATGAACGGATAGCCGTTCACCTAGTATCCATAGTAGTGCTATGGATAATATATAGGTGAAATAATAACACAAGCATAAGCTTAATTTGGGACAAGGGGATTGGTGTGTCAGTCTGGAGAATTATTATTTACTAGCTGTGCCAGCGGTGTCACCCACGTTTATGGTTAATATTATAAAGACTATTTCCGTCATACATGATTTCTATGTAACTTTAACCATAAAGGCTGCACACGCGACGGAAGCTTAAAAAATGGAGTAACTTCTCCCGTTTTCCCAACATTTCCCTTCACTACTCTGCTCCTATTGATTGTAGCGTGATGAAAAGTATACTATAACCTGCTCAGGAGTATGAAGAATAATTGTACCAAGTTTCGTTAAAATCCGTCGAGTAGTTTTTGTTTCTATAAGGAACATACAGACAGACAGACAGACAAAAATTTTACTGATTGCATTTTTGGCATCAGTATCGATCACTAATCACCCCCTGATAGTTATTTTGAAAATATATTTCATGTACAGAATTGACCTCTCTACAGATTTATTATAAGTATAGATTATAAAGTATATAATACAAAGACTGTGATATGTGTATATAGAAGGTGCGCCCCAATATTCCCTAAGGCATTATACTAAATTTTTTTGTTAGACCCAAGCTACTTACTTATTATAAACGGTTCGAGACAAGCGTAAATATACCAAGGAAAGGTTGGTTGTACCCAAAAATGCTAGTGAAAAGGTTTGTTGCTGGCACAAGCAATAGTTAGTGACCAATATTTTTTACCCCAATAACAGCAGTGTGAACGCACCACTACAGTAGGTCAACGTCTTTTCAGACGTAAAGTGATTTTTATCTCTTTCAAAAATATTATTTTTAAATTAAATAACTTGAGAACGAAATACATACATATACTCTGAACTTTTGCTTTTGAAGCGTTTATATTTGAAAGAATGTCTGAGAAAGCTTTGATTCTTCAAATCGATAAAAGACGAATACCTTTTATCTCCAGCTGTTGAAAGAAACAGGTCACCTTCATAACAATTCTGTTAAATAATAAGCATTCAACCTTTTCATCTTAACAGTATTAAGAAATTTAAAGAAAAAAGATCCCAGAGTTGGTAAGGACTCAAAAAAATTGTACCAACTGTATTCCTTGACTAGAATGTCGGAAAAGGCTACTAATATGGAATAGATATATTATATACTAGCAACGCCCCGCGGTTTTACCCGCGTAGTTCCTGTTTCCGTGGGATTACGGAGATAAAATACAACCTATGTTACTCGCTCATAAAGTAGCTTTCCATTGGTGAAAGAATTATTCAAATCGTTCCTGTAGTTTCGGAGCCTATTCGATACAAACAAACAAACAATCAAATCTATCCTCTTTATAATATTTGTATAGATGTATGGAGGGTTGTTATTATGTAGGCGACGAGCTAGCCTTTTTTTACAATTTTCCTTTCCAATTCAATTTTATTATTGACTGAATATGGTTTAAGGAGCAAATCATTCCTAGGACTCTGCTTACCCGTTCGGGGATTTCGTACGTGATGGTAAGTATGTAAAAAGTTTGCTATTGTTATTGAGAAGCTCGATAGCGCATTCAGTAGTGACTCTGCCCCACGCGCCAAGAGTTGTGGGTTCGATCCCCACCCAGGACAAACATTCGTGTGATGAATACTTGTGTTTGTTCTGTATCTGGGCGTGAATATCCAATATTTAAGTATATATTTATAATACCACTGTTGATTCTGATGTCCGTTACACAAGTGCTTATATAATATAATTAATGATATTTGCACGTTTGTATTACTGTGTGTACATAAATAGCCTCAACTACCAATCCTACTTTTTCAATGCGTTTTCGTTTAACCAGAAAACCAATTTACGAAATTAACACTACAATATAGTTACGCAACAAATTTTTCTAACACCATACAAGCACAACAATACGGCTCTATTCAGCATTGACATATATTTGACTGATCGCCGCGGTCTGTGCCCTCATTGAGCCGTACAGATGCGAGCAAAACTCTTTACTAGCACTTTCAACAACAACATAATACATAGCATCACGCCCATAATCCCCGAAGGGGTAGGCAGAGTCAAAGGAGCAGCAGACACCTTTAACCACAGTCAGCCAAAAAGGAACAATAAAATAACGGATGAGAATGATAATATAAAAAATATTTTTATAGTTAAAGAAAGCACACAGACATTCATAGGACATAAAGTTACAGAAATAATAACACCAAGACAGATTTTACATAACCAGATTTGTAAAATGTTAACAAAAGCTCAGGGAAAGAGCATCCCTAACCGACGAGCGTGTATGAGGAGACTTATGAATGTAGAAGAAGCGAAAGGTGTCAGGATCGTAGCAAATGGAAGTACGTGATCTCTGCCTACCTCCATGGGAAAAAGGCATGACGTTATGTATGTATGGATGGATTTAAATAATGAGGAGCACAAAAACCTGCAGGTATTATTAAGAAGATTGACGAGTGAGGAAAAAGCGAAAAGGTAATCCAAATCTCAATGGATCTTTGGCCACTGCCGCGCAAAAATGTGTTCCTACATTTAATGTGTTCACACTTCCGCAGTTATATCTAAGGGGTCCGGGTTCAAACCTGGGCACGTACCTCTGGATTTTACAATTCTGTGTACGTATTTATACCACTAGCTCGGCGGTGAGGGAAAACATCGTGATGAAACCTGCACATTCAAACAACTAAGGGTTACGATACAAAGGTCAGATCGGCAGTCGTTTCAATGTAATTCCCAGACTCACTAAACCCTGGATCGTGGCCTAAGCGGACCCTGGCTAAGCACGGGACTTAACGCTAGGAGATAATGACATTTCCACTTCCAAAGTTGAAGACGTTAAACTCTTAAAGCTTTATCCGTGCCTGTGAAGGATATGGCGTAGCCTTAAAGTATCCATATCTGATATGTGTCCGTTACCTGCTGCCCCTTTGACTCTGCCTACCCCTTCAGGGATTATGGGCGTGATGTTATGTATGTATCCGGTACCTTAATGCTTAGACTGTCCCATAAAACCCTCAAGAATAGTCATATATAAAATTCGATCCAATGTGAGTTGGACCACGTGGTTACTTACTATTAATATATTACATTACTACCGGGAAGAACAGAAATACTATACATTTATGAGTAATGAAAATGCGTAACTGGTACTGACGAGACCTGGAGCAAGGTATATAGTGTATCGGAATTCCAAGGTCCTTGGCGCAGTAAAGAATCCCTTTTCATCCAAGACAGTAGTAAAAACGCGAAACCTGAGCAAAACGGATGTAATAATAAATAAATAAATATTCAACGACATCACATTCATTGATCTGACTCCGAAGTAAGTAGCTTAAGCACTTGTGTTACGGATATCAGAAACAACAGTGGTATTACAAATATGTACTTAAATATTGGATATTAACGCCCAGACACAGAACAAACACAAGTATTCAACCCACAACTCTTGGCGCAAGGGGCAGGGTCACTACCGAATGCGCCATCGGGCTTGTCATGTAATTGAAAGAAAAATATTTTTTCTCATTTGTGGACGTTACCAATAGGCTAGGTGACTAAAAATTCTATTTAGTCTATTCAGTTAGATTATAAAAAAATATTAAACATGTATTTTTATAAACATTGAGGAAGATACAATACATTTAAGTTGCGCGTGACGTCACGCTTTTGTACAATTTCTAATAAATAGTGACGTCACAAGCCCCCACTCCAAAACTTTGATGCGCTTTATCTTTTTAATTTTTTGTTCATTTGATAAAGCGAAAAATATGTATCTAGTATTTTTGTATAATCTAACTGACGCACTAAATAGAATTATAGTTTTTAGTTAGTAGTCATACTACCTATTTCAGTAGTCATACTTGCGTCTCTAGTCTCTACATGATCGTCACCGCTTTCTAAAAATTCCATGGTACGGTGGAAAAGCCACACTAAGCAATCAATTTCACAATCCATTCGTCCGTATCAGGAAGTCTTGGGAAAATCTAATCGGAAGATCCTGGTACTCATTTGTAATGAATTGCCGGAAGTCGCACTTAAACAATATTGAACATTAAATTGTTTATCAACGCTTTAAGTACCGTTTACATTTCCGTTTTGCGCAACTTACCATAAATTACGATATTTCTCCAATATCTACCTAAATGGTACCTACTGGTAATTTTAAAGTACTTACTAAATAATTTTAAAGTAACACTTTGGTAGTTTAAAGTGTAGTATTTAGTATGGAGGTATACATGTAATGGCTAATGTACATTTACATACATAGATACAATCGTCTGGCCCGTTGGTCGAGTGGTCAGAGGACCCTGGCTACGAAACGGAGGTCGCGGGTTCGAATCCCGCTAGGGGCAAATGTTTCGTGTGATGAACATGGACATTTGTACTCGAGTCATGGATGTTCATACACATATTTAAGTATGTCTATCCGTTCACCTAGTATCCATAGCACAAGCACAAGCTTAATTTGGGACTAGGGAATTGGTACGTCAGTCTGAAGAATTAAAAAAAAAAAAAAAATCATACCAGTATTCCCCGAAGGGGTAAGCAGAGGCAGCAAGCTTCTTAAGCTACATTCAGCCAAAAATATAGTTGAGTTTCACTTATCGCCTACATAATCGCAAACACAATACAACATTAAATTAGTCGTATTTTACGAGCTAGGCAAGAAATACGGTTGGCACATTCTTTTTAAATCCCAGACCAACATGGGATAATATAATTATTAAAAATCTTGTTGATTTCTAATTCACGTTGATTGAAATCCCTATGGTGCCCTGCAGGGGACTCCAACATAATCATCTCGTTACTGTAAAATATTAGGATTTCTGTGACTATTTGTATTTATTTTTCATATTTGCAAGAATACATTTTCTACTATCGAGAAAAGAAATTTACATTGGAAATGTTCTTTCAACGTAGTAATTTTATTCAAAATCTTTAAAATCATTGAAATTAAATCAAAATATACGTTTTCAAATAAAAAATTAAGTCAAAGCGATATAATATGTAGATATTGTGATTACACAATATCTATTATATGGCCTATCTGATAAATCGATAACATAAATGCGTTAATCACGATTCAAATGTCATTGAAACAACACACCTCGATAAGTCTTACCATCGAAAATCAACTATGTTTATAAGTTGACTTAGTAGCAACAATATTCTAAATTAGATCTCGAATTAAGTGAGAATTTTCGTAAATTTCGGCCGCTTGAACTTTGAGACGAACAAAGATGTTTAACGTTAAATTGCGGTATGCATACATAATATATTACCCGCAATAGCCCAAGGGGTACTCAGAGTCCAAGAACAGGAAGCTCCTGTAACCACTTTCAACCAAAGTACACAATTGAGTCTAGAATAAATAAATATCAGACTACATCACATACATTGATCTGACTCCGAGGTAAGTAGCATAAGCACGTATGTTACGGATATCAGAAACAACTGTGGTATTACAAATATATACTTAAATATTGGATATTAACACCCAGACACAGAACAAAGACAAGTTTTTATCATACGAATATTTGTCCTGGGTCGAGATCGAACCCACAACTCTTGGCGCATTGGGCAGGATCACTACCGAATGCGCCATCTAGCTTGTCAAAAATGACCCGATATCCAATAGATACACCATTAGTCGCCTTGTACCATTATGCTAGGTAACAAACACAGTCGGCACATTCTTTTTCAGACCAATATAACACAAACATAACATAACATCACGTCCATAATCCGCGAAAGGGTAGGCAGAGTCAAAGGGACAGGCCCATTCAGCCAAAAATAAAACTGACCTGGGTTAGGTTTTAGCTTTAAACATATTTATTCTCATAAAAGACAAAATACAGTCACTTACATGAGAACAGTGCTTGCTTATAAAACAATGTTAAAATTTTTCTCTCGTCCAAGCTCAACAGATTTAAACAAAGGCAAACAAACAATCAGAGGTGCAATAAACTCACATTACAAATTTCGAGATACTCTTCGACAATAAATTCGGCCAGTTTGGATTGAATATTATGAGAAGTTTCATTGTTTATATTTGACGGTAGTTGGTTGTAAAGTTGTGCTCCTTTATACGTTAACATTTTTTTACCATACTTAGTTCTTAAATTGGAAAATTGTGAAAAAGTAGTGACAACTGGCTAGCTTACCATTACCATACCCGATATACTTTTAGCGACGATGGTATATCGGGTTTTGGGTATGTGATTGACCAAATTAGACTAAGAATTTATACTTTACTACAAAAAAAAACCCCAAGTATTTGTCTTCTCGCCTATCTTCAGGCCATGAATCTAGTCGCGTGTATATTCGAGGCTGATCTGTAATTCCGATCCGCTTACACGTGAGAGGTATTTGTGTCATTTCGCTTACCATTTGTTGAACACCGGCCTGTTGTATGATCCATGTATGCATGGCCCGGGATTACGTCACACACTGTTATTTTAGATATGTCTTAACATTATTCGAATAACAAACAGATAATCTTTAAACCTACATAGTAATAGGTTAGTATTCCGAATTCTTGCAAGCCTGCTGCAATAAAGAAAGCGACTCTCTTAATTTAATTAAAGTTAATGTTTTGTCATTGTAATCAGTCAAGCAACATTCAGAAAAGTAGAAAAATTTAGGTGAAAAACATTCGGTTACGTATTTTTATACGACTATTTTATTTTACCTAAACCTTGGTTAATTTCTATACTTAATTTAAACAGTAAAATTCTAACATCAACTTCTAAAATAATACAACTATTTTTTAAAGGCCATTTATCTGTTTGTCTTAAAACATAACAATAGTCTAAGAGGCCCCAAATAAGCACGGGATATAACGTGAGCGTCAGAATGGCGGGTGTACTTCTCAGATTAGCCTAAACACATTGCCGATATTGCCGATATTTGGTACCTTCTACCGGTAGGTAAAAGAGAAAAATTTTTTTTTTTCTTATTTTTTCAGAAAGTAAACCGTATTTTATTTGTTTAATTCATGTTTCTGCAGGTACACAAGAGGTACCAAATCTACTTTATTAATTTACATGTATGTTCTTACAGTACACCCGCGGTTTTGACGTCAGGACGGCGGGTGTACCTAATATTCAAAATATCTTTGTATGGACGTAGGTACACAGATTTTCAGAAGAGGTACGTAAAAGTATACAGAAGGTACATCCGCCATTCTGACACTCACGATATAACGCTGGGTAGATTATCAATGTTGCAAACAAATTCACACTGTTTAACTTAACATGCCTCCCAAATCAAAGTCATATCGCTGACTCAACTATGACACTTCATCTTATTCGATAAGTCTAGATTCTAGACTGAAATAAACATTCGCAGTAGTGTTTACCAAACCGTTTTTCTAGCACATTACTATTTATCAGTGCCTAGTGCCAACACACTGGCTCGGTGCGTGAACTCGAGTCACGTTGATCGCAACATTTACATCGCATCAAAATTTCACTACGCAGTATCCTCCATATGAATTGCAAACTCGGAATATGATTTCTATTTTCTATTCTATCTGATTATACTGTCTAATGTTTTGCTGATAAGCGGTCAACGACCAGGGGGACCGCAAGCAGCCTTCGCTGTTATCGGTACTCAGGCGAGTAGGTACCTAATTGAAATTAATTTCCTTTTTTGTAATTGGTTTCAGTAAAAACAATGTAAATGTGAATTGAATGTTAATTAAAAACCATATGTCACTTTAAATTGTAATATGTAAACAAGTTTGTTAGTATTTTTTTCATTTACCTACTTTCAAAACTGCGTGCAACTAATGTTTTGAAATACTTACACTAATTTCGTTAGTACGTACTCTTTTAATTAGTATCTAGTATTTTTTATTGAAATAACTTACTTACGCCTAGTTATTACAGCTGTTTCTAAAAGTCCACATACCGCCACAACTATACGTCCATTCTTTATTTATTTTTTGGGCAATGGATATTTCAATGCTGATGAGCTGACTCCCGTTTGAGGACTAAAGATATCCATCATTAAAATCTACAACCAGACATCGTAGCTGAGTTACTGGTAAATAGAATTCCCATGGTGCCACCACTTCGATAAAGACCGTTTTCCCGAAATATAGTGTGGCGTACAGTACAGAAACTTTCCAACATTCTATTGTGATGGCTATATATAATATTTAGCCTAAGAATCAATCAATGTATGTGATGTTATTTGATGTTTCTTATCGGTTCTCTCTGCCTACCCCGCTAGGGAAGCGGCGTGAAGTTTAGTTAATTAGTTACTTTATTATCTAGTAACACAATTCATCCTGTCTTTGAATTCATAACATAGTAGGTATATATGCTTAAAGCTAAAGGTATGAAAATCAGTACTATTGAGATTATCACGTTCAGATAAACAGATATACCACAAATATTTTCTGTAATATATTTTTTAAACTATGTAGTCCATGCCTTTAATAACAAATTCAAACAATTAATGCCTTTAATAACAAATTCAAACAATTTTAGCTTTTTAATTGTGAAATAAGAACAAATAAATCATGTCACCAAGCCACGCCACTCGGCCCATTTCGGCCGACCTAGTTCTAAGTTACGCAATGGTAGATGAAATAGCACAATCCACTCCTGCGTACCGATTCAGGTGCTCACGTGTCGTTTCGCCCGGCAAACGCTCTCGTTGCATTTAGAGCAGGAATACTTACGTTTCAGGGTCCGATAATGGTACTAATGGATGGTCAAATAGATGCAGACGGACCTGGGGTAAAGTTGGTCTTGACACTATTAGAGACTGATAATAAGTGTATTTATAAATTTCATGGGTAGGTATATAAATAAGCAATTCAGGCAGTGTTTGTTTTTTTTGGTTGGATAAGTAGCATACATTTATGATCTTATTATTATAGTTTTTGCCCGCGAATCTGCTTGTAGCAGACATGTAGGGTGCACAAACAATTGATCGAAATGTCAATTAGTAATAACATAGAAAATACAACAATTAAATAAGAATTAGATATGTACAATAAAACTTTGAATTTGGAAACAATAAAAAAGGTAAAATCTAATTTTTGGTTAAAAAAATCTCCCTTCCGGTTCTTGCTCTCTGCCTAGCCCTTCGGAAATAACGGGTGTGATGATCTATATGTATGTTAATGAAAAATTGTGGATTTTTTCAAAACCTATGTACGTATTTATACCACTAGCTCGACGGTGAGGGAAAACATCGTGATGAAACCTGCAAATTCAAACAATTTCGGATTTGTAGCCATGATCCATAAAACGTCTGGTTCCACTATCTTAGGCTTACGAAGATCAGATCGGCAGTCGCTTCAATGTAATTACCAGACTCGCTAAATCCTGGATCATGGTCTAAGCGGACTCCGTCTAAGCACGAGACATAACGCTAGGAAGATGATGAATGAAAAATTGTAGAGAACACAGCACAAAAACGAATCTGCCGGCGGAAACTACATAGATCTTTCTATTTATTATTAAATCACGAGACTGCACAAACCTAATGAACGGCGGATTTTATTACAAGCAATAATTAATTAAATAATTCTATTTAAAATTATTTACGACAATAATCTAAACATCCCGGAAGATTATGAAAATTACATTGGTGTTATTAATCTCTTCCACGTATACACTTGGAATGATTTACGGTGTTATGAATTACGTCGGGTGTAGTTTTATTGGCATCATGTGTACGAGACTTGTATGAATTGTATGGAACGTGTAGTGTTGGGATGGATGCGGAGAGATAATGTGTTCAAGACTGTGTGATTGAAAATTTGGATGGGATCTTTACTGCTATGGTAAAATGCAAAAATTACTCGGCGTTTTACGTTTAGAAGGTTCAAGGGGCACAGATACGATCTCTGCACTGTGTCAAGATCAAATAGTTTGATACAGGCATTTGTATCAGCCCTTGATAACCGTCGTCGATACCGCAAAACATCCAGAATGGATTTAATGTTTGTGATACATAATCATTATCTTTCTAGCGTTATGTCCCGTGTTTAGACGGGGTCCGCTTAGACCATGATCCAGGATTTAGCGAGTCTGGTAATTACATTGAAGCGACTGCCGATTTGACCTTCGTAACCCTAAGATGGTAAGGGGAACCAGACAATTTTTGGATTATGGTTACAAATCGAAAGTTGTTTGAATTTGCAGGTTTCATCACGATGTTTTCCTTCACCGTCGAGCTAGTGGTATATATACGTACATAGATTTGAAAATTCTAGAGGTACGTGCCCGGGTTTGAACCCGGCCTCCTCGGTTAAAAGGCGCGTGTCCTTACCATTTAGCTACCACCGCTCTTTTGTGATATATAATATTACGCCCATGATCCCCGATGGTGTAGGCAGAGCCAAAGGGTCAGCAAGCCCCTTTCACTAATATCAGTCTAAAATAAAATGTTTATGATATTTTTTTATATATATTGGTTCCATTTAATCTTCGGTCAAAAGTATAAATAGTAATCTGTAAGTTTTGAAATGTATGGAGTACTGGACAATTCAGGCAGTACACGACACGCTATCAAGCCTGTAATCCCCGAAAGGGTAGGAGCATCAAGCTACTCGTCCTTCAACCATTTTTGGCCAAAAATAAAATTGATTTGGGTAAGATAGATTAAAAAAATTGTGAAATAGTAGTGACAAGGGGCTAGCTCCTCTCCTCAATCACAAACCCAACACCCATTACATTATTAGTCACTCTTTACTACATGCTAGACAAGGAACATTATAATATTATTAGTTTAAGTCCCTGACCAACAAAGGACTTCAATCATCTTTACTATAAAATAGTAGTAGGTCAATGATAGACTAGCTCGATAGCGCATTCGGTATTGACCCTGCCCCATGCGCCAAGAGTTGTGGGTTCGATCCCCACACAGGACAATCATTCGTATGATGAATACTTGTGTTTGTTCTGTGTCTGGGTGTTAATATCCAATATTTAAGAATATATTTGTAATACCACTGTTGATTCTGATATCCGTAACACAAGTGCTTAAGCTACTTACCTCGGTGTCAGATCAATGTAGGTGATGTAGTCGGATATTTATAAAAAAAAAATATCGAACACTGGACTAATATACCAAGTCACAACTCTCCATCACTAAGCATACACATCACCTGCACGATATATGTAGGTAGGGTAAACAGTACCCGAACTGGAACCAGGTCAGGAAACATTCGGAGCCAAGAGCGCGGTTCGTAAACCATGTAAACATGATTCATAGCTATGCATTTCACATATATCAAACTAACAGCACCCCGCGGTTTCACCTGCGTTGTTCTCGTTGCTGTAGGGATACGGAGATAAAATATAGCTTATGTCACTCGCTGATAAAGTGGCTTTCCATTGGTAAAAGAGTTTTTCAAATCGGTCCAGTTGTTATGGAGCCTATTCAATGCAAACAAACAATCAAATCTTTGCTTTTTATAATATTAAGTATGATTACAATTCCATCAGGAAATTACTAGTTAGGTAAAGAATATTCAGCTCTTTCATTCGTTTATGACTAACATTATTGGTCTTAAAAGTTTGATGTGCAAAATAAAAACATCATGTTCCGCCATCTTGCTCTAATAAATGATTTGAAAAAATCTTTCACAAAATGACAATCATATTCTGAAGTAAGGTTATCAGCTTTTTAACGCGATAACCCAAAAGGATTAGGATCTGAACGCATGAATTAGTTATTCTTCATAAGAATGAAGAATAACTAATTCTTCTCACGAATGAAGAAGTCTAAACTTATTCATAAGTTTTGTTATTCTTTAAGCCTTATTTTATTAAATTAAAAAATTTTTAGACTTATGTTTTATGACATAACATATTGCACGCATTAAGACGCTAGGAGGGATCACAAGTATTAATGCTTTTTTAGGTCGTTGGTCTAGTGATACCATGCGCCGCCTAAGGACGAAGAGGTCCCGGGTCAAATCCCGGGTCGGGCTAAAATTTGTGGCTGGATATTTTAATACTTATATCCAGCCACAGATGAAATTACTCAGAAACAGTCCGGAGTCTAGAAGTAAGCGGCTTAACGGCTAAACGTGCTTTCCGAGGCACGGGGATCACCCCCGTGCCTCGGAAAGCACGTTAAGCCGTTGGTCCTGCGCCTGGCCTCTTTTCGGTCATGTCGAATGGCCGTCTCACCGGACTATGAGAGAGTGCACCAGTGTTTGCGCACATATTTGTGCACTATAATATCGGTTAGGAGGACATCATTATTATGTGATGATTCGATATAGCTTTGTTAGTCATCTCAACGGTTCCTGCTCAGAATCATGCACTTCAAAATAGTCTCAATGGCTCCTACGCCTCGGAACTATCTACGTAGAGTGTCCTTTATTTTTGGTGTAACTGTTGCATTTGTGCTCCTACACATACAAAACTTTATTGCTGGAGAATATAGATTTGTTTATTGACACGTGGGATGCCAGAAACGCAATGAAGCAGCAAATGACAAAAACGTGCTGCTAACGTGAAACTAGAAAACGGTTGTACTAATGCTTCAAATAATATAGAGGTCTAAAATTATATTGTATGATAGTTGACCTATTTTTGGCGAAAATAATAGACAAAATAATAAATTCAAATAAATAAAAAACTATTCTCACTGCCGCATCTATTCCTCTTGCTCTACTTCAGCAGTATTGATTGAATGATTGAACCACGGATAAATATACAAAATATGGTAATAAACATGATTTGAGTACAAATGACCGTGTTTATCACAGAAACATAGGTACTGTACTATTATATGAACATTTCAGCCACTCATAAGCTTGTTTAGCACGTAAATAAACACATAAACATTTTGCCAAAAATATTTTCACTTCAAAATTTTCTTTACTTAATCGACTTTAAAACTTCATTTTTTTATCAGCTTCTGATCATAAGTATCTGTATTAACTTTGACTTGATACCCGCCCACGCACCTCAAGCAGGTAACGCCGAGAAAGTTCTTGACAGAAAATACATAAAGTCTTTAATATGAGTTTTTCCTTTCGAAGTTGCTTTATTTAAAAAACCGTACGAAACCTGCCGAAGTTTTACGCTGATTTTGTGTAAAGAGGAAGTACTGCTAAGCTAGCTTGTACAGCCGCCGTTGAATATCGACTGTGCGGCTCTTTCACACATTTCTTTACAGTAAAAACTCGACAAAAACTACAATAAACAAAGCCATTTGTTTACATCCTTTCGGTGAACGATTGGTTCTGAGGAAGAAAGAACTCAAGGCTGTCACGGTCGAGGTGTCTAATTGGAGATAAAAGAAAACTATTAACAGATGACCAAGGAAGAAGAGGAAAAAATGCCATCAACACTTTTTGTCACCCTTGACGGTTTTTTGTTTCATAAAAAAGGTTAATAGGAGCAATAAAAAAGCTAGCAAAAAGGTTTGTCTAAGTACCGGTTGACATCTGAAAAAGTTGTAATAAGAAGATTAGTTTGTAAATAGAATAAATGGAGTTTCATTTGTTTCGATGAAGAAGGTTTCTGAGACCAAGTTTAATTTGTTTGTGAGTAAATCCTTTTGTAAATTATTATGCTAGCATACCAATGCTTTTGTACAAACTAAGCAAATTCATGCATATGCCTGTAAATGGACCAGATAATAGATAAATATACTTAAATATGTTTACAAACATCTATGTATCTAGTAGAAATTGCCAAGTTCATCAAACAAAAATTTGCCATTAGCGGGATTCGAACCCACGACCATTGTTTTGTAACCTTTATTAAATAGACCAAGCGAATCACTGATAACATCTACCTTGAATTAAAAATAGTAATTAGAAAACTAAGCATCATATTTCCATGATAATTGGAAATTTCAGACTCCTAGGATAGATTACATATTTTTACCGACCTAGAAAAAAAGGAGGAGGTTCTCAATTCGACTGAATTATTTTTTTTATTTTACGGGTTGGAAATAACAATCTTTTGTTCATGTTTCGCGATGCTGTAACTATACCATAACCAAGATTTAACTCAATATTCTTGTAATTCTTAAAGAATATTACGTTCAAGTCCGCCTTTCTGTAACTTTAAACAGATTTTAAAAGCGGCCTGTCAAACGCAAGCAGATAATAATATCTATAATCTTGTATAAAACTGCGTAATTCTTCAGATACCGCCGGCTGTTGTTTTAAAGATCTAGGGGAAGTTTCCTGGGACGCTTATGAACTAAATGACATAATGTTTTAAGGTCCTGTGGTCTTGATATTACATGATTTTTAATCACTTCATATGTCTGTTCTCTTTTTATAGATATTTGTACTTACGTCTGGCGAAGAATAATCTGGACTTAGTAGATGAAAGTACGTTTATCATAAGTAATATTTTAAATGAGGAATCTAATTGTTTTCATACAGCTTTAACTCGAGCGGTAGTAGCTCAATGGTAACGACATGCGCCTCTTAACCGAGGAGTGCTAGTTCAAACCCGGGCATGTACCTCTAGATTTTTCAAATCTATGTATATATTTATACCACTAGCTCGACGGTGAGGGAAAACATCGTGATGAAACCTGCAAATTCAAACAACTTTGAATTTGGGTTACGAAGGTCAGATCGGCAGTCGCTTCAATGTAATTACCAGACTCGCTAAATCCTGGATCATGGTCTAAGCGGACCCCGTCTAAGCTCGGGACATAACGCTAGGAAGATGATGACAGCTTTAACTCGATGTTTTTACTACTATCATTCACAGCATTATGCACTTATAACAAGTTAATTGAGTTTAATAAAACGATAATTCGCGCACATAACAACAGTATCTGTTATATAGTCTACCTGAAATGCAGAACGATTGTAGCTTAATGGTAAAAACACGCTGCTCATTCGCGTGGGACGTTGGCTATATTTCGACTTTTTAAATTCAGCTACGTATTTTTCCTGAAACCTGAAAACATTGCGAAAAAAACTGAAAACGAAACGTTCTGAGGAATCGTGCGCATCCAAATAACTATAGATTTCCAACCATGATCCAATTTGCACAATAGGGGACAGTACTGGGTCAAAAACTATAATTCTACATATTTAGTTCGTCAGTTAAATCATACAAAAATTACAAGACACATATTTTTCAGTTTATCAAGATGACATAAAAAAAACCTACGTGTGACGTCACGCGCAATTTGAATCCGCTGTATCTTCGCCAGTGTTCGTTTGACAAATAAATGAAAAAATACGTGTTAAACATTTTTTTTATAATCTAACTGATGGACTTAATATAATTTTTTAGTCCGCTCCCCTATTCTCTCTTCATTTACTAAGACCAAACGCTAGTGACATTTGACCTCAATAACTTTTAGACAAAAGATTTAAATTATTTCAATATAATAACCAAACTTGATAATTTCAGGTATATAGTGCAAGCGGACTCCAACCAGGAATGAACATAATACTAGTTAGATATTAATAAATCTAGCATGTCACAAAAGCCGACTAATGGTATATCGGGCTTCGAGTGTGTGATTGTGTAGGCGAGCTAGCCATTTGTCACTACTTTTTCACAATTTTCCATCTAACCCAGCCCATTTATTTTTTAGCTGAATGTGGTTGAGGGATCAGGCTTCCCCGTTTGACTCTGCCCATCCTTTCGGGGATTATGGGCTTATATTTGACTAGCTCGATGGCGCATTCGGTAGTGACACTGCCCCATGCGCCAAGAGTTGTGGGTTCGATCCCCACCCAGAACAAATATTCGTATGATGAATACTTGTGTTTGTCCTGTGTCTGGGTGTTAATATTTGATATTTAAGTATATATTTGTAATACCACTGTTGATTCTGATATCCGTAACACAAGTGCTTAGGCTACTTAATTCGGGGTCAGATCAATGTATGTGACGTAGTCGGATATTTATTTATTATTTATTTATTTATTTATTTATATATGGGATTATGATGATATGTATGTATGGTAGATATTGATAAGATCCACGCAAAACTCCGGCTAGCAACAGGACTAACGTCAGGAAGACTAAGATGACTAACTTTGCAATATTTTCTTTTTTCTTAACATCCCACGCTTGTACGCTGTAATCAACAAACAGGACTCACCCTTAACCCCCCCTCGTGTCTTCTGTATTTACGTCACTATCCGTCTGCCAAGAGCACACTGTTTACAGCCCGCGACGTTGCTGGGGAGATTTCCAAGAATTGCTTAGAAATGTAAATATTGTCCGTGGTAATCCGTCCTACTTACTCGTATTGTTATTGGGAAGATTCGTAACAATGATATTAATTGCGATGCTGGTCCTGGTCTAATAAGAGTATGCCAGCTGCGTGTCGCCTAGCAGATTTATGAAAGGTGACTAACGGTTGGGTATTGGAATTATTATTGCTTAGGTAGGTAGAATACTTTTTAGAAATTACCATGTTTTATTTTTGACTATAGATGGTTAAGGGCGTCTACCTACCCCTTCGGTGATTCCAGAAAATTATTTTGACATTTTCATAAAAAAAAAAATTTTTTTTAAATTGAGACAGTTTATATTTCACCTGTACTTATATGTGTACTATTTGTTTTTTTTTTAATTTGTGATTCTCAAATTTTATTATAATTTTTGGACTACCATACTTAGTAATAGCGTCGAGATATTTAATATTTGATTAAATTCGACAAGAATAGGGAATTGACAATAAATATAACACAAAATATTCGAAAGGGAATTCGTATACCCCTTCCGTCTTCATCATCAGAACCGCTCTTTGTTTTGTCACTTAGCAAGCTTTCATAAATATCTCTCAGCTCAACCCCACGTGACTCAAGTGGCTGGAAATTTAATTGCAAATGAAACGGACAATTTACATACAAAAACATTGCAAATTGAATAAAAACACGCACTAGTTTTCCTTCGATAAATGAGTAATGAGGTGATATTAAAACTAATTATTGTTGAAACTTTACAACCTAATAAGTAATGTATATTCCAGTATTGCCAATAATTCTTACCTTTTTAGGGTTCCCTCACTCAAACCAGACACTGCTGGAATAAAAATAAACCTTTCAAAAAGATTTCCGCCTTAATAAAGATAAAATTTCTTTAATTTCATTAATTTACGGCCGACAATAATCAGACGCAGACACATGAATTTGTTTGTCTTAATCAATAAGTTTTGATGTAACTCTCAGCGTCTCGTCCGTGAAATATGTTTGCGGAAAATCGCAAGGGCTATTTTTGTTTCGCGCATTGGAAATTCCAGCACATATTATCTACCGCCAGTCGATGATTTCTTCTTTATGGGATTCAAAACGGGATGGGATACCGCAGACAGTAAAATGAGTATCGAGAATTTTATGCAGATTGTATCGTTTTGCTATTTATGTAGTTGAATTTTTTCATACATTAAAAACAAACATATTTAAGCTTTGTTTGACGTAATATGCAGTCAGCAAGATATACCATCTCACTAGCAATCCCTGAATTATTGATAAGCAGAGTCAAAAGGGCAGCAAACACCTTTAACCATTTAAGGCGAAAATCAAAATAGGTTCAGCCGTTTCGGAGGACTTTGGGAACAAACACCGCGACACGAGAATTAAATATATTAGAAGATAAGTCGCCTTTTACGACACGCTGAGCAAAAATAACAGTTATTTCTTTAGATTTAGACCAACGTGAACCATAGATCTGTCAGCACCGCCGAAAAAATATTCCTAGGCAAGAGACAAGGTTACAAATGTAAACACGACAAATCTAACACCTGGCAGGCTGGAATAAACCGATCGTTATAACCTTCTCTCATCAAATACAAGTTTACGATTCACGATTTCACCGCTAAGACAATTTGGAACTTTCCGCGGTCAGGGAACGGGTCAGGGCAACGGATCTGATTACGTCTGGTCATAATATAGTGAAGATACACAAATTCTCAACAGACGCTCGTATAATTGTTACTTCCGTTGCTCCACCTATCCTACTTAGTCTCATATTGGTCTAGGAGTTAAGAATGTAACTATGCATATCGTAAAAGGGGATTGTTTGTGCTCATGTAAGAGACTAGCTTTGACAATTCTGCTACTTAATTCTATAATACTTAATACTAATCCAACTTCTTTTTAATTTTGACAAAAGGTACTGCTGTTTGGACTCGGTTACCCCACAAAGTATGACAAGCGTAGGTAATCCTCAGCTTCCTAGCGTTATGTCCTCTTACTCAGTATCCACTTTGAACATGATATAAAATTTTGCGAGTCTGGAAATCAGACCTTAGTAAACTTTACATGACGGAAACAGACTAATTGGTTATATAATTGTACTTACTAGCAACCTTCTTGGTTAATTAACACTCAACAAACAACCGCACTATTTGCGAACTAATTCAGTACAGGTCTCCTTGAAACCACCTGTCGGTCAGTTCACTGAACTAGCTCTGACATTGCAGTTATGCCAAGCCATCAAGTGTTAAGTACTCCGTAATTAGTCGGGCCACTGACTCCAGGAGAAGACTGGGTCATCCACTTATCGGAAGTGACTTGAGTTATGATAATTTTAACACCGGCCAAGGTAGTGGCACTGGAGTTATGATCAGTGAGGATACTCCAAGCTGGCCAGCTCGTTTTGTCAGCAAGAAAAAAGACTTCTGAATCGATATTGCAACATGTTACTTATTTGCAAATGGCTCACAGGGAATGTAATATGCCAGATTTGTGTCCATTAATTTCTTGTCAATTGTACATACATTAACTGATTGAAATATTTTAGTTGCTAGGGAAGTGACAAACCTCATCGCAGCAACAGAAGGCAAACATTTATTTATTTCTTTTTTGTCTAACTTTTTTTTTCATTTCAGTTTCAATGCATTTTCAACATTTACAAAATAGGTGAATTTTTTTTTATAATTATTGCAGACTTTCATGTTTATTAAAAATAAATGCACAGAACCCGCAAAACATGGTAAAAAGTATTTATTTCTTGTGAAATTTGAGTAAAAGCTCATCAAGCAGGTAGATATTTAGTTTTTTGCTTGGTAGGTATATTATATAATTTTGACAAGTTCGTTAATGGAACAGATCTCTTATGAGCGGGGACCCATTTGGTAATTTATTGTTTTATCTTTTTGTGTGTTTAATTGTATAACAATTGTATTTTAGTGCCAAATAAGTGTTATTTATTCATTTAAGTTCTTTCTCTGGCTTTCTACTAAAACTGCTCAATCAATCTTACTTTATTTCTAACTGTAATTATTATCTACTCTGCGGCTAGAGTGCTCTGTCGCTTTACACTTTATCTCGAAATAATGGGGTAATGTAATGTCCTCCTACCCGATATCGGTCAGGGCGGCCAATCTTAAAGAAGATTGGCCATTTGCGCAGGAGATATTATAGTGTGTGCGCAAACGCAGGTGCAATCTTTGTTCCTTCACTCTTATATTCCGGTGAGGCGGTAATTCGACATAACCGGAGAGAGGTCAGGCGCAGGACCAACGGCTTAACGTGGTTTCCGAGGCAAGGGGTTGGTTAAACCGCCAACTTCTTGACTCCGGGATGTTACTGAGTAATTTCAATATTGAAATACCCGACCACAAATGATTGGCCCGACCCTGGATTTAAACCCGGGAACTCTTGGTCCTTAGGCAGCGCACGCTACCACAAGACCAACGAGGCAGTCAATAATGGGATACAGATCATGAGGCGTCATTCTCATAATTAGGGCGATGGGAAAAGGAAACCCTCTTATCTGACAAAACCCATTTATGATATCAAGCCCATCATTATATGATAAGTAATTAGATAGTCTAATCCATTTTTAACTTTAAGGGAATATACTCCAGAAATTATGTTGGTACAAATTGGTATTGGTAATATACTAATGTAAGTAATATTTTGGTTGCATATGGCTTAATTCGATCATTTATAATGCTTCCAACAAGCGGTGGTAGGTCAGGTCGGCAGTCGCTTCAATGTAATTACCAGACTCGCTAAATCCTGGATCATGGTCTAAGCGGACCCCGTCTAAGCACGGGACATAACGCTAGGAAGATGATGATAATGCTTCCAACAATTTCAACGTCGGGTCAAGACAAATATAAATTTTCGACACTCGACGGCTGACCATATCCATTGTTGCTCTAGCCCAGAGATGTTAAACCTTTGGCACGCGTGCCATAAGTTATACAAAATGGTAGGCACGCATTTTCTTTGAGATCACAGATGTATAAACAATGCTGGCAATAACATCTACATCAACCGCTACCCGGGCACTTAAACCATTTATATTTAAATTTTTTGACTCTTTGCTCAAAGTTCGCTATCCCTGCTCTAGCCTGACTGAGACCAATAGCAACATATGTAGCAGTAACGCAAAAATGAACAGATACGAACCTGGTCCGACCCCCTTAATTTACAACCATTGCCACTCGGCACACTCGCGTCAATTAATTGCTTTTATTTATATACCTCATTAAACCTAATGAATTTAGTTAGGACACCAGGGCGAAGTCTACTTAGCTACAATTAAATAAATATCAGACAACATCACATACATTGGTCTGACTCCGAGATAAGTAGATTAGGCACTTGTGTTACGGGGAAGACACAGAACAAACACAAGTATTCATCGCACGAATTTTTGTCCTGGTTGGGGATCGAACCCACAACTCTTGGCACATATTAGAAATGCAATCCCGCATCAAAATCGTATTCGCACAAACCTGCGGGATCTCTCGGGATTGCGGTATCCAATCCTGCAAATGCTGGATTGCATATCCTAGTCTCTACCAAATGTGCCATCAAGCCAATCATACTACTAATCCGATACCTATCCAATTCGATCTAACAGAACACGAAAATTAACAGATACAAACCAGACCCGATCCCATCCCTGTTCGCCCATCGCCACTCGGCTCTCGCGTGCCCTGCATCACTGTAACCTCGAAATAATTGGAGTTATTGCTGTGAGTCATCAGCGTTGCATCTGGCCGGAGGTATTTTAAACGCTTTCCATCGCATTGGGTTACCGCCGCTTGGTCTGGTTTTGAATAAGTACAGATATGATTTTGGTACTTTTATGAGCTTTTGCATTCAATTTATAAATTCCACTGCCCTTCAAGTTAAGAAAGTACAAACATGCGAATAATATGAAATTCTTACATGTAGATTACGCAATTTTATCAAAATTAAATCGCATTTTAATTCCCACCTCATTAAAAGAAATACCTACTTATTTCAAATGTGAATTTATAGAGTACACAATAGTATCGCACTTTGACGATGAAATAGGTATATATGTCGTCCTACATTTACAAAAAGGAACAGCACAATCCATCAAAGTCAAACAAACAGCAAATTATTGCCGGCGAGTCGCAATCCGCCGCGTTCCTCGAAAATCTAATCATGCTAATTTTGCACCAACCCAGTTTCGAAGACCATCGTCTACACTCCACTCCGAAATCGAGACTCCAGAATAACGATCATTAACTAGCGAAGAGATGCTGAATAAATCCTCCCGGGCATTTGTAGGTTCGTATGTAGTTCAACGGGATCTGGTAATTATGTTTCTGGAATTGAGAAACTGAACCGCTCTGGATGTATTTTAATACGGTTTGTTTGGGCCGGGATGAAAGCTGGTGACGAGTGTCACACGGTTATTTTAATGTGGTATTTCTGCGTGCGTTTCTGAGTATGAAATGTGAAAGTTAAGTGGAGGACGCCTTTTATTCGAGAGATCTACATAGATTCAAATCAAGGCACCTAACTTTGGGTAATCTAAAATGTAAATTAGTAGAATAGATTTTTGTTCTGCTAACTCGGCGGTAAGAGACAATATCGAAACGACATCTGCACATTTCAATAACATGCATTGGTCCAATTCGTCTAATCCTGTTTCCCGGGTCTGAAAGTTTATAAATCACTTCAATGTCATAACATAATCTCAATAAAACTAGGAGCATGATGCAAGCGGACCCCTAGAGTGATAAAAATAATAGAAAAAAATAAATGCTAAAAAGAAGAAGACTATCAAAGATTTTGGGTAAGAAAGACCAGAACGTGAGCCCTGGTTTTTCTAAAGCAAAATAATTTTATTTTTCATTTATTGTTACGCAAAAAAAAAGAACTTTATATAATATAAGTTTTGCGATGACCAGTGCCGGATTTAAATTTGTGCCGCCCTGGGGCACTGAAGAAAATGCCGCCCTATGACTTAAATTTTATTTTAATAGTTTTGATATATTATTTCTTAAAAATTTTATTAACTAATTAATTTCAGGGAATTTATTATATATTATTTATTATGTTTAATTTATCAATTCCAACTTATGAATTCCAGAAAATAAATATATCAAACCTTTATGGAAATAAATAAATTAAGCTATTTGAATAGTTTTCACTAAACTTTCCTATATTATAGTATACAACATTTTAATTTAATACATAATGCATAAATTATATTCCTTGAAAGATAAAATGTTTATTTAAAAGAATTAGTTAATTATAGATATATTGTAAAGAAACTTTATTCTCAGTTTCAAAATTTTGCCGCCCTAGAAAATTTGCCGCCCTGGGCACTAGCCCCGACTGCCCCTAGTGTAAATCCACCACTGGTGATGACGTTTTATGTATGTAATAGAAACAATTATTATTTTTTCTAACTTTTATTTAAATAAAAGCTTGTTTTTAAAAAGGTTTTTTTACTTTATCTATGCTAAACTTTAAAACTTTCTAAAAAAAACTATTCCGATCCGATCCGGCTGTTTACCAGAACGTATATTATACCTTAATAGATCCTTTATTTATAGTACTTTAGTATGCTAAACTGGTTTCATTAAATAAAGTGGAATTTCTTAGCTATAAAACATAATCTCTTCGATATTCCTATAAATCCCTATTCTGTTTTATAAATGATCCTCAAATCTTCAAATCTTTTAAAACCCGGTGTTTACAACATTTTATTTCAGTCCACCAGGTCAAAATCCTTAAATTTTCCTCATCGATCGTCACAACATGTTTTCATTGTCCATCAGAGACAGATCGGAGGTCATTCATACATCATTTTTTTCGGGTTAATAGTTTTGCAACGCAATACTTACAACAAAGCTTTCGTCTCTCTTGAAATTCAGCCTTGTTCTGGATAACGTGAAATATGTTTAGGCTGCTATGTCACTGGGATGCCGATTATTTCATATATATTCTAAAACTACTCTAAACTCAGTTTGTGGCGTTTCCCACCATAAATAGGTGTTTCATGAAGCCACGTAACGATGCAATCAACCATATGGTCTGATGGTTAGTTGTCATTGAATCCGACACTGACTGTAGCGGATTAAATTTCAATAAAGCTCTGAATAAAACATTATTATATTAAACTACTAGTACAACACTATTTAATCATTAAATACAGACAACAGACGTGCAGAAAAACAGCAGAAAGTAATGACAGTTCGATCGGTGATAGCAAAAAAGTAAAAAGTATAGACATAAAAAGAATCAAATGTAACCTCTTTTTATCCTTTTTAACGGCCTTCCGTAGCACTGACCTTGTTGAGGAGTTGGGGCTTCCGTTCCCTTCTTTGGAACTCTCTCCGAGCGAAACATATCAGTAAGAGCTTTATTAAGAGACAACGATTAATCGTGAAGAGTAGTAACCGCATTGCACAGTGCTCAATTCACACGGAGAACTATTACCAACTATATAATCCCATGTCGGTCTGGGACTCAAAAAGGTTATATAACATACTAACCTTGTTTCTTGCGTATCTCGTTTTATGTCGTAAAAGCGACTATTGGTGTATGGGTTTTGAGATTATGTAGGCGGCGAGTTAGCCACATGTCACTATTTTTTCACAATTTTCCAAATCAATAAAAATTATGTCTAAGTAATAAAACGTATGACTAAATGTGGTTCAAGTATCTTAAGTAATAGATAGTGTACGCGTTATTTGACTGCAATGATAACTACTACGGCGTACAGTAGTGGATTTACACTAGGGGCAGTCGGGGCTAGTGCCCAGGGCGGCAAATTTTCTAGGGCGGCAAAATTTGGAAACTGAGAAAAAAGTTTGTTTACAATATATAATTAACTAATTCTTTTAAATAAACATTTTATCTTTCAAGGGATATAATTTATGCATTATGTATTAAATTAAAATTTTGTATACTATAATATAGGAAATTTAAGTGAAAACTATTCAAATAGCTTAATTAATTTATTTCCATAAAGGTTTGAAATAATAAAAGTTGATATTTTTATTTTCTGGAATTGATAAGTTGGAATTGATAAATTAAACATAATATATAATTTATAATATATAATACATAATAAACTTCCTGCAATTAATTAGTTATTCAAATTTTTAAGAAATAAGATATCAAAACTATTAAAATAAAATTTAAGTCATAGGGCGGCATTTTCTTCAGTGCCCCAGGGCGGCACAAATTTAAATCCGGCCCTGACGGCGTAGCATATCTCTTGGTATCCCTGTGTAACAAGGCCTCGGAAAACAGGAAAACCATAGTAACCCAGTAATTTTTGAATGCTGAAGGCCTCTGGAATAAACGTTTTACGTCTCACTGCAGCCGTGATGCTTGTTAACAGACAGGCCAACGAACTCATAAACTGTGGAGTCCCGTTTGATTTGCGACCGCCAAAGAGCAAAGATGAGGATCACTGTTTATGATTCGGACGTAAATATGTACTTGTATGTTATGTACGTACTTTGATGCTTGATTATTTGGGGAATGCTCTTTTGATTTTTGTTTTCTTCCGTATTGTGCAGTTGAGTGAATGAACGGAAGTTTGATTGTTTTGTTGATTTAATAGTATCATGAAATATCAGGTTATATTTTATTACTATCACTATTCATCATTTCATGTGCTTAATCAGGGATCTGATCCTACAATAATTCTAGATTCAGCGATTCGTGTTCTTTCAAGTGACTGCCATCTGATTTTCGAAACCCTTAGATAGGCGAACCAGACAAAATGGATCATGATTACTCATTTATGATCATCATTTAACAATTTTGAACGAGTACAATGTAAGCTACACACACTATCATAAACAGAATAATAAGAAACAAAATTGATAACTCTATATTTGAAACACTAAAATATTTAAATACATATATTATATTCATATTTATAGTAGATTATATAAATATGACTGTTCGATGGCGCATTCGGTAGTGACCCTGCCCCATGCGCCAAGAGTTGTGGGTTCGATCCTCACCGAGGACAAACATTGGTATGATGAATACTTGTGTTTATTCTGTGTCTGGGTGTTAATTTCTAATATATAAGTATATGTTTGTAATACCACTGTTGAATATTCGTTACACAAGTGCTTTAGCTACTTAGCTCGGAGTCAGATCAATGTATGTGATGTCGGATATTTATTATTTACTTGCTGTGCCAGCGGTGTCACCCGCGTTTATGGTTAATATTATAAAGACTATTTCCGTCATACATGATTTCTATGTAACTTTAATCATTAAGGCTGCACACGCGACGGAAGCTTAAAACATGGAGTAACTTCTCCCGTTTTCTCAACGTTTCCCTTCACCACTCTGCTCCTATTGATTGTTGCGTGATGAAAAGTATACTATAACCTGCCCAGGAGTATGAAGAATAATTGTACCAAGTTTCGTTAAAATCTGTCAAGTAGTTTTTGTTTCTATAAGGAACATACAGACAGACAAAAATTTTACTGATTGCATTTTTGGCATCAGTATCGATCACTAATCACCCCCTGATAGTTATTTTGAAAATATATTTCATGTACAGAATTGACCTCTCTACAGATTTATTATAAGTATTTAGATATATAGATTATTATTCATATATTTACCTACTTTAGCCAAAACGTTTAAATTGGTTTCTTATTTTAGAGAGTGTTACAACTTGCATTTTACAAACTTTGTGTTTACATCATACAAATTGTTGTTAAATACGCAATAATTTAATACAACACGTGTCAATAACTCTTCTCAAACGTATCTATACTCCAACTAAACTAACAAATAAAGCTGAAAATTTCGTTTGTTCGCTTAACAATCTCAGGAACTTGGGTCTGAATTAAAAAAAATATAAGTTTGTGTTAACTAGTCCATTTACCAAGGAAGGCTATAGGCTATATAACATCACACTACGACATATCAATACATAGTATAAAAAAGTCCCCCGACGCGTATAAACTTATGTCTGTCTATCTGTGTACGCTTATTTTAGAAACTGCGTGGCCGATTTTGATTAGGTTTTCACCAGTAGATAAAGTGAGTATCGAGAAAGGATTATATATATAATTTCTAAATATTTCTGGTAACTGTATTTAATATAATTTATAATAATTTCAGGTTTTCTCTACTGAATGTAGAAGAAGCGAAAGGTGTATGTCAGGATCGTAGCAAATGGAAGTACGTGATCTCTGCCTACCCCCATGGGAAAAAGGCGTGACATTATGTATGTATGTTTCTCTACTGATGCAAACCCCTGTGCGAAGCCGGGGCAGGCGGCTAGTTAACCACTAACGCGGCTGAAACCGCAGGCACAACTAGTACAGCATACACATACCCACACATTCGTTTATCCGTAAATCCTCAATCAACCACTATGTATTAGCCACGAGGATACATAAAAGTAGCTTATAAGCTTTCGAAGCTCAAATGTCAAGGTTAGAGAAATAGCGCTGTGAGGGGTTTAGGAATACAATGTTAACTCTTGCATATTCCTCAACTATAGGTTATTATTAAGACAGATTTAAATAGAGCAATATTTTCGATGATTTTTTACTTTTTAATTTTTTTAACAAAATCATTATCTTCCTAGCTTTATATCCCGTGTTTAGATGCGGTCCACTTAGACCATGATCCAGGATTTAGCGAGTCTGGTAATTAATTACATTGAAGCGACTGCCGATCTGACTTTCGTAACCCTAAGATAGGGGAACCAGACAATTTTTGGATCATGGTTACAAATCCGAAGTCGTTTGAATTTGCAGGTTTCATCACGATGTTTTTTCCTTTACCGTTGAGGTAGTGGTATAAATACGTACATAGATTTGAAAAATCCAGAAGTATGTGCCCGGGTTTGAACCCGCACTCCTCGGTTAAGAGGGGCGTGTCCTTACCATTGAGGTACCACCGCTCTCTATTGTTTTTACAAAAGACATACTTTAAAGAGAGATAAGCTCCTTTGATCAAATTGAGTTAAAAATTAATTGTGAAAAAGTAGCTAGCCGTCACTTACATAATCACTAACACAGTACCCGAAACCATCAGTTGCAATTTAGGACGTAATTCTATATATTCAAATTCTTTATTTTCAGTAGTCATTGTACAATAATATTATTTACACAATTTCTCAACGTTCGCTATTAAATTGTAGTTAGTGCTTAACAATCTTAAGTATGTGAAATATATCTATACTAATTTACATATATGTGTATTTAAATTGTAGTTAGTGCTTAACAATCTTAAGTATTTGAAAATACTAATTTACATATATGTGTATTTAGGTGTCTTATAAGTAGGTAGGTATTTAATTATGAAAGGAATACTTTTGATACATTCTCAAATTCCCAGACCAGCATAGTAACTTACAAAACATGTATAGTAGCTTAGACGGTTATAGATAGCACCTATCTTGAATCAAATTCGATTACAAAGCAATCTGGTTATAACATCAATGTAATGACCAATCCATCAGATCCGCTAGTCCTGTAATTAGATTTAAACGCTATCTAACCGTTGCGACTCTGAGACAAGGAAGCTGACAAATTGAACCATAATTTCACATCTAACGTTCTCGATTCCACAGACTTCCGTGTATCCTGATTTTGTCGTGTTTTCCCTCGGTACCAAACTAATACATATTGTAGCACCCTATAAATGGTTTTTTTTAATAAGCAATATAAACCACCACAACCACTGAGTTATTTTCGCATTTATAATATTCGGTTCTCTCTGCCTACCCCGCTAGGGAAGTGGCGTGAAGTTTAGTTAGTTATAATATTACTTAGACAGGAATATTAAATAAATAGATATCGAGACTATATCTCATACATTGATCTGACTCCAAGGTAAATACATAGCTTAAGCACTTGTGTTACGGATATCAGAAATAACAAGTGTTTTTTTTAAGCCTACGTAAATAAAGATATTTTGAGTTTGTGTTTTTGAACAGAGGTATTACAAATATATACTTAAATATTGAATATTAATACCCAGACACAGAACAAACACAAATATTCATTACACGAATGTTTGTCTTGGATGGGGATCGAACACACAACTATTGGCAAAACGCGCCATCGAGCCAGTCAGATATTATTAAAATCCAATTATTTATTAGTATGTAAATATCACTTACATCTATAAATCATCTTAATTATGATATCGCGACCAATTTAATGTTTAAATCAATGTGGCAATCTTTCTAAACTAAGCCAAAGCCTTGTACAGTCAGAGCTTCAAGTCTTTGAACCACTTCAAGTAATGTTTGTTACCACAAAAGTAGTTAAACTAAACACTTTTAAACCCAATAAAACTTGATACGATGCAAGTGACCTCGATGGATTTCTCGAATTCATTACTTTTTCTACAACAATCGTTATTTTTATATCGTCAGAGGAGAATTATCGGTTTACTATAAATTTTTTTCTTAAAATGATCAAAACGTGATTAGATTATAATATTATTATTGCGTAATCTAATCACGTATAATGTTATACTAATTTGGATTTCCCGAAACAAAGAAATGATTGACTGTTTCCTTCTTAAAATGGAGGATTATAAACAAAATGGTGTCTAATCCATTAAAAACGTTTATACATATAGAATAGTAATAACGATGAAAATATACTTACTACCTACTAAAAACTCTCCCTGGTCACCTAGGATTAATAATGTCTAAGTTTCCTCAAAATGTATTCCTCACCACTGAGCTAGTGCCATTCTGTAAACACGTAATTAAATTTTAAAAATCCAAAAGTACTTACCCAAACTGGATCCGAACCCTTGCATTTGAGACCTCTTCATACCAGTAAGATACCATTGACTGGTCTGACGTTTTGAAATTTTATTAGTATTATATTTTTCGAGTGCGTATGAAATGACGTAAGAATGTAGAAGAAGCGAAAGGTGTGTGTCAGGATCGTAGCAAATGGAAGGATGTGAAAAAACGTGACAATATGTATGTATGTAATAATCTATTTTAAATGAGTATGGATATCTTATACTTCAATGGTACGATCAAAAATAAAACTATTGACAAAAGAAATTGCCGTCATATGCACTCAGCCGTGTGGCTGAGTGCATATGACGGCAATACACCATATAATACACATTCAAAAACTTTACTTACACAACATACTTTTTTTTTCGTCTATTTTTAGGTAGTTTTGCTATTTTATTGATTTGTTCATTTTTTTTTATCAAGCACATGCTATTGTTGCCTGCTCTACTTCAAAATATAGTTATTTCTCTGCATGTAACATCTTAGGACATTTTATTTATATACGGACTAACATTAAGGGACCCTGTCCTGTAATTACAGGTTCTTAATGAAACCTATATCAGGTACCAGTCTCACAAATACGGGATGCATCTAAAATTAGCAACTAAGTCCTAACTCTTAAAACCTATTTGTGATGAGAAATAAATGCTTTTTTTATTTATTTTTTTATTAATTATATATTTTAGTTAAAACAATAATCATAAGATGGTCGTCCCAAGAACAAGACTGTGTTCTATTCATAGCAAAGCATGGCGGAGTACAAAGGGAATTTCATAGCGCTTAATCTTACCTGTCATCCTCCATTGTTGTCAAGTCAATCGTAATTAGAAGCTGTAGGGAGATTATTCCTTTGTTATAATGTATACAATTTAGAAAATATTTTCTTGTTGCGTAAATACGTATTTCAAGACTGTTTACCAACAGGCCTGGATGCGGTAGTGAGTGTAATAAATTACTTGTTCGTTAATATTGTACTCACATAGGGATAGTTTCACAGTAACCCTTGAGAACATTGTTGTAGGAGGAGTATTATAAGTATACCATTGCCCTATCGTTTTCAGTGTCATTTTGGAGTGTAACGGATGATAACTCTCACCTAACTTTGTATAAACGCCCTGAGTATAAAGGTATTATATATTACACAAAGTTTTGATTAAATCCGAGCAAAACCTCTATATTTCAATAAAATATTGAAGATGGACCGTGAAATATAGGAAGACTTAGCGTCAAAATTTATAATGAAAACATTCCAAATTTTTACAATAAGATGAGAATAAGTCAGCAATTCTAATTTAGTCTTTAAAATCTTATGCTATTCAAAAATATTGTGACGCAATATTGTAATATAGACAGAATTTTAATATCGTTTCCCAAGAAACATTAAAAATGATTAACGTTACGACAATTAAGTATTCATAAAATCTGCCATCATAAGATTATCTTATCGGAACCTCTTTTAAAAAAGAAATAATAAAATCAGTTTGTATCAACAATGGTATGTATTTCTTTCGGCCATGATTATTCTGTAGCGGTACTCTCCAGAGAAACAGCAAGGCGTTCTATTTTTAAAATTTGAATTTCGTAATGCATTCGATGACCGTTGCGTGCTAAATATGCAGTCCGGTGTTGTATCACATACGTACGATATTGTTTATTTAACAGATGGTAAAGTGTTTTGTTTCTTTCGATTTTGTATAATTTTACTGTCGGAATTAGGTCGTGGCCATTTAGGAGGCAAAAATTTAAAATGAGATTTTATAAGCCACTATGAAGACTTGCCACAACAAAATATTATTACATTTATCTTACATTTATCTAACATTTTATAAGTACACTAGCTGTGCCTGCGGTTTTACTCGCGTTTATGGATAATGGTCTGGTCCGATTTGAAAAAGCCGAAATAATTTTTCAAATCGGACCAGATTTTCCTAAGATTAGCGCGTTGAAGCGCTAGATGGCAAATCAATAAAATTGAAAATTGAGAATATTTGATTGAGAACACCTTAACAATATATTTTCAATTTTTTATTCCTCACATTCGATTTGGGACCAATGATTCATCGGTTTCTAAGTTGAGAATATGTCGTTAAGAAAAATATTTATAGTCATTACACTTATTATTTATTTTGTTTCTAGATTTAAATAAACCTTGACAATTTCCTATATCCGAGAGTTATCGCTGAAAAATAAAAACTTTTTATTATAAATATACATAGTTCTATGTAGTGTATATGAAAAGGTTTTTCGTTGAAGCAAATTATAACCCATTTCCATTAGCATATTTCATGTTGTTGCTTTTGTGGTTTACACGCGAACTTAACTATACAACTTTTTTTTAATATCGTTAAAACACACCTAATGTAGTCCTTAACTGCATCTCTGTGGCGCAAAAGTATTCAAAGTAACAAGCAGACTGTTATCCAAAATGCATTCAAAGTGGTGCAAACGTTGCATACAAAGTTTGAATACAAAATTCGATAGATACAACATCTATAAATAGCCTGAAGAAAACTTAAAATGAATCCTATTGATTCAAATCTAAAGTCGAAAGTTCGTTTTACTTTGTGATTGATGCTTATGTATTTGGTACAATTCGTCCCAAACTCAGTTTAGATAAAATGATACCACGTTCCCGTCGCATCCAAAATTAATGGAACACCGACATTTCGCTTGAAAATTCTAGATTTGAAATTCGATCGGCCGTTATTTGAGCTAGAGAACCAATTACGTAAGCTGTGTACCGTTTTTAGGGATCTCGATCTCTTTATTGTCTATGGTCTCTTAGTAACGATGCTTTTGATTTTGTGGAACTACTTAGTTTAGACTGTAATTGCAAATGCAATTCAGCCAGCTCTTTTGTTTATTTATTAATAGCCTATTTTAAAGTGTGTAAGCATATGTTGCACTCTGTTAAAAACCGAAAAATTAAAAAAGATCAAAAGGCGCCTTCAAATAAATTACACCAAAATACAATAAAACAGTAAAATTACATGTAATAAATAATATGAACAATTACATAAGACATAATCAGTTATTATTTTAAGAGTCGCCAACAAATAATCAAAACCTAAACTTACAGTGCCCTTCCTGTATAAGTTTTATCAATTTCATTCAAGATTGACCAAATTCAAAAGTATCGATATAAATACGGAACCTTAGCAGTCGTATTTTGAAAGAAAATCTCTCGTGAAGTTAACGGGACACGGTGATGTTATCATGATATTTGTGTATTTCGTAGAACCCCAATCAAAAAGATTTGGTTACAAATACATGCGTGTTTTATAGGTCAATCTTCATTTTACCCATTTAGTCAATTTAGGTATGTATGTACGTAATATAAAAGAGCTTGTTGTCGAAATTTCAGGACTCGTTTGTTTTTTTTTTTTCATATAACCAAGTCGACAAACTTACATACGACTTATCTGAGTAGAAGAGATGACGAAGTCTATGGATGCATGCAAGGCCCATCCCTGGTGCGCCACCGACCTTGTAAAAACCTTCTAAAGCCCTATTTGAAGAACCTAATGCCGTAATCTTGAGATAAACCTCGACAGGAAGCGCATTCGATAGCCTAAGTGTTTGCAGAAGGAAATTTCTGTAACTGTATGGTACAATACCAATTTGATTCTGCCCTCCCCGCTAGGGAAGTAGCGTGAAGTTTAGTTAGTTAGTTGGTATTTGTGATCCCATCAGAGAGATCTGTCTATGGCAGACAGATGATCCTTAAGGTACCACCATCCATTGCTTATGCAATAAATCCGTACGCTTTGTACATACAGATCTAATCCAATATGGTGAACGCGTCATAAGGTCACATATCGTCACGCTTTGAGACACCAGGACCGAAATTTAAAAAATCTTTCCTTTCAATTATTTCGTGTCAACTTCTCATTACTTCGATAAAACTCTAGGCCGATATCGGAGCCTACGTACTTCCCATGTCTCACCATACGGGTGCAAGTACTTAAGATTTGCAATTTGCAACACTTAATAGTTTAAAGCGGTGTTAGCTCCATGTAAAGGACACGCGTCTCTTAATCGAGGGATGCGGGTTTAAACCCAAGCACGTACCTCTGGATTTTTGAAATCTATGTAGATACATATTTATACCACTAGATCGACGGTGAGGGAACACATCGTGATAAAACCTGCAAATTCAAACAACTTTGGACTTGTAACCATGATCCAAAAATTGTCTGGTTCTTCCATCTTAGGATTACGAAGATCAGATCGGCAGTCGCTTCAATGTAATTACCAGACTCGCTAAATCCTGGATTATGGTCTAAGGACCCCGTCTAAGCACGGGACATAACGCTAGAAAAGTTGACGAACAGTTTAGTCACCCATGTCAATAAGTAGAAAAACGTTTCTTTTCTGTGTTAAGTAAACCTTTGTTCTCCTTTAACTAATAATTAAAAGTAATTAAGAGACGTTAGATAGCTCACTGACATTTTAATGTGCAATTACGTACGTACTTACTTTTCGAAATTACTCGTAGGTACATTTTAAACACGGTTTTAAGAAGGCAAGGCTTTAACTAAAGGACTAGGTTATTTAGATAACTAGTAAATAAGTTTATAAAATATGAAAAGAAAAAAACGACTACTACCCACTTTAGACTCAAACATTTTTGCGTTCAGAATTTCGTTTGCTTTCTTCGAATAAATATTATTCCTTTTTTTCTAGCAAAATGCCCCTAAAGGTCAAGCAATTTGTAGTTCTAAACAATTGAAATTGAATTGAATTTAAGTCCCGAAATCGTAGTAAGAGATAATAGAAGTTATGAATATTATAACTACATCACATAACAGTACATTATAATATACAGTAAAACGAGTTTGTACACTTAAGTCCGTTCAATCTACGAATTATTTGTATGTTTGTAACCAATAAACGCATAAACTACTCAATCAATGTTAAAAATTCAACATTATCTCTGAGTAATAAAAATAAGAATAAAAAATATCCACCTGTGCAAAGCCGGAACGGGCTACTATAATAGATTAAATGTATTTGAATAAATCAGATACAATCATTTAAACTACTACTAATGTATTATATACATTCTGTTAAACTACTCTTCACTAAACCTCGAATTTCGTCATCTCCAAAGCAATCATACCACAAATACAAATTATATTTCAGTAAGCACGTCATATTCCTATCAATTTCAGATTATTCCCATGACACGTACTCCATCATGCCTCAAATCATATGTAAATACAACACTTGAACGAATTACATAATCTCCCGTTTCCAGTACCTTCCATAGCCCATTTCTTTTTACGAAGAAGCGCTTAAACATTCATACAACCGCCGGCTTCCTATCAGATTTCAATTGATAAGTGCGATCTGTATGTGTTGGATGAATTTTTAAAGTCAATGCTTCCTTATTGCATAATTTTGTACTTTCATACGTGTGATGTTATCTTCTCAGGCCGTTTCTATCGATTGCTTGTTGTTGTTTTTGCTTTTACGTCGTTTTTAACTGACTTCAAAAAAAGGAGGAGGTTTGAGGACCTTTTAGGAAGGCTTATGGCGAAGGCTTATATAAAAGGAGATGGCCAAGACCCACTTTGGGCTCCTTAAACATCCAGCACATTTGCCCTGAAAATACCTACGTATAAACGTTTGGTAGGTAATAGATTTTTTTTTTATTAATGTGTGCCAATTAATGGTACATTATTAAGTTGGTTTGACGTCATGAGAATACAAATGGTGTTTGAGATAGCTAGTAACAGTTCAAGTACCTATTTAGTTTCTATTGTAAATTGTAAATAGTATAGATTTCCTTGATAACCTAGTTCCTATGTTTTTTTTTTAATACCTATAGAGTTTTTTCCAAAAACTTCTACTTTTTCGATTAGCCTTTTCACGCGACTTTCTTTTATAATACTTTTCGTCCTTTGCTTTAACTATCTGTCTCATTTATGATATAGCAAAATACTTACTCTTATAACAGTTTTGTAATTTGTAATTTTCAATCCCAATATACTTTTATTTTTCAGGTTACTCCAAATGTCCATCAATAGTTTCTTAAGAGAACGCCTCGTTAGTCAGTTCATGTCGTCACTTTGGGATAATTTGGACCTATTTATTTTGTGTTAAAACTCATAAATTACCTTATGTAAACCTCATTACTCAATTGCAATGCATTTCCCGGCGCCACAAATAAACGATGGGACAAATCACGGATGCCCAGTACTCCATCCAACATAAACATTGTAGAACTGTTTATCCTCTGGGTCTGCCAAAAACTGTTTTAAAATAGTTCCCTGTCACGCGATCGAAAAAATTCCAAACAAAAGAACACCTTGGTCAAAAAAAATAGAAATGAAAGCCAAATTTTAACGGGCATACACGAATTTAAGTAAACACAATAAAGATAAAAATCACATTTTGACGACAATTAATATAGATACTATATAGACTACTCGTAGTTGACCCGGCGAAATTACGAGTACCGACCGCCAATTTTTTTTTTCAGATTGACTTTTTAAAATTTTCTTTTAGGTATAAGGTATTTGCATCTAATAAGGGCCGGGTTTTTGGAAATCGTTATAAATCAATTTTGGGAAGTGTTTTAATTTGTAAGACATCATAATCAAATAAACTGTTTTTATTTGAAAAGAAAATGTTGTACCAAAATAAGACACGAATGGCCAGTTATTTACAAAAAAGGGTTTTTTAAAAGCTTGTCTATGGTCTTTATTAGGTACTAGGGCTCTAAATAAGGTTCATAATTGAACTGCAAGATTTTCGACGATTAGTATTAAAAAATTACATGTTTAGAAAGCAACGGCTTTAAACTACTTTCAAGTTAATGGCTTTTGAATAATAAAATGGAAATTCATATAAATTAGTATCGTGGCCCTTATAAAGTCTTCCGATATATATATAAGTTATAACTTATGTATTTTGTAGCTATAAATGGAACAAATTGTAGGTTTGTGCAATTTTTTATTAATTCTACTAAAGATAATCACAAAATGTTACAAATCAGTAATTTTTTCGATTTTAATCCTTGGACCTTATTAGGTATTGCACTTGTTTAGTCGTAGTCTGGACCTTATTAAGCGGTTCACAATAACAAACATGGCAACCACTGCAACTAAGGTTATAAAATAAATATGCACGTATATTCAGTGTGTACGTTCACTTACCCTTATTATAAGTACCTATATATTTTCTATTTAGTAATCATAATAAACATAATATATTAAACAATGGCACTTTTTCAGCTAATAATTTGTCCATCAAATAAAGGCCGGCCCTTATTTGAAGACAACATAGTGGACCTTCTTAGGCACTTATATATGTCCTGAGAAAACTAAACAAAATCGAAATAAAAAAGCAGTAATTATAGTAACTTTCCCCATCAATCCACGTTCTGAAAGTATTTTAACATTACTATTGCAGAATTATTATTAAGTGACCGGATTTTATTACTAAAACAACGCAAAACTGAATCAGAATATTTTATTCATTAGGTCACTTCGACTGCACCTGAGGTTACACACAGAGCTACTGTCAAAAATGCGCGCGCGAAAGCAACGAATGTCGGTGCGCTTTTAAGATAGTTTTGGTTTAAGTATTAAGTACGGGAAGTTTAAAAAGATGGACTTTATTTGGAACCGGCCCTTATTAGGCGCACCTACCTTACAAACGTTGTCTTACAAATAACGAACATAAAAAAATAATTATCCAGTTTGTTGCAGTTGTTCAAGAGTTTTTCGATTAAGAATTTCAGCGATTAATTTTTATGTAGGTATATACATAGATTATTATTATACCACCCATGTTGGTCTGGGACGGACTTAACAAGAATGTAAAAAGCTAACTAATGGCATGTGGAGTTTTGGGTATGTGATTGTGTAGGCGACGAACCAGCCACTACTTTTTCACAATTTTCAATGTCACCCAGTTTTATTTTTGGCTTTTTGGTGGTTGGGGCCTGCTGTCTCTTTGGCTCTGCCTACCCCTTCGGGGATTACGGGCGTGAAGTTATATATGTATGTACCTACTACGAAGACGACAAACAAACGTACGGTCAATTTCACGGTAAGCAAGAGCCGTAGTATATATGGGTGTCAGTTGCACGTGGCTACGTGGCCCCTTTAGAAGGCTATGTTCAGGATTCACTATGTTGGTGGCTAAGAGATAATAAAATCGCAATAAAAAAATTCGGCATCCAGTATCGCAGTCATGTTTACATCTTTAATCAAATCTATTTTGAGCTCAACTGAAAGTCGAAATGAGCCCGAACAATCATCGGAACCATTCAACATAGACGCGTTCATTCATAAGTTGTTATTTAGATAAACCTACTCACATTTTAACCTTGTTCCACTTTTATCAATGATACTGAGTGGATACCATGAAAAATCTCTTCATAATCATACTCAAGTATGTTTGTTCCGTAGACAGACAACATGTTATTGCTTTTTAGAGGCTTTTTGGATATGTATGTTATTGAAGAAAGGGTTTATGGCGCCAAATCTTAGAATACTACTCATAAAAACTTATAAAATAGCATTACCTGATAGTGCAGTTTGGAGAGCACTATGTTTTTAAGCAAGTATATAGGCTAGGTTAGGCCTATCCTGGCCTATATACTTGCTATTTGAGCAAACGAAAGCCACTATGTATACAGAAAAAACGAGTTATGTCCGTTCATACGCGTGATCCGTTTAGACGATGATCCCAGATCAAGCAAGTTTACTTCTGAACTACCCTTAAAGTATGTATTTAACCCTTAAAGAGAGGGAATATTTTAACTAAATAATGGTAACACATCATCATCTTCCGAGCGTTATGTCCCGTGCTTTGCCGTCCCAAATAATGGTAACACATCCAGTTAATTAAATATTTTTTATTACCCATGTTACTAATATTTCACCACGCCTATAATCCCTGAAGCGATAGGACTCTGCCTATCCCTTCAGACTTCAGACATCAGACTCTTCTTAGGAGCATAAGGCTCCTTTAAACACTTTTAGCTAAGAATAAAATTGAGCTGGGTAAGCTGTGTTAAATGAAAATTTAAAAAACACAGTGATGAATGTGTATCTCGTTGCCAATACAAACAATAGGTACCATTTAAATTCAATGACCATGCGAATCCTAACTAGGAACGGGATGACTGCTTGCGCGCATGTTCTTCCTATAACCAATAGGTACTTTAATATACCTACCTTCATTAATGACAAACCACGAGCCAGTTGACTCGTGCCACGCATAGTCCATCAGACCAAATCGGTACACGTGTATCTAAGAAAAACATCCCAATACCAAGTAATTCCCTTATTTTCGACTCCAAATTATCGACCTCATGCAGAGATAATTCTTCTACTTATTAGGAGCCTTGAGACACTACACGCGCATCCAAGACCATGGCAAAAACGAGGCAATTGGTAGAAATAGAAATATCACTTTAATGCTTTTCGGATTAAAGATCAAATTTATATGAGAAGGGTCGATGGTGATTATATTGTTTTTAATTTAGGTTTGACTTTGGATTGATAAAACATAACGTATAGGGCACGTGTACGCCTACATGCAAATATGAAGCAAAATCTTGATTCATTGAAATATTGCCATGGGCGTACGCAAGGAGGGGCAGTGAAGCAGTCCCCCTGAAGCACGTTTGACAAGGTTTATTTCTATAAGAACCTATCAATAATATTGTATTTTCCCCTCTGAACTTAAAGCTGCTTAATATTGCTATTGCTGTAATCATGTATGCAGAGACCTAACATGTATTAATCTATACTGGATTGGAAACGAGAAAGGCTCCTTTTTGAGGCACCTGTTTATAAAAAGACACTTGAAGGGCCTCTTGTGGTGTCCCTTAAGTGTGAGACTTAACCCTTCACTTACAGCCATACCCTCGCTTGCAGGTTTGTCAGGAACAGTCAGCTTGATCGAAAATGTTGTTCAGAAATCGGGTTTCGATGACAATGAGAGTTCATTTTATAAATAAAACAAGAGTGTTTTTACAAATTAACTAGAACTTCTGTTGCAGTGAACTTCCTTGCAAGCCTGATTATTTACTTTGTTATAACGTAAATACCAATGGTATCTTGTATTTTATTTATTTTGAAGTTTGGTTTGAAATAAAAAACTAATGTACTTTTATGATTTCTCGATAAAACTGAAAGGGGAAGGGGAGTAGAGGTACATGAGAATGATTTAAATGGTTTTATTTATTTATTTACAGTATATTTTATATATTATCCAATTAAAATAAACTATTACATTATAATAACTTACCTAAGACTATAATATCACTTCACATACACTTTTCTAATAACAACTTACAATTATTACATTTAATATATTTGACTACATGCTATATTTCAATGTAATTCAATATACCTATCTAAATAATGTTATAAGTCTTTACGATGCAATAGCAGAAGCATCATCAGAATCAAAGTAATTGTTATTGGTATCCCTATACTTATTGACATCATCATCATCATCATTGGCTGAATGGTCAGAGTCAACTGCACCATCTGGGCTGTACACTGAGTTATCACCATTTGGTAAGGCGAATGGCACTGCATATTGTGGATAAATCCTCATACCATCATATACCCTTAAGGGCATTGCTGGTTGAATTTTTTCATACGCTCTGTTATCGACGCCTTGAAATGATTCATTTTCCTTGTCATCATCACCATTATCTTCATTCCCGTAATCATCATTGAAATGAGATGGCTCAGGTTCGTTGTTTGTGTCATCTTGACTATTTGCATTGTCTTTTACATTATTTTGAAACTGTTCATCAAAATCGGAATCACTATATTTGTTATGAATATCTTTTTCGTTCGGTGTATTTTCATCTTCATCCTCATAATAATTTGCTCTATTAACGTAGGAATAAATACTAGAGCTTTGTTGTGCTGTTTGTGAATTAGTATTCTCATTATTTGAAGAATTGAAATCCTCGTTTGCATCTTTATCATTTAACATATCATCATCGGTGTCTTCGATATCACTTGCTTTATTAGCGTAAGAGTAAATATTAGAGCTTTGCTGTGTTAATTGTACATTGCTACTTTCATTTGGAGAACTTAATTCATCACTTGTATCTTCAGCACTAACATTTTCATCTTCCGCATTCCCGACATCCTTGTCAGCGTCATTCGAAATTTCAGCACTATTATTATTATCTACAGCAACTTTATAGTAATTGTAGCCGCTACTCACATCTTGATTTTGGTTTCCATCAATATCTCCGTTGGATACAGTCTGAACCGTCATCACGGCATCATAGGGCGCTCCTTGGTTACCCATGAATACTAGCACGACGTATCTGTAACCAGGCCCACCGTCAACTATACTTGCTTTTAAATCTGTGCCGAAATCTATGCCGCTCACTCGTACATGTGCTATAGTATCACCGGTTCCTACAGCAGGATACCGTATAGCAATACTTCCTCCGGGCGCAGAAAGTCTGATTTGCTCTGTATTGGTCTTTTCGATTTCTTCATTGCCGACGTCGAGTAGAAATACGTATGGGTACTTGTGGAATGGGTTAGCAGCGGCAAGGGCGATTTGACAGAGAAGCAAAGCAAGGAACATTGCTGCAGATCGAATAGCTAAGTAATACGGGTCACGGTACAATAATCTGATTTATATAGAGGGATGTCACGGTCGGTACGCCGGGTTTTTGCGTGGCCATCGTCGTGACCACTCAATGTTAAACAGTTGTTTTTAAGAGCAGGAAGAAGGTTTCAGTTCCTTTGTTGTTGTAACTAGTGGAGCCTGTGACTGCGCCCGCTGTAGTTTTTGGGAATACTATGGACCTACTATCAAACATCCGCAAACACAACAAAACAACAAGGTATTGTATTTACAATGATGGGTACAATACCTAACTATTTACAAGATTTCTAGAGACGTTTCGCCTGCTTACTTGGAATTTTAACATTACCTAATTACTACATTGTTTATTGATATAATTAGTTTTCTTCAAATTTCGAAAAACTATAATTTAAGAAATACTGTCGATTTAAAAATATGATGTGACGATTAAAAACATGGCCAAAAATAAAAAGAAATAGACATTTTACAAAAACATATTTTACTAATTTTAAATCAAGAATGTACTTTTAAATTATGGAGTCAATTTATAAAGAAAACGAACACAATCGGTATGTTCACAAGACATTAACGTCCCAATTTTGGTGTTTAGTAAAATTGGTAAACCTTAATTGAAAACTGGGGTACTTCCTTTCGGAGTTCGTAGAATAAAAACATATTAACATCAAGAATCACAGCTTTATTTCATTGCTTAACTTACAAAATATAATAATATCTTTGTGTTCAACACAAACATCCATATCACAATTAAAAGATGATTATTAATTACATTAAATTTTAAGTACTTTGGAAGAAGCAAGATACATTTCTTACGTGTTAATAAGATACACAAATTATTCCTAAAGATAAGACCAAATATTTTTGATATTGTTAGGATGACAGAAATAAAAATCTACATACGTTTAATTTTGATAATGTTATACATTTGTTAGCGAAAATTTCATTTTCGTGTAATAAATATAATTTTGGCAAGAGCGTCTTTACTCATAAAATAACCAATGTAATATTTTAATACAGTATATTTTTGTAATATTTTATTTCAACTCAACTTGAGTGTGACTTTCAACTGAACATTTGTAAACATTATGTACCTACTTAAATTTAACATAAATTTAGAAAATAATAAGATTATTCATTAAATAGATACGTGGCGTGAAGTTTAGTTAGTTAGATAAATACATTTATTTGCGGTCAGAAACCACTTTACTTAATAGTGATTAATTTTTGAGAAAATGTGATAATTTATAATTAGTAAACGTATTTACGATAGCTCACACATGGCTTTTACCCAAAGCAGGTTAATATTGTCACGCTAGCACACATTGGTCATGAGCGATTATTTATTGGGATTTTACGATTGGCATGATTAATAGCACAATAGTGAACATTTTTCACATATATCAAACGACCAGTCTTGGTCAGGAAATGCAATGCTGAGAATTAAAATGTATCACGAATTAAACGCAAACAAATTACAATCTTTACATGGTATAGAACAAAGTCGCCGCTTCTGTCTGTTCTAATCTCTTGAACTACGCAAGGATGTTAATGCGGTTTTCATCAAAAGACAGAGTGATTCAAGAGGAATGTTTATATGTATAATTTTACATTGTTGTATGCTCACTGTATGTATAAAACGTTAAATCGGAAGGCTCTCTTATTTATACCAAAAATACTGTACTTGGTGACATCAATAATGCGGTCCACATCTCTTACATCAAATGATCATTGCTTACTCAAGAGTAATGAAAGAAGATCCATCCTTGGGTCCACAGACTGGATTATTTTACAAGATATGGTACCATAAGGTTTATTCACAATTGCGATACAGTTACATGTGCTTTCGCTGGCAAAATGAGAATTTCAAAGGCCCTGGAAAGGTTGGCAGCGCACTTGTATACTTCTGGTGTTGCAAAGGTCTACAAACTATGGTAATGATAATTGGTAACCGCTTAACGTTAAGCTTAAAAGGTTTAGTTTGCCACGTACAGTGGTTAAAAGAAAAAAAAAGTTTAAATCCTTGCTAATATTATAAATAGGTATTTATTCATTACATAGGATAGGGTAACTTAAGCAAGTGACCCTGTCTAAACTACTTAACTGGTTGCGATAAAATTTGGCAAGCATAAAGTTTGAACCCTGAAAAAAAACATGGCCACTTTGTATCTCGAAATATTTATAGATCCCAAAGAACTTATTGAAAGACCCGCGGGTTAGAACTGGTATGTCTATAATATATCTTATACTTCTTATACTAATATGTATATTAAGCTGAAGAGTTTGTTTTCTTGAACGCGCTAATCTCAGAAACTACTGGTTCGAATTGAAAAAAATATGTTTGTGTTGTATAGTTAATTTATCGAGGAGGACTATACGCTATATAACATTAATCATAAACGCTAGAGAAACTGCGGGCACAGCTAGTCTTATAGTAAAAAAATAATCAAACAAGTGTCTAATTCATAGATTTAGGATGTACAAGATACACAAAGACGGCTCGGAGACATGACCAAAATAAATTTAAGCATGTGTTGGTTGACGTCTATGTGTGTGTTAAACATAGTGTTGTCAAAGACGCACTTTTACATTATCGACTGATTCAGTTGTACCTATACTAATAATATAGGTATTTAATACGCTTTTTTATACTTTTGATTAATTATTTATGGCATTGACTGAAATCAGTAGTTGTATATATTAGGTAAATTGGAATTAGTCGGTAAGAAATCTCATTCTAAGCAGTTCTATAAACAATGAGATGGTAAAATTCTTCGTATATTCGGCGTGTAAAAAATAAAAAAAATAGAAATATGTTCTATGATTTATACTAAGACAAAAAGATATGACTTTTGCTTTGACTGATGGAATGAAATAGAACAAATAATATATTAGCAACTTTTAATTTGGTGTCATTTAGTTATTTAAAAATAATATGTAGTGCAACAAATTTTTTGCTGCCGTCATTTGCCGTCAAAATGTTTGCTGCAGATAATGGAGTTCTTACTGGGAGTCCAATCTGGTCTGTCTATAGTCCGCATCCACTTTTTACACAATGCTGGATTGCTTGGAAACCTAGAAAAAATATCAGTTACTTAACTAACAAATTTACGGAGATAATGAATTCCCAATGTGAATATAAATATATTTCAACATAACTTGGCTAAATAACTTTGTATTCATGTCATGATGTCGCTAAAAGACGATTAATGTTTTATCGATACTCGTGACGTCACCGCTTTGTCAAGCACTAGCGTAACCAAACTATGTACAATTTTACACAATATTTTCCCCAATTCTGATTATAATCACGATGTATACTTAGAAAGATAAATTATAATCAATATACTATTGTAAACATATTTTTCTAAACCGATTACTAGCAACAATTTGACAAAATATGGTTTGAAAAAATCTAATGATAAAATCGTATTTACCTGTGAAAAGTGTATTTATTCGGATTATTCCGTCGTGTAACCTCACAATCACGTACAGAACAAGTCACCTCAATTGCACATTTAATATTCTCGATTATCATCCAAGGTTTAATACATAAATGCAGAAATTTCACTGCGACGTAGAATAGACCGGGACGCTATGGCCTCTTACTCGCAAAAACATTGACATATAGGTACTTCATGCGCTGTCTCTTTTTCTCTCGGGCGGTTTGTATTTCAACAGGATTTCTCGCTCCCACGCTTTATGTATCTTTTGCGTAGTCAAAAGATTCTAAATCTATGGTCTAATTACCTACTTAATAGAAACACTCCTTATTGATGACCTGCCCTACATGGAATTGAGGCGAAATCGAAATGCGTTATATTGTTTTTTTTTTTTTATATTTACGTACAATATCTACAGCGGCGAATAAACGGTTCCTAGAATGAAATACCTACAGTGGAACGTGTGTAAGAATTGGGTTGGAACGTGTGTAAGAAATTAGTCCAAATAACACGCAAACAAATATTTAGGAATATTTATATGATCACGATTCTTGTGAAACATTTCCCAATTGTATTTTTATCCGTGTTACATCATGACACATTGTCAGGAATTGGTTATTTACCTAGAAATAAAAAAAAAAACAAATATGCCATTGCTAAAAATTAAAAACCACACACCGTTACCATACATACATACAACCGTTACCATGTTATGTATTATTTAAATGTTCACTATATTCTAATTTAATAATGTTCTTTATTACTATAATCAATAATCAATAAATTCTCCAGACTGACACACCAATTCCCTAGTTCCAAACTAAGCTTATGCTTCTGCTGTGGATACTAGGTGAACGGATAGACATACTTATCTATGTTTATAAACATCCATGACTCGAGTACAAATGTCCATGTTCATCACACAAAACATTTGCCCCAAGCGGGATTCGAACCCGCGACCCTTGGTTTCGTAGCCAGGGTCTCTAACCACTCGACCAACGGGCTAGTCAAACTATGTAATACATTTCTTCTTTCGGCTCTAAAGTTCACACTTAAACGAATTTTCATTTATTCAAATATCTACCAAACCGTAATGCATTAATTAAATTGCTTAATTGAATTGAAATACGGTTATTTAGGTAGTTTATTAGTTAGATATGCGTACTAATTTTTTTTTGTAGTTAAATTGAAGTTAATGATTATAATGCTACAATTATATAACTGAATTAAACAAAGACTACTTATGTCAATCCTAACTAATTCAATTAGCCAATTATGTGATTATGTATTCAAGTAGAACGAACTAAAATGAATAGTGTTAAAGAGGTAAAACACTTCTTTTATTTACGTAGATAAAATGTTGTCTATTGTTAGTGTTAAAATGCATTATATGTTATGATAAGTCAAAGTCAAAGTCAAAGTCAAAATACTCTTTATTTATATAGGTTTGAAACAAACTCTTATAAATCGTCAATTCAATAGGAAAATCAACTAATAATATGAATCTACCACCGGTTCGGAATGTTGCTTCTACTTGAAACCGGCAAGAAACTCGGTAGTTACTCTTTTCAACAACATATTTTACAGGGGTGTATAGATCATATTTGCATTTGAACCATGTCATGAAGCCGGCTTGTCAGACACCAAAATATAAAATAACGATGTTTACAAAATTTAAGTATAAATTAACCAAACCAAAGCAGATAAATAGCTTATAATAATAAATAAATATTTTCCATCTAACCTAGGCCAGTTTTATTTTTGGCTGCATGTGGTTAAAGGGGCCTGCTGCCCATTTGACTCTGGCTACATCTTCATTATGGGCGTAATGTTATCTATGTATGTATGAACAGCTGGTGCCCGAGACTACGTTCGTGTCTTTCATTTGACTGGCTCCATAGCTCATTCGGTAGTGACCCTACCCCATGCGCCAGAGAGCTGTTCAATCCCCACCCAGGACAAATATTCGTATGATGAATACTTGTGTTTGATCCGTGTCTGGGTGTTAATATTTAATATTTAAGTATATATTATTTTGTAATACCACTGTTGTTTCTGATATCCGTAACACAAGTGTTTAAGCTACTTACCTCGGAGTCAGATCAATGTATGTAGTCTGATATATAAGTATTTTATTAGTTCAACCCTAAACTTCTGCTGTCTATCACATTAAGATAGATATACATTTTAGACATTGATTGTTATTTGTACTAGTATATAATTACTCTGTGTTTGTACCTTAGCTGGAGAACTGTCCTATCTATGATATACATCTATAAACCCGCCGCCCCACCGACATTGTAACCCAGCACCGATTTCTTACTAATATTATGTATGGATGGATGGATGTGTGGATATTTATTACTTTTTCACGCAAAAGTAGGTACTGCATGGATTTTAATGAAACTTTACAAAAGCATAGCTTATACATTATAATAACACATAAGCTATGTCTCATCGATATACCAGGCAAGCAACGCCGCGGGCAGAAGCTAGTACCAAATAAATCTTTAAAAATTGAACAGTTATTTCAAATTTGCCGCCCCCAAAAATGTGCCACCCGGGGCAGATCGTTCCCTTCGCCTTCACCACGCTACGCCACTGTTGCGGAGTCCTTCTTTTTTTACCACGCTTATATTAGCTTGGGTTATATGTATGTAATGGAAACTTTTAGCATAATTTTCACCAATTTTTATTAGGTAGTTTAGGTGTAATATATTACCTACTAGTACACCTCGACAATGTACAACAAACCAAGATAATGGGGTAGATAACACCAACCATTCGGCATATCTTTTATGAGATGACCAACCAAAATTGTATGCTTCCACAGTTTCGTAAGGAAATACGAAATTATCGCGTCACGATCTAACATAGAGTCCACTCCACACAATAATTAAAATGTACATATAAATGCAATCGATAAATATTTAGTTAGCGTCTTGAATACCATATTTGAAATTTCATAAAAGCATATCTTGGAATCTCATCATCCCATTCCCAACGCGAAATTTTGCAAATACATAGCTAATTACATACGTTTTTAAACCACAGCCATGTTATATAGTAACTTAATTATCATTCTACCTTAAAGTTGATGCTAAACTATTTTCCTACTTCTAGCATTTCGAGTACAGAAAAGCTACTCTGCTATAGTTGGTATGGTATGTATTTATTAATAAACATGTGTATTATATTTTGTTGCAACATTTTTTTTGTTTAATGTAGCTGGCTATTCTTCTGTTTTCAACAATCGACTTAAAAAAAGGAGAAGGTTCTCAATTCGACCATATAGGTATATTATATATATATGTTTTGAGTAACAGAGAAGAAGTAGAGTGAATCATTTTATCAGCATTGTGTAACCTGCAGAAAATAAAACATATTTGTACCTGAATGCATAACTAAAACGTACACTCAAAAATAACCCCGATCGAGTTAAAAAATACGATTTAATTGTCGTCTAATGTTAAAGAGAAACTACATTGATTTTTGTATCAAGAAACTCTTTTAACTCTAACGGGGTTCTTTGAGTTTACGTTTTAGGTGTGCATTCAGATACAAATATGCTTAATTTCTTATTCAATCTATACGTTTATCAGTATGATAAAATATTTTATCAGATGAATGTGAAGCAAAAATAGATTATGTTAATCTCATCATAAACCTATTTCTTCCACAACAAATAAAACTAACTTAATAAATAGTAAACTCCCTGGGCCTATTACAATTCAATTATTAGTTTTTGAAATATCAGAGGGACCTGGAATTTCGTGTATCTATTCCTTATTAATATAACTTCAAAGCCCACAAAAGCCGATACATAATTGAGCAACAACATTACTCTCTATCGAGTAACAACGGGTAACATACCTCATAAAGCAGAGGTCTATCGGGTAACATGTCTCATCGAGTAGCGGCCTCTTTTATCGCAACAAGGACCTCATTTGCTTGTTCTGGTGGGTCAATGAGGATTGGGCCCGATCTGTTTGGGTGATCATTTGATCCAGTTTGCTCATTTGAGAGGTTACTTGCTTACCTAGAAAAAGAAAATAAATAAATTATAGGTAAATTAAGATTACTCAATATAAGTAAAATGATTGCAAGATCGTGCTACTCACCTATATCATTAACAGTAGATTTCCCTATCAACGCAGTTTCCTCATTACTCTGCATAGCCTCTAAGTCTTTCAACGCAGAGTTGATATCGCCTTGACCCTGACTCCTCGGCGTCATTTCATTGTCATTGGGGCCCAACCCCTGGTTTATCGAGACGATCTCCGTGGCCGGGGGTATATAATCCTTATCGTAGTTCGTCTGCCCAATGTAGCTGGGTTCACTAGAATAGGACAAGTTGTCACGAGCTGTGAGTTTCACGCGGAAGAAGTTTGTGAGACTGCCGCAGACACCCTGGAATGTGAAGGTGGAAATGTATGGGTACAAATATTTCAGATCTTATTATATTTGTCCCGTGTTGGTCTGGGACTTAAAAAGAATTTGCTTAGTGTGTTTCTTGCTTATAATGTCATAAAAGGCGACTAATGGTATATCGGGTTTTGGGTATGTGATTGTGTAGGCGACAAGCTAGCCACTTGTCACTACTTTTTCACAATTTTCCATCTATCCAGCTCAGTTTTATTTTTGGCTGAATGTGGTTAAAGGGGCTTGCTGTCCCTTTAACTGTGCCTACCCCTTCGGGGATTACGGGCGTGATGTTATGTATGTATGTAAGTATACCTAAAACTAGAATTACGTCCGGTCGGTTGGTTTATCCTATGACTAAGTATGTTAGTATAATCTGATATCATAAAAATAAATACCTAAATTAAGATAAATCCGAATCATGAGCGCAATAAATGGAGTCACTAAATTTTCTTCCGTTACAACGACAAGGTAAGTATGTAAGTACAGTCAACAGCAAAAGTTGATGATCAAAATCAGAAATTCAATACTTATGAACGAAGTTCGCGTCAGAACTACGTAGCGTTGAAGTGATTCTAAAGTAGGTGATTGTAAAGTATTCCATATATTAAATACTGGTACAGCTGCCAAATATCCCTGATCAATGTTGACTCCAAATTATATAAACGCACTTCGCATCAGAACTAAGAAGCGAAAAAATTATTATTCGTTCATAAGTATTGAATTTCTGATTTTGATCATCAACTTTTGCTGTTGGCTATACAAAATATAACCCTTATACCTTCAACCTGTTAATTTTGGTCTGCGTGGACGTCAGGATGGTGTTCAACTCCGCCAGGCCGCCACTCGCCTCTCCTATGTTTTCACTCAGCATCGCAGTGTTCTAGAATTATGAGACAGAATTTATGAACAATCTAAATCACCATGTCCCATGTTGGTCTAGTACCTAAAAATAATGTGCCAACTATGTTTCCTGTTTAGCATGTTGTAAACTAATCGTGTATGAGGTTTTGGGTATGTCATTGTGTAGACGACGAGCTATCCACTTGTCACAATTTTTTCCCAATTTTCCGTCTAACCGACGCCAGCCCAAGCAGCTTAGTTTTATTTTTGGCTGAACGTGGTTGAAGGGGCCTGCTACCACCTTTGACTCTGCCTGCCCCTTCGGAGATTATGGGTGTGATGTTATATACCTATGTCTGAATTATCATTTTCACTTGTAGTTAATAGCAGATTCTAAAAGTTATTGTTAATTACCTATTAAAATATTTATAAAAAATTCGCCTTTTTAAAATAAATAACTACCAATGAAACGCACCAAAGGTAATACTTAGGTACGCGAGCTTTCATTGCAAAAGGTCCAGTAGTCCTCAATTGACCCGCAAAAGCTTATCTTTACGGGTCTATTAAATATTTTTATTAAATTTAGGTAAGTACATATTAAATTATTTTCTTCTTATTTATTTGACAAATGTTTTTCTTTAAGTGATGCCTGATTTAGGAAACTATAATAATAATAAATATCCGACGACATCACATACATTGATCTGACTCCGAGGTAAGTAGCTTAAGCACTTGTGTTACGGATATCAGAAACAATGTAATATCAGAAACGATGTAATACCACTGTTAACAGTGGTATTACAAATATATACTTAAATATTGGAAATTAACACCCAGACACAGAACAAACACAAGTATTCATCATACGAATATTTGTCCTGAGTGGGGATCGAACCCACAACTCTTGGCGCATGGGGCAGGGTCACTACCGAATGTGCCATCGAGCTTGTCAAAACTGATTATTATTTAAGTAGGTACTTCTGTAAATAAAATCAAAACCTAGTTTTATATTAAGTTAAGAAGCAAGAAAATGCCTAAATGGCTACAATAGGCACATAAACCAAGACAGTAGGTATTGATGCCAAATAGGTCAAGGATCCCGATTTCAAGGATTCAATAGCTAGGGAATCGTCGTTGTTACAAATATCAAAATGATCTATGTGGACACCCAATGTGTGTTCTGGACTTTAAATAATTTTCGGAAAAGTAAAAAAAAATATTTCTGTACATTTTGAACGTGAATATTTCACAAAACGTAAGCCAAAATAATAGGTACTTAGCTGTTTTAGTTGAGCTTTAAAGCTTAAATTTTTACAAGTTTAAGCAAAGTTTTGACATTTAACTTTGCTTAAACTTGTGGTAACCAGGTGATTAATTAATATCCACATAATGCGGGAAATAAGAATAAAAGACAGTGTTTAGCTAATCTTATTCCACGAATCTTATTGTTAATACTTACAATATTGCTCGCAAGAAATAATATGGGTAATTGATTGAATATTTTTGGGTTTTTCAACAGTAAACACTATGAAAAGACCATAAAATATTCCAGCTATGTATAAATATAATGACTGATCTAAGCATTGCAATTAAATTAATAATGAATATCATTTCTCTTGACGCAAATAACATTGTTAGGTACTTAAATAGACCCAAATTAAAGCGCTTAAACGTACAAATTGAAACAATGAATACGCACCTCTGCAGTTTTAATCTCGACTTCCTCGAATTCCACTACATCCAAGTGTTTATTTTTCTCCAAAAATTCTTCTTTGTTCGGTTTAGGCTGGCCGAACAATTCTGCTCTGGTACAAGCATCTTCGTACGCCTTGAGAGACATTTTCAAAATGCACACTAAGACCTATTTACATCTAGGCACTTCTTGGATGAGTCCTTGACCCCATAAATACAACTAACGCGACGGAATTGGGAATCCCAAACTAGGAACTCTTTACTATACCAGACTGTCTCTTCAAACTGGCAGTGTTATTTTGTCGCACGTATTGATTTTCTTCCGTTTGACCTACATATCACTTTGAAGGAAAAGGAATGATGTCATAAAACTATATTACTAAATTGGTAATAGGTATAATAATATATATGAACCCAAGTACATAGTAATGTAAGCCTGTATATAAATAACAGATTCATCGTAATAAAATTGAAATTCCCGCTATTTATTTAATGTCAACCTCTTAATTCCCGCCATTACAAAGAATCAGATTGTCTATTGTTTGTGGGTGCTGTGGATTTGTAGTCTATGTTAAAAATAAACTCAAATTTTATTTGTATGTACTTATGCGAATAAATTGTTTATGAATTTTAGTTTAATTTATTTAAATTTTATTTGTATTATTTTGTGACAAATAAAGACATCATAATGTGAGCAACATTTTTAAAAACAGCTGGATGTCAAAGTGGCTTTGGCAGGTGGCAGTTCATTGACCGATGATTGGGCAGAATGACCTGTCATTTGACATTTCTTTATCAACATGAATGAGTTAGAAAGAGACAATCATACTTAATTTTCTTATAAAAGCAAACGTCACAAAATTATTTGGTTTATTGTATAAAAATAAATGCTTGCTAAATCAGTTTTTACTGCATTATTCAAGTGTAAGACATCACAGTTGATACACACAACCGCCGCAACAATGACGTCTAGTGAGTACACTACTATATTTTCTCTACTCTACCTTATATGCTTAGTACGTAAATCATTTCTAAAGTAACAGTATTCTAGCATAGAATTTTTAAATAATAATTCGTTAACGCGTTGTTTTTTTAGCAGAAACTGAAACAATTTTAATAATAAATAGTAATTTCCTTGACTTCAAACCATTTTGGATATGACAGTGCATCCTCTCTGGTTATAAACTTGAATTACAATTATTTTAATATTTACATAGTGGCCAGCATTATTAAATTATGTCTATTAAACCTTATATCATTTCATTGAAATCTATGATTTCTACCAGTTCTGTCAGATTTGTATCAACTCTGGTGAAACGAAGAAAGTGAAACTTTAAAAATTGATTTATTATTGAAAGTAAATTAAATAAAGTATTCAAGCTGGAGGCATTCAGTGGTGACCAAGTAAAAAAATATGTGCCTGGTGTGTTACAATTATTTACAATTGAAGTTATTTCCATAGTTAAAGAATAATATTATCAATCCTTTAGGCACTAAATTTCCTCTTGCTCTGGTTCATATGCTTTGGATCATAGTGATTACTTGCTCAGTGCTTTGGATTAACACGCAACATTAACTTAATTTTTTTTAAGAATAATTTGTGGTTTTCAAACTTCTTTCAAGTTGGTTGAATAGTTAAGCCATAGATATAATAAACAAGTACCTAAATGTATTATAATTACCTACATTAAAATATTTAATTTTAGAGCCACTTACGTTGGATATCACCAAAAAGCTAAGGGAGGACTTCTACTCCCAACCGAAGAATGTGTTGGCACAAAATGCTTGCACTCGCATTGATCCGTTCGAGATTGCCATCTGCAGGAGAAGAGCTGACACCGCCCAACATGTTTATAATATTAAGGTAATAAAGAAAACTTCCCTCTGTCAAATTTTTAGAAGGTAGCCCATTATGAATCTTTATTTTATAAAAATCTTGTTTCGTGGTAATCAAAAAATAAAAGGAATTTGTCTATATTCCTCCGAAAGGGCTCAACCAATTTTCATGGGATTTTTTCCTTATATTTGATAGGTATGAGAATAGGTCTTGAAAGTATTTTTATCCTTATACCCCCACCCCCCCTTTTGAATGGCAGACCAATGTTTGCCAGGTCAGCTTGTAAGATATGTGCATGTTTTATTTTTCACATATTGTAAGCCTAGCTGTAGACAAATCATCTAGCAATTTGATTTTACAATGATCTCTAAAATACTTAAGATGCTTAGGTACATTGTATGTTCTGTGCTTAAACAATGTACAAAAGTATTAAGTATGCACGCCCATACTTAGCTTAGCTAAGCTTAGCTAATTTCATACTGAGTAAAAATCCTTACATATTTATTAATTAAATAATATTTATTGTCAGTATGTAACACTGTTGCCTTGGGTTACTGTTATCTATATTTTATATATGTTCAGTTTTAATCTATACTTATGTTAGAATAAGGAAATAATCATTGTTTGTTTGCATTGTATAAGCTCTAAAACTAATGGACCCATTTGAAAAATTCTTTCACCAAGATAAAGCTTGATTTTATACTCATATACTCACGGGAACGGGATCTACGCAGGTGAAACCGCAAGACGCTGCTAGTTATAAATAGAAATGGTCAAGTCAGTTATAATTCAAACAAAAATTGCAATTTTTTATAAATGCTTATACTTTCTGTAATCAGGTAGAATCGGAAGGCAAGCCGGTGACGAACCAAGAGAACTCAGGTCGGTGCTGGCTCTTCGCTGCGCTCAACGCTATCCGGCTGCCTTTCATGAAGAAGTATGCCATTGAGGAGTTTGAGTTCTCTCAGAGGTAAACTACACTTTATAACCGCTATTTGTTAACTAACTTCTACTGGCGACTTCGGGCGCGTCATCTTTTTCTCCTGGCGTTAGGATATGCTTCCACTGATGCAGAGCAGTGGCGAAGATTCCGAGAGCGGAGAAGATCTCTGCTCTCTGCGTCTTCGCTTCGCTTCGACATTAAAATCCAGATTACACCACCACATCATGTTTGTAAAAACAGTAACATGTGTAAATTACTAGTTACAACTAGAGTATGCTAGACCTGTATTTCGCGTAGAAAAATTCTCCATTTTTCACTTTTTGAGCACGATTGAGAATGTGTCGTCCCGCCTCGCTACGCGTCTGTGCAAATGCACTTTTATGCGCCTTTCTTAATCGGGGTCTGCTTGAATCATGATCCGGCATTTAGCAAGAGATCCGCTTAGTAAATTGAAGCGACTAAGTACTATCTAAGCTTTGTTTAAGGGAAACCCAAGAAAGTAGATAATGGTTATTTTTCTATGTAAACTTGAGAAGAAAGCCAAAGTAAAAAAAAAATGTAAAAATTATTTTTTTCAATACTTACCTACATTGTACTAGAATACACATACAGAATGGTGCGTAGGTAATATAATTTTGTAAGTTTTACATGTTCAGCCGATTGGTTGAAAAACACTGCAATACCTGCAGTATGTACCTGTATTATTAGTTTTTTGCATACTTTATCATTATATTCAGGTACCTACATCATGGGAAAACAGCGTGTAAAATACTTATCGTCGAACTAATTGTGGTCATTTAATTTTTCATTATAAACAATTTTATCTGTTTTAGATAATTTGCGGTTGATATCATAAATTGTTTTTCTCTTATTTAGTCGGTCCGTCTGTCGGTCGTTGGTCGAGTGGTCAGAGACCCTCGCCACGAAACCAAGGGTCTCGGGTTCGAATCACGACAGGGGCAAATGTTTCGTGTGATGAACATGGACATTTGTACTCGATTCATGTTTATAAACTCATTGAAGTATGTCTATTCGTTCACCTAGTATCCATAGCACAAGCTTATAAGCTTAGTTTGGAACTAGGGAATTGGTGTGTCAGACAGTTTATTTCATTTCATTGATGTGTCGATAAAAACATTGCTATAAAGTTGTCCATTTATACCTGTAGCTACCTGTTCTTCTGGGATAAGATCGAGCGTTCTCACTACTGGCTGAACAACATCGTGACCACGGCGAAGCAGGGCGAAGACCTGGACGGCAGGCTCGTCAGCTTCCTGCTGAAGGTGAGCCAAGGATCTTTTTCTACTTATATAAAAAATAATTGTCATCAATCATTGTCATATGGTAATCGGTTATCTCTGCGTACCCCGCTAGGAAATTGGCGTGAAATAGTTATTTTTTTGTTTCGCTAATACTACTTGAGAATGGTTTGAACAGGTATTAGTTTTGCTTTGTTAATATGCGAAAACGACGGAACGCCGTTTGCTGAATCACCTATCAATAAAGGCAAAGTTATTGTGTATAATGGAAAATACGGTATATTTTTGGTATTTCATTTTTCTAGCGATGGTTTATCTTACTAATATTAGAGAAAAATTTAAATATTTGTTTGTTTGTATTGAATAAGCTCCATAACTACTGGACCGATTTGAATTTTTTTTTCACCAATAGAAAGCCAATTTATCAGCGAGTAACATAGGCTATATTTTACCCCCTTTCCCATGGGGACGGGAGCTACGCGGGTGAAACCACAAGGCGCTGCTATGTTATTATAAGTTAGCAAATATTTATGTAATGAAACACTCTCATTTCTCATGTGTTGCAGCATATGATAAAGTACATGTGAAAATAAGGACAAGTTAATATTAATTTTCTACGTAAACAGTGACTTGTCCTCTGTTCGTATGCACAAACGGAGATAAGCTAAACCGTTTGTGTACTGCAGTGCTTCTCAAACTTTTTATGCTATGGAACCCTTTTAGGAAGCGGAGTATTTAACGGGACCACCCGGCGGGGGGAGGGGGGTGTAATAATCGACTTTTAACGGATTTTCCCCCAGGAGTTATGATATTTATGATCAGTACCAATTTTCGTGGAACCCCCAGAAAAGCTTCACGGAACCCCAGGGTTCCGCGGAACACACATTGAGTATAGCTGGTGTACTACAAAATACTACATAAGGTGTACCGTAAATAATAAATACAATGTTAAACTAAATATGACGTAGCCAGTACAACTTTACACAAGGATTGTGTTCCAAATATGATGATAAGGAACTATTTGAAGTGCATTGTGAATAGAAGTTTCCAACATATACGTAGGTAATATTTGGGTAATAATTATGGGGAAATTTATATTTTTATAAATATTTATATACCTAATCTATATATTTATATAATTTGACTGGCCCGTTGGTCGACTGGTCAGAGACCCTGGCCACGAAACCAAGGGTCGCGGGTTCGAATCCCGCTAAGGGTAAAATAATGTTTCGTGTGATGAACATGGACATTTGTACTCGAAGTCGAATCCGTTCACCTAGTATCCATAGTACAAGCATAAGCTTAGTATAGAACTAGGGAATTGATGTGTCAGTCTGGAGAATTTATTTGTTTATTTATAGTTAAGTATATTAAACGAAAACTTCATCATAATTAATCATAGTCTTATCCACTAGCGTAGTAGAAGTTTATGGTGAGAGGCAAAAGTTTTCATAGTCATTTGGGGTATTGAATATACATATATATATTTTTTTTCTATGTATAATTCGGTTCTCTCTGTTATTTAGTTAAAGTAATAAAGTTTAGTTAATTAGTTTTAAAAATAAAATAAAATGCTAAGTGTAATTAAGCTGTTTAATTCGATTTCTAAATAAAGACGAAGCACTACAGAGAGTGTGTGTTGTCCGGGTGTAAAGTCCAAAATTTAAGTGTAAACATATAATACCACTGTTGTTTCTTATTTCCTTAACACAGATGCTTAAGCTACTAGATAGCACGTTCAAGCAACCAAACAAACTCTTCAGCTTTGTAATACTAGTATACATTTATAAAAATCCACAATTTACGCATCGAAGGCAAAATTACAATACATCCTACTGCGAAACGTACTCCGTACGCAATAATCCTGTGTTAATGAGATTAACGAATGTTTTTTTTTTCTTCAGGACCCTATAAACGACGGTGGCCAGTGGGACATGATAGTGAACCTGGTTAACAAGTACGGGCTGGTGCCGAAGGACTGCTTCAAGGAATCCTTCAGCTCCAAAAAGAGTCTACATATGAACGCTATCATTAAGACCAAGGTGGGTTAGCATTTGTTATGACGCTGGCCGGATATTGCGCCAACTAATATTTTACGATTTTTTTATATAAAGCTTTGAAATAATTTCGGATGAAAAATATGAATTAATTATTATACATTTCGAGATAGACTTGAGTGAGATACTTATAGAATATGACACAGTCTAGCGAAACATCATTGGATATTAAAATTTGTCATTCATCTTTATTAATATTAAAATAAATACGTGTGCCTATGTGTCTAAAGTAACTGAATTACGTTGAAAACTGTGACTAAGTAGTAATTAATGACAAGTGGCTAGCTTGTCGCTTACACAATCGCAACATCTATACATACATCATTAGTCACCTTTTCCAGCACGCTAGGTAAGAAACATATTTATAATAGTAAATTATTTTCAAGTCCCAGGCGAACATGGTAATTAAAAAAAATATTTAATTTAATTTTATCCTTAAATTCAGTTGCGTGAATTCGCCATGGAGTTACGTGAGCTGGTGAAGGCCAATACGTCAGACGAAGACCTTCAGAAGACCATCGACAAACAGGTCCAGGTTATATACAGCATTGTTGCCACATGCCTTGGTAAGTTGAGAACAAGACCTGGATTCCTTACATACATACATAATATCACTCCCCAAAGGGGTAGGCTGAGTCTAAGGAACTTTTTAGCCACTTCTTGGATTTTATGTCTATGGTAAAAAATAGCCGCCTTTACTTATTAACCCTACTAACGCCGTTCTCAATTTTCAGGCATCCCCCCAGAAAAGTTCACTTTTGAATTCTACAACAAAGAAAAGGCGTACGTGACCTTTGGCGAGCTGACCCCCCAGGAATTCTACGCGAAGCACGTCAAGCCACTCTTTAACGTCGACGACAAGGTGACTGCGCCGTCTGAACATTATTACTATCTGAACAATGTCACCTAAACATTATTGCCATCTGAAGATTATGACATCTGGATTCGTCTCTACCTAGACTTATCGCCACCTGATCATTATCACAATCTGAACATCACTATCTCTATTTAGACATCCCCGATGAAATTATCACTGTCTGGGCATTATAACCATCTGCATATTAAAACTATTTATTGGCGTTTGTAATCCTTAGAGGAACCAGACCAGCTCACGGTTCATATCTATAATTTCCTTTTGTTGATTTTCATTGCAGGTGTGCTTAGTAAGTGACCCCCGGGACTCGAACCCGTTCGGTCATCTGTACACGCTTCAGTGCCTCGGCAATGTGGTGGGCGGAAGGCAGACAGCCTATAACAACCAGCCCATCGAGACACTTATCAAGTGAGATTTTACGTCGTAATTATATAATAAGTTCATTATTAAATTTAGTACTATTATATTATATAATAGATTCATATACCAATAGAGGTGCTGAGAATTTTGTAGGACCGTTAAAATTGTCTGTGTCTGGGTGTTAATATCTAATATTTAAGTATATATTTGTAATACCACTGTTGATTCTGATATCCGTTACACAAGTGCTTAAGCTACTTACATCGGAGACGGATCAATGTATGTGATGTAGTCTGATATTTTTTTTAATATATGGTTTCTTTACTATTCCACAGAGCGGTGAAGGACAGCATACAAGGCGGTGAGGCGGTCTGGTTTGGCTGCGAGGTCTCCAAGAGATTCGAGAGGAAAAACGGACTTGAAGACTTAGATGCGTAAGTTTATATTGCTCTACTACTTTCAATATACATTGACCTTAAGTGGAGGGAACTTTTTCAATACTACGCTGGTTTGGGACGCAATAACATGCATAAAAAAAACTGTCGAATTGAAAACCTCCTCCTTTTTCTTGAAGTCGGTTAAAAATAATATACTCTGTTCTTTGACTAGCAAGCCGTACAAGGTGACTATAGTTTATTAAGGTTTGCGACTGGCGACGAGTTAGTCCCTTGTTATTGCTTGCCACCATTTTCAATGTGACCCAATCCGATTTTATTTTGACATTGGAAATGTATTTTCGTTCGCTCCAGTGTAGGCTCCGATTTCACAAAAAAGTGCGAGATATGATGTTTAAAAACGGCTCAAAAGACACGTATTCACGAGACGTGTAAGGTGCAAATAGAATTATTCGAGAAAATCAAAAAAGAAAAAAGTTATGGCCGAAATAAAAAGAAATCTTTTTTTTTTTGGTGCTCGATATTTTGGAAATGGAGAATGATATCAAAAATTTGAGAAAATCTCCTCTGGACAATTCAATCAGCTGCAATTTGAGCCTAAAACAAAGACGATCGGATTAAGGGTTCGCCCCGTGGCCTAACCTTTTTGCAAAAAGTCAAAAAGTCAAATTCCGTAGATTCGATTATCGAGGACATTGGAAATGAACGACTATCGAGGCTCGATAGACGTGTGAGGCACGAAATCTGTGAATGATGGTTTTTTGAATTAAAACAACAGATAGATGGCGCAACTATGACGTACGGTCTTTTCACCCTCCTCATTGGTATGTTTTCAGAACAAACTGACATGCTGTCAACAATGAGCCAATAATGACAATGATAAGACCACGAGACTCCCTCGTGCCATCTGGCGGTTTTTGTATTTTTGAAAACCCTCATAAAGTGGTTTAAAGGAACTCGCTGCCCCTTGGACTATGCCTACCTATTAAGGGACTGCAGGCGTAATGGAGTGTGGAATATCGAAATGAGCACAAAATAGCAACAAAACAATTTCGACTTTACAGCAAAGGACTTAAGAAATATATTTAATATTCAGCTACTTGTCACTACTTTTTCACAATTTTCCATCTAACCCAGCCCAGTTTTATTTTTGACTGAATGTGGTTAAAGGGGACTGCTGCCCCTTTGACTCTGCCTACCCCTTCGGGGATTACGGGCGTGATGTTATGATAATGATGAATCTACTTGTTTGTATGTGAGTTAAGTTAGCTGGTTGTTTATCAGACACGACTACCGGCTGGTGTTCAACACGGACGTGCAGGTGGGCCTGCAGAAGGCGGACCGGCTGCGCTACGGCGACTCGTGCATGACGCACGCCATGCTGTTCACCGCCGTCGGCACAGACGTGAGTGGGCACACGAAAAAATATCGAGTACTATTACAATAATAAATAATTGCACAAAAAGGGACATACATACTTAAGGTACATTATTACAGTTAAATAGTGCATAAGAAGCATTAAGCATACAATAACTAAAGTTACACAGAGGTTCCCATACTAGGCAATGCCTGTATCTTGGTGTACCAATGAGAGTTTAAATTACCGTCCTGGTATTATCTTATTATAGTCCTGGAAGCAAACACTGCTTTAAGGAAAAAAAATAAAAAAATAAAAATTAAGATAATAGGTACTCTTGTACTTGATACTTTTTCTTAATTACTACATTGTGACTTCTCTGTAATTTGGAGCTAAAATAAATCTATATTTCTATTATTAATAATGAGATTATGTCCTAAAAGTACTCGATACTTTGTATTGAAACAAAAGTACCGACTCGATGGCGCATTTGGTAGTGACCCAGCCCCATGCGCCAAGAGTTGTGTGGTCGATCCCCACCCAGGACAAACATTCGTGTAATGAATACTTGTGTTTGTTCTGTGTCTGGGTTGTAATATCTAATATTTAAGTAAGTATATATTTATAATACCACTATTGAATCTGATGTCCTTAACACAAATGCTTAAGCTACTCAGCTCGGAGTCAGATCAATGAATGTGATGTGTGATGTTAGGATATTTATTTATTACGACTACAGTACTTTTTTTTTAATATTATACATACATACATAACATCACGCCCATAATCCCTGAAAGGGTAGGCAGAGTCAAAGGGGCAGCATGCCCCTTCAACCACATTCAGCCAAAAATAAAGCCGGGCTGGGTTAGGTTAGTCAAAAACTACTGAATGGAACTAATATTCGGTTCTCTCTGCCTACCCCGCTACGGAAGTGGAGTGAAGTTTAGTTAGTTAGTTGTAACTACTGAATGGATTATAATGAAACTTTACAATATTATAGCTTAGACACACGAATAACATATAGGCTATGTTTTATCGACGTACCACGCGAGCAAAGCCGCGGGCAGAAGCTAGTAGATATAATATAATAAGACAAGACTCCCTAATTCTGTCATTTGGTCCAAGGACCACTATTTGAAACCGGTCATAACGCAAGAAATATGGTGACTTAAATCTGTGCTTTCTATTTACAGGAGCTGGGTAACCCGACCAAGTTCAGAGTGGAAAATTCTTACGGCGACAAAGAATACAACAAGGGATACCTCCTTCTGACTGAACCATGGTTCAGGGAGTTTGTATTTGAGGTATGTGATGTGACCACGTATTTTTATATTGAAATTATTTATTTATACAAAAAGTCCGTATACTAATCTGCCCCTTAGAATCTGGGCTTCAGATCCATCCTCGTGGATAAAAAAGACGATGGCGCATTCGGTAGTGACCCTTCCCCATGCGCCAAGAGTTGTGGGTTCGATCCCCACCCAGGACAAACATTTTTGTGATGAATACTTGTGTTTCTTTTGTTTGGTGTTAAGATCCAATATTCAAGTTTATATTTGTAATACCACTGTTGATTCTTATATCCGTAACACAAGTGCTTAAGCTACTTAACTCGGAGTCGGATCAATGTATGTGATGTAGTCTGATATTTATTATTATTATTAAAGAAGCCCAATTCCTTTGAAGAAAATGCTTATTGTGCAGATGCTGATTCCAGGTCTCCATTTATAGATACCTTCACTATTCATGTATCATCATAGAAACATATGAGCAGTGGTCGTTCACTAGTTAGGACACGCGCCTCAGAACCGGTGCGAGTTGAAACCCGGGCACGTACCTCCATATTTTTCAAACCTATGCACGTATTTATATAACTTGCGTTGAGGGAAAACATCGTGATGAAACCTGCACATTCAAACAACTATGGATTTGTCACCAAATTGTCTAGTTCAGTTCAAGGTCAGATCGGCAGTCGCTTCAATGTAATTACCAGACTCGCTAAATCCTGGATCATAGTCTAAGCGGACCTCGAATGAGCACGGGATACTAGGATTGATTCTCATAGAAACATTTTTGTTACAGATTGTCGTAGACAAGAAATTCGTAGCCGAAGAAGTGTTGGAAGTGTTCCAACAGGAGGCCAAAGTCCTGCCCGCGTGGGATCCCATGGGCACCCTCGCCTGCCCGCTCTGCTCCAAAGAATAACACTTAAGGAACACCGTAGAGTTGTAATGAAGGTATCGTTCAATTTACGATTGGAGATATTGAATATCTACTGATGATTAACATTTACCTTTAATTGTTAAAAGAAGAATTACAAAATTTTGCAATTTGAATTAATTAAATATTCGTAATTGATGAGACAACGTTGAATTGGGCAGGAAATCTATTTACATTGTTTTAGCCATTGACAAAGGAACATTAAATGTGAAACGTAGAAGTACTGAAAGGGATAGGCGACTAATAAATGTTGTTTAGTCCGTCAGTTAGATTATATAAAATATTGAACAAGTATTTTTTCATTTATTTGTCAAACAAACACTGACGAAATTACAGTGCTTTCAAGTTACGCGTGACGTCACAATTACTTACAACTTTGACTCAAAAGTCACATACATAGTGATGGCTATGCTATCGCATCAGGTTAAGGCACCTGTAATGGTAGTTTAAGCTTTTAAAGAAAGAAATAAATAAATAAATAACAAGTCCCCACTCTAAAAACTTTGATGCTGTATAACTTTGTAATTTTTTGTTAACTTGATAAAGCGAAATTTATGTGTCTTGTATTTTTGTATGATCTAACTGACGGATTAAATAGAAAGATAACATTGAAGAAGGCCGAAATATCTATTTTTTGTTGCATTGTTTTGCCATTGACGTCAACAACGGAGTAACAATAGTGTAGGTATAGTTAACTTCCTACTAACAGGTCATAGGCTGAAATATATAATAATAGAATTGTATTACATTGAATCTCATAGCGTTTTAATATTATTACAATCGCAAATTGTATTAAGTTTTTAATTTAATAAGGCGTAAATTTATTAGTTGCCAGTAAAATAATCTCTCGAAGTTATGTTGCGTTCGTCTAACTGCCAATCATTTAGTACTGGCTTTCCAATGATGAAATAACAAATAACCTACCGATTTTATTTGGTTATTGAGTTTGTAGATGAATAATTTGTGTACCTACGTCATTCAGTATTTTATTCAAGAAACACATGAAGACATTTCGAAATCATTCGTATTATAAGTTATTCGTTACTATTTATATATTTACCATTGAAAAATCATAACTGAATAAACAATTGTTACCTGTTCTTCTGTGATAAAGACTAGATCTGAACTCAATCTCTCCGATCGTATGACGATGCCTGATAAGCGAGTGCCTTAGGGCTTAATTGTTTACCAATTTATAGATATGGTTGAGAGCACCTAGATTTTATAAGTTAGAGGTTTGTCGACGCGTTTTCTAATTGCATTTCTTTAGATTGGATATTACGAACTTCGATTTGGCTTCGCTAAGTATGCCAAGACTACCTTACCTATTGTAAAAAGTCTAATGTTATTGCATTTAACACTTAATTTTCAATTCGTTCTGCTTTATGATTAGGTATCAATATTGACAATTACGTAGGTAGTTGTACTAATAACTTATTGGTATTATATTACGTAACAGAACTGGATGTTGGTAACTTTTTGATATCCGAAAGCCAAGAGTTTTTTTTTAAATATAATGTTATTATGATATTACACCAAAATCTCCTAACATATCTTACTTGAAATGATATTGTATTTTTAGAATACTTCTGGTGAACGCTAGAATACTATTGTAATTTGAATTCGCGTTGACAAAAGAACCTCTCTTTACCGAATTGTACCTACTCCATAGACCGTAACACATTAATCCCTGATAGATTCTAAGCTGTCATAGTGCTATAATTTTGTTACTATATTGGATTAGATATACCCAAATTATACAATAGTTTAGTCTACGCGAGTGTGACTCAACATTATCTTGCAGATACCTTTAACTTACAACAAGTCATGCGCGCAAGCTACGCGTGCTCTAGACCAGTGGTAACCAACCTGTGGTCCGGGGACCATCGGTGACTAAAAACCACTGACCTCTATTTACACCACTGGACAGGCTTTTATATGTTTGACAGCTAATATTTTGTGCCTATTTGAAGCGCCTCAGTGAAGGTGTGAGTGCGCCTCAGTGACTGTGAAATAAGTGTGCTCTGAAGTATTTATGCATTTTGAATTAATTTCGTTCGAATTCCGTGTTATTCTTGGCATTTTATGTTGAATGTAATCATGTCATACTTATTTTTATCATGTCTTACTTTCAAATGTCTTTTTTTTATTGAAATACGTCTGAATTGTGTGTGAAAGCCCCCAGCCCAGTGTTAAATTGTAGAGGTCAGTGCTAAAAATTAAAACTCCTATCGATTTAAAACTTTCATTCGTTTAAGTTAACCTTGTTTTAACTTTGACACTTAATTTTTAACATATAATACATGCAATGACTAGTATAATCTAAGTAGTCCCTGGTTACAAAAAGGTTGGAGACCACTGCTCTAGACATAGGACGGAATTGATACTAATTGCAAGATAGGTTGAAAGCATGTTATTGTTGACATACCTAGTACTACCTAATAATTAATTATCTGTCTGAATGAGCAACATGAAAACATTTATTATGCATTTTCCTCGTTCGTCCATCCACACAACAACTGACACATGTCAGTCATTTAGGGCACCAGCACATATACCTACTAATGTTAGTAGGTATGTGTGCTGGTGACCTAAATTCTTTGCTTATACATCAATTGTACTAATGACAAAATTAAATATTGTAACCCAACCAACATCCTTGCCAAAAAGTGGATACAACTAAATTAAGAAAATTATTTGATCCTAGTTTCTCATATAAAATTATATGAAAGCTTAGATTGTTCTTAGACCTCATCATTCTTGAATTTATTCAGAATAAAAATGGAAATATTTTATTAAGTAAATTACTTCACCCTAATTCAAGGATAACCTAGTTTATATTCACTAAAGATAAATTTAGATCATAAAATGTCATACCTAGTGTGTGTGGATGGATTGTATGGGACAGAAATGTTTCAAGGATATTATAATTTCCTATAATGTCATGAAAGTCGGTGCGTACTTAGTATTATTGTTATTTTGCATAAGCAATACTGTCAGAACATTCAAACGAGGTCTCCAATTTGTTGAATGCGCATATGAAACTATGCTATTGAATATGCGAATACTTGCGAATATCTTTTATATTTTAGATTGGTCTTCAATATATATTTTTTATTGTGCAATATGCTTGTTTTATTAAATCCCATCCCTTATTTTTATTATGTACTATAAATCGCTTCAGAATTATATGGATTCGGTCAGTGTCATTTGTAAGTATATTGTCGTATTAACTACTCTACTATAAAATGTTAGAAACCATATATAATAACCATTATCAAATTTACAGTGTTCTTTTAAAATTCAGACCATATTGATTTAACGTCTCGTAATTCATTTAACCCACAATTAAACCCAGACTTAATTATTATTTTAAGGTCATCTGCAAAGAAATAAAAGTGAATCTTCAAAACAATAAGGATTTATTTTACAGCACCAACAAAAATAAATGTGTTCCAACATTTTTTTCATTACGTTAATGTAACTAACTATACACAAAGAAATGCGACGATACCAAGAAACAAAACTAAAATATTTATTTTATTATAAAAGGCAAGATGGAAAAAAAATAGGATAAGTGAACACATTTTATTAATTGTATAGAGATTGTATCTCTCCAAAGGCATTGTTTATTCCAACATATACATATATTTAGGTATATACCTAATGCATACATTATATAGTAATTTAAATGCTTGAATTCAGGGACGATTCCCAGTGATCACCACTGAAAAGTACACCACCGTGTGATGGAAAAAAAAGTATTTTTTTCAAAACTCAAAACAATGTGAGATTTTTTCACAATAATTTGTATCTACTACGACTATTGGCAGTTTGGATCGTAAGACTGCACAAAACAGCAACATTGAAAAGTGGTAAGATAAATTTGAAACTACCATTGGTGGTGTCTTTAAAGTGGTGGATGGCTATAATTTGACTCTTGTAATCCTCAATTGTCTCACCGGGGAACATCTGGTACAAATCTAAAATACATATCCCACTATTCTGATATGTAGCTCTAACAACTTTTTTTACCAATGGCATTATCTTCTCTGTTACAAATGTTTTCTTTACCCTGCGTTTTCCTTAAAGACCTCAAATATTTCAGCTTGGCCCACACACCATGACACATGCGTATTAGTCTTTTGTCATGCGTCATTCTGCCAAATTCTGCTACGTTGCGGACTATGTGCCTCGCAAGCTTGATCTTTCCTTTCTGAGAGTATGACAGGGCAGAGTAGAGCTTGCTTCGTGCTGCGAGGCTGTCATCTCCAAGCATTTTTGATAGTTTATACTGACGCACTGATATCCGTCCTGCTTCTTCAGCCTGAAAAGTGTTTGACGTAGCGTAATTAGCCTGAATATACATTAGATAGATAATGAAGTTGAACCATAAGGGTTTAAATCTATGAACAAAATGTAAAATCTCTTTAAAAATAAAATAAAATAAAAATTCTATAACCTGCATTAACCAATCTTCCACAGAAAGATATTTGCTGTTTAATGTAAAATAAAAATTGCCATGCATTTAAAATATTTTGTAAAAACTGACAAAGGTATAGTTTATATTAAGAGCATAGACATATTGAACTGTGTAAAGTTTGTATACTATATTTGCCAAGTTTAACATTGATCATATACTTACACAATGCTCAAAATAATCCCCTAATGCTGAATAAGCTCCTCCGAGTGTTGACAACCACGAAAATGCATTTTCTATTTCTATTCTAGTCCAGATTAGTCGCAGCATTCTTTGATTCCTTTAACATTTGAAAAATATCATATATAATTTACCAAAACTTCTAAAAATATAAAAATACAAAAGTATTTATTAAAGTGACTAATTATTACATCTCAATGTAAATGCATATTGACATTTAAATATCTTTTGGCAGACATGGGCCAAATTGTGAAAAAAATAGATAAAGGCAGGCCACGGGCACTTGTAAGATAATAGTAGTTAGTTATTTGTAGGTAGGTACTATAAGTGATATCAAAATGCAATATTATTTATTTTTATTTATATATAAAGATGACAAAGAAACAATGAAAACAAAATGAAAGGAAAACAAAAACTTATATAAAACAAACGAATTAATTAACAAAATGTTGGTGCACACAACATGCCTATGCCAACATGTTATCTACGCCGTCCGTTATCTACGCCATAACTGAATATTATGTTTCATAAAAATTTGTAAATGCCTTCCATAGAATTTTGCTGTACTTTATCATGTTATATCTTTGGTCTTCTTTACAGACCAGATCAAGACCAGATCCAGATGTAAAAATTATTTTAAAAAAATTAAACCTACTTACTGCTTTACTACTTAATAAAAGGTTAAGTGTAATAGTTTAATTTAATATATTATATTTAGTTTGGATTTATAGTGTAAAATTACTATATAAAAAAATACAAGAAAAATATAAAAACTCTCACCAAGCATAGTCGATAACTTCTTTATCTGGCGGCTCTAGGATCAAGTTTAAGAACACAGTCCCATTCAGGGGGTATCCGCATATTTTATTCAAATGCAACAACACTTTAGCCCTGTATACATCCGAATTCAGACATTCCTTCACAAATGGTTGTAAGAAAAATGCAGTAGCTACAAACTTCACTCGTTTCCTTTTCTCCGAGTTGTCGACAACCTGCAAGTCGTTAGACTCGTCCCCGCACTTCACACCGAGGAGTTTGCAGCACTGCGTGTCCGGCAACACTAAATCATCCTCAGAAATGTAACAAATAGTGTAAGGGCTTCGAAACAGGCGAACTTTTGCTATCACTTGCATAGTTACTATAGGTTATGTGACCACTTGAGTCACGGCTCACTTTAGAACGTGCGTCCACCTTTGATTATCTAATTCATAAATAACATAAAATTTTATTTTTTGCTAGAAACTCAATAAATTAATATAATACAGAACTCACGATCTTTCATCAAACATTATGTCATTGTGACAATTTTGTTTTTAATTTCGGTTATTAGGGATGCGTATTATTGTACAATTTCAATTGCGTATACTAATCGATACATTACAATTTATTAAAACTTACTATAAATCATGAAAAAAATATCATCATCCTCTTGCCCTTCTCCCAGTTCATCTGGGGTCACATAAAAAATAGCAAATTTTTTAAGAAAAATATTTTACTAAATATATTACTAAAAATCAAAGATTTTACTTTAAAAAAGTGACAGGCATGTCATTAGCTTGATTTAAAGACTCAAATACTCCCAATCGAGGCGTTTTTCACGCTTGTTTTCATTTACCCTTTTTGAAAGACAGCCGCCTTTTTTGGACACCTACTGTCTAACTAAAACAATATCGACTGCCTCGTTGGTTTAGTGATAGCATGCGCCGCCTAAGGACCAAGAGGTCCCGGGTTCAAATCCCGGGTCGGGCCAAAAATTTGTGGCTGGGTATTTCAATATCCAAATTACTCAGTAACAGCCCGGAGTCAGGAAGTTGGCGGTTTAATCACCCCCGTGCCTCGGAAAGCACGTTAAGCCGTTGGTCCTGCGCCTGACCTCTCTCCGGTCATGTCGAATTGCCGTCTCACCGGACTATGAGAGTGAAGGAATAGAGAGTGCACCTGTGTTTGCGCACACACTTGTGCACTATAATATCTCCTGCGCAGATGACTAATCCTCGTTGAGATTGGCCGCCGTAACCGATATCGGTTAGGAGGACATTAAAACAATATCACGCTATCCTTTTTTAAATTCTCAACCGACTTAAAAAAAAAAGAGGAGGGTCTCCATTCGATCGTATCTATATATTTTTTTGTTAACGTTGTCAAATGCGTAGGTAAGACTTAATTACAGTGAAATAAAACTGGTAAAAACAACCACAAAAATAAAAAGTTTATTAACAACTCTTATTTATTATTAACATTATATACATAACACCGCGACCGCAAACCTTAAAAAGGTAAGATAAAGATAAAGATAAAGATTTATTTATTTGCTAAACATGTGTTGGTAATAATAATACATTGTTAAGATGCTTATTATAAGATATTAAATAATTATTTGAGTAAACATGTTTTACCACGACTGGTGTACAAATAGAAAAAAAAAATCTATTTAAATCATGCCACTAATAAATAAAATACCAAAAAAAAAATCATTCAAACAAAATTATAATAATAATAGAATATTTATAAAAATAAAAAAAATTACACATTTTCATTCAATTATATAGGAATTATAGAGATTTATCATTAAGAAAATTATTTAAATTATAATAGCACTTATCTGTCAATATTTTTTTTAAAAGCCGTTCTAACTATCGTACCATTTAGATTTTTAATATCTTTGGAAACTTTATTTTAAATTAAAGGAGCCCTGGGGCTGGAAGCTACTTCAAGCCCCCGCTCTCGCAAGCCGACGCCTAATTGCGGAGGCGAGCACACCGCGAACGATCGCAGGTCCGGGCCTTCCGCAAGCTCGCGCGCTAGAGCGGAATGAAAGTCACCACTCCCCAAGAAACCACAGACCGCTACACAAAAGGCGACGGTGTTGACGCCTTCTGTGTGGCGGTCCGTGGTTTCTGACGGTTGACATGTCGGAGGCAATCCCCAGCAAAACATTGGCCCCGCCGGCCAACGAACCTGCCTGCGCCAACCGCCGTCGCATTTACAGGCGCGGCGGTAAGAAGCCCAAGAGGGCGGAGGCCGCGGCGCCTGCGGTACCCGCAGTATCGTCGGCTCCGCTGCCGCCGCTACCTCGACCCAAGCGGGTCAGGGCTCCAGCCGCCTTACCGCAGCCGCCGGACCCGCCGCCACACACCACAGCAACACGGCCCGTAGGGGCAAACTACGCAGCAAACACGCCGTACAATAACTCATCCTTTACACAGGCGATGAGTGACTTGGAGGACATGGTGATGAGCTAGATGCGCTCCCTGATTGGCTCGATAAGTGACGAATGGCCGTCAACGTGGGGGAGACGACCGCGCTATCTATCGGGGCCCGGCCCTCCACTCCGTCTCTGGGGACAGGATATCGAGTGGGGGACAACTGTGACCTACCTAGGGTGTTATATAGACAGGTCGCTGCTCATGGTCCCCCAGGCGACACACGCCGTTAATATGGCGAAGGCAACCTGGGCGGTGCTGCGGCCTGTCTTAACGTCAAAATTACCCGTAACAACCATACTTTCCATTTACAAGACCTACATTAGAAGCCGAATTACATACGCCATGCCGGCCTGGTATGGACTATGCAATGTTTGAATTTCGTCCCCGGCTCTGCCCGAAAGTAGGTCCGTTACAGAAACTCCATCCTGATGGATCTAAAGTTTAAGAGATAAAAAGAAACCTATGTCTTTTCAAGGGGCCCAACATTTGACGTGCCAAATTTTATTACAACGTATGTAGTTATGGCGAGAAGACGTAAAAGATAAACACATGGAGGTATATAATAATAATAATAATAGGTATTATAAAAAAGAATAAGTATATGTCCTTTAGAGCGGTGGTAGCTCAATGGTAAGGACACGCGCCTCATAACTGGGGTGCGGGCAAACCCGAGCACGTACCTTTGGATTTTTCAAATCTGTGTACCCCTAGCTCAACGATGAGGAAAAACATTGTGAAGAAAGCTGCAAATTCAAACAACTTTGGATTTGTAACCATGATCCAAATATTGTCTGGTTTCCCTATCTTAGGGTTACGAAAGTCAGATCGGCAGTCGCTTCAATGTAATTACCAGACTCGCTAAATCCTGGATCATGGTCTAAGCGGACCCCATCCAAGCATTGTACATAACCAGGGTCGTCTTTAACCTATTGGAGGCCCTTGGCACATAACGAAAATATGATGTTTTTGAGTAATAAATATCGGCGATCCGTTAGTAGGTAATTTGGGGCTAGGGGGCCCTCGCGTGCCCAGAATGCCCATTAGGTAGAGGGGGCCTGGACATGACGCTAGGAAGATGTCTTCATCTTCAAGTAAGTATCTTTACTTACATAATCCCCGAAGATGAAGATGAAAAGTATTTATCCTTCCCAACAATGTTGCACTTAAAATTTGTTTTTAAATTAATATAAGAAGCACTAAATGCAGTAAGGTATATATATCATCAGGCACGTAATCCCCGATTAACCACATTCAGGTCATTTCATATTTATAAAAGGAGATGACGAACATGTTACGGATATGACGAAGATTGTAGATATTGTATTCTGAACTCGTAGACTTGTAGCGACCAAGTATTCCTGATGACGCCTAACAGAAAAGCAACTTATAATTTAACAAACGTAAGTCTCTACATGACATAACTTAAGTTTAAGAAATATTGTTAAAAATGCTGCCCCTTTGACTCGGCCTACCCATTCGGGGATTATGGGCGTGATGTTATGTTATGTTATGTAAAAAATATTGAATTCGTTTAATGAAAGACTGGGTTTAAAGGTGAGGTGATGTATGCTAACTGATGAATAAATATACAACATGTAGCATAAATATGAATAAACTTATATAAACCCACGCCCGTAATCCTTGAAGGTAAAAATAAAAAGTGCGAGTCGGACTCGCGCACGAAGGGTTCCGTACCTTATCCATGGAACCGGGCCGGATCAGATGGAAAATTGGAAAAAAGACACTACTTTTTATTACCAATGGCTAGCTTGTCGCCTACACAATCACATACTCAAAACCCGATATACCATTAGTCGCCTTTTACGACGTGCTAGACAAAGAACAAGGTTGGCGCATTATTTTTAAGTTACTTATTTATTATTTTATTAATTTTGATATTTGACCCAACGTGGGTCAAAAATCAAAATTAATAAAATCCTCTGTAGAACTGCCTGATTAATTAAGACTATAATAGTCCCATGTTGGTCTGAGACTTAAATATAATGGGCCAAACGTGATTTCAGTGCCGTTTCTCGATATTAATAACGGCAACTGGTAGACACTTCAAAATATTCACAGAATATTTCGTTGTTTAGTGTCTAATGTTGTACAGATAATGGCACGAAACCTCCTACTTGCACTGGTCTGGTTTTTAATTGTTTGTTAATGATGTTAAATGTATGAGTGGGTTCGGAACATTTGGTTGAAGAAGCGTAATACATATGCATGAGAAAATATCGTTGACAACAAACAGAAATTGTAGCACGAGCAGTGTTCCGCCTTGAAAGCAATGGTGGCGCCAAGGGCAAAGTTCAAGGCCGTTGTAAGCACCACTACCCTGTACTATACCTACCGGTAGACACCACATAGAAAATATTTCAATAGTCACCTATAGGGAACATCAACTATATAATACAGATGTTGGCGAGGCCCCTCTTCTTTAGTTCCCAAGATCTACCCAATAAATCTATCTTACCAAACGCTAACAATTAATAGATTTTTTTTATGTTTGATAACTGATTAATGATTTCAACTAGCCCGTTAGAGTGATCAAAGGCCCTGACCACGAAACCGAGAGTCGCGGTTTCCAATCACGCTAGGGACAATGTTTCGTTTGATGAACATGGACATTTGCTCGAGTCATGATTGTTTATAAACGTATTTATGTATGTCTATTCGTTCACCTATTAGTATCAATAGCACAAGTATACATACTTAGTTTGGAACTAGGGAATTGGTGTGTCTAACTAACTAGCGGGGTAGGCAGAGAGAACCGAACGCCATATGGCACGATCCTAACACACCTCACTCGCTTCTTCAACATTCATAATCCTTTTCATACAAGCTCTACAGTTTTTATGACTCCTAACATCACCTTCTGTTAATACACGAACAAATCTGGTCGTGGTAGGTGAGCCTGGGCCTTCCGCGGCTCCTACATCCTTCCACTTTCGCATTGTATATCTGTTTAGTCAATCTTTCGTCATCCATTCTTTCCACATGTCCGAATCACCAGAGCATGCCTCTTCTTACCTTGACTCCGACGCTGTCCTTCAGACCGACTCTCTTTTGGTGTGGTATTTTGTCATTGGTGTGTCAATATGGAGAAATTATTTATTTATTATTTATTGACATTTTTACTAAATAAACAGAATTCGTTTTAATAGTAAAAACTATTATTCTAGTTAGTTAGAATGCACTGTTATGTTTCTGCATGCACCAATCATCATCTACCTAGCGTTATATCACGTGCTTAGACCACGATACAGGATTTAGCGAGTTTGGTAATTGCATCGGAGCGGGTGCCGATCTAAACTCCGTAACCTTTTTATAGGAAAACCCGACAAATTAGAATAGTCTTAACCCAGTCATAGTGGTTTGAAAAAGAAAAAAAAAACAAATGATTGATTTTTTTTTCTGCAATTATATCTTTATTGTATTCGTTAGACCCATACTCATCTTAATTTTAATATTACGTATCAACGACGACACAGGTTCGATATCCCCCGCCCGCACCCGGAATTACAAATAAATCGGTGTTTGATTATTCTAGGGTTCCATCGAATACTCCGCTTCCCAAACGGGTTCCGTAGTGAAAAAAGTTTGAGAACTTCTGCTGTATAGAACTTTAAGGCGATAAGAACATGTGCCTCAAATCGTAGATGAGTATCAAATATAACCCTTGCTTCCTCAACACCTTCAACAGACTGTCCTAGTACACTCATAGTTGGGTTCAGTCTCAAGGCGTTGTTAACCCGATTTTTGGTGCATATTAACATAAATTTTGACTTTGTGGGGTTAAGAACCAAATTATTTCTATCGAACCGGTCTGCAATACGGGCCAGGTCATCGACAATCTTATTAACAGCGTGTGAAATGTTCTGCGAAACAGCAGAAATGTAAATTTGCACATCGTCAGCGTAACTTACAATTCTTGACTTCGTTAAAAAGGTCAGCACTGTACAAAATAAACAAAAGCGGCCCTAGAATGGAGCCTTGGGGCACCCCATGTGGCACTGTTTTAGGACTAGACAAAGCGCTACTGCCATCACCCCTCATTCACTAAACAGCCTGATAACGACCACTCAGATATTCACCGAACCATTTCACAACTAAGTCACCCATGACGTGATATTTAACCTTAGAAAGAAGAAGCGGAACGCTAATGCAATCAATCGCACGTGAAAAATCGAGTAGTCTGAGAACAGTTACGTGGCCATTGCCTTGTTCAGTTAAGATATTATCAACAAATCAAGAAGCGCTGTAACAGTTCCACGTGACTTCCGAAGCCCAGACTGATGAAGAGGCCGTAAGCCATTTTCTTCCACAAATTTAATGAACCGTGTGTTTGCAGCCTTTTATAGTATTTTCGAGAGAAACGGCAAAATACTTATTAGTCTGAGGTCTTTAAGTTCAGCAGAATTTTCGACCCTTGGAATCGGTGCGACTATTGCTTTTTCCATTGTTAAGGAAAAGTGCGAATGGTAAGAGAACTATTTATAATCTCAGTTATTACAGATAAGGTACGTGGAACAGATAATAATACCATGTCTCCGCTAAGTCGCATCTTGTAGCATTTAATTTGATGGACAAAATGAAATTAAATATATCACTTTCACTAACCGATTTTAAAATAAACTCGGAATCATTGAAACGATGTGAGTCAAAATAGGACAACTGCAAGAGGCATATATTATTAATAATCGGAAGAGCCAAAAAAATATCATTATAATATTAGGGTCATTAAAACAGTCCGATTATGCTATCATTACGACTAGCATCAATCAATATTTTTTGTTTTATATTTTTCCAAAAGGTTTTACTTACTATTATTAACGTTAGTATTTACACAATGATCAAAGTAGGCACGTTTTTCGCCGCATCAAAATCCGTTGCGTAGTTTGAAAGATCTAAGTATACTTAGGGACGGACAAACAACGGAAAGTGACTTTATTTTATATAGTAGGTAGTGATAGAGATGCTTAAGTAAAGTATAAAATACGCAAAAAATATCATAATATTTCACACTTTGCCCGAACGACCCCGGTATTGTATACAACGCCTGGGTATTGTATAGAATGCCTGGATTATAATCATTAATATTAGTAACATAAATCTATGTTATAATGCAGTTACAGCAATTATTACAGTGCTTTTGTAAAGTCCAAAATCTATACTAATATTATAAAGCTGAAGAGTTTGTTTGTTTGTTTGAACGCGCTAATCTCAGGAACTACTGGTCCGATTGAAAAAATATTTCTGTGTTAGAAAGCCCATTTATCAAGGAAGGCCAAGACTATATAATAACCAAAAATGCGGGTGAAACCGCGGGTACAGCTAGTTAAGATATGTATTTCTATTTCTATACGGTTTAACAAATACATTTTTATTTGAAAATTCTTTAAGTTGAATATTAAAGTAGAGTTTTCAATCCAGTGTCTGTTAACATAAGATGTACCTAAATGCTACAAACTATAGGTACTGTACGTATGTAATATGCCAATACATCAACACGACCGTACTTATTAATATTCATGTATGTATATCTATGGTTCTTGTTATAAAAAACAAAGAAGAGAAAAACGTGTTAAATATTCTTATATACAAGGTGTTCAAGGACTATTTTTATTTTATACATATGTTGCTGTAATAGCTCGAACTATGGTAAATGTTAAGATTTTCCAGTAAAACCTAAGATTTACCAACTCTTAACGGTAAAAGTCCGAACAGGTGTACAATTCGAACTTTTACCACCATTTACTTAGTAAATCTTAGGATTCTTTACTTGGACAATTTTACCTAACCAACCCTAACTAAGATTAGATTATATTATAGGTTAGGTTAGGTAAGGTATTTCTTTAATCAGGTTAATAAACCTAACCTAACTAACCCATAATATAACCTAACCTAGAAATGTTTACGTTTACCAACTCATGTCGGTAAATCCTAAGATTTACTAGTAAAACCTAAGATTGACCAATATACGGGCTTTTACAGTAACACATACACAATACATAACTCACGCCGTAATCCCCGAAGGGGTAGGAAGAGTCAAAAATACAGCAGGCCCCTTTAACCTTAATCAGCCAACATTTTTATTTCATATGCAAAATATTATATGAGTCAGCCTCCAAAAGAAAAGAGCTTTTTCGATCACTTCCCTGCCTTTGTTCTATAATATGTAAATACCCATCATAGTTTATTTATTCAAGATAAACATCATCAAGATTTTTTCCATTTCACCTAAGATGAGTTCTGTGACACTTTGAATTTAACTTTAATAATGACACCCATTCGAATTTTTTCAATTCGATAATAAATTCTAGGGCAAAATCGGCTTTTTTATTTATTAGTTTGGTTGAAATACAACATTTCAAAAAAAATCTAATTGATTGCCCTTTTAAATCATACAAGGAATTCATTTCAACTAGCTAGATCCATGTATTTAGGCTGTGCGTCAGAACTACCATATTAATTGTCCACTGCAAATGTAACCCCCTTCCTCCTCCTCCAAGTCTTTTAAAAAAGCTGTAACTAATGAAAAGCCAAAAATAAAGTTTCACACTTCTATTTTCCAAAATTAGGTACATACAAATTTTCAACCCTCATTCCTATTTGACACCTTTAAGGGTAAAATTTCAAAAAACTTTAAATGTGATATTTATTCATACCTAATCAAATACCTAAAATAAAGTTTCATCCCTTTAGCTTAAAAAATTACGACCTTTTTATACAATTTTTATCGCTTAAAAAGTAGTTTGCCTTTTCTCAAGATCTACTCTCTCTCTATACCAAATTGTATTAAAATCAGTTTACGGTTTCGGCGTGAAAGCGTAACAGACAGACAGAATATAGTTAATTTCACATTTATAATATTATTATATTATTAGAAGGGGTTTTTAACACGGATTCCCAGCAATATGATATCCGCAAACATTTCCTGGATACTATTTAATAGGGAAAATATTATATTCTTATAAGGCATTTATCAGAATCAGAAAATGTAAAAAAAAATAATATCTTCAGTGAAAATACGATAAAAATGGATCATAAGACCCACGAGAACACCTAAAAAGAATGTGCCAACTGTGTTCCTTGCCTAGCATGTCGAAAAGGCGACTAATATAAATATAAATAAAGTATATCGGGTTTTGGGTTTGTGATTGTGTAGGCGACGAGCTAGCTAACTGTCACTACTTTTTCACAATTTGTCTTACCAGCGGGCAGCCCAATTTATTTTTTTTGCTGAGTGCGGTTAAAAGAGCTTTCTGTCCCTTTGACACTGCCTACCCCTTTGGGTATTACAGGCGTGATGTTAAGCATGAATGTATGTATAAGACCAACGAGATATCTTAAGATGAAAAGTTTTAAACAAATATGAACCTCCTGCATGAAAACGGATTTTTCTTTGAACGTTGACTTCACAGAACACATCTAATCTCTCTGTGAAAACAATAACTTTGAACATTTATAACTTTATTTCAAAACTTTTGTTTAACTGGAAGATACGAGGATGTGTCGAACTCAGAACCATAGGCTAGTTGACTCAATTTATTAGTCCATAAGTAAGATTATCAAAAAATATTGAATACGTATTTTTGCTTTAAGAAATTACATAGATACAGCACTTCAAAGAAAGTAGAGCGCTTTCATATATATCACTTTTTAATAAAATTTAATGCGCCGTATCGTCATATTTGGTTTACGAAAAAATTAAAAATATATGTTAGCAATATTTTCTGTAATCTCAACTATGGACTATAAAAACATTTTGTCAACTAGCCAATTAGGGTCAATGTTTCACTATAGACTAAACCTCACGGTGGTCATTTTGGGCTTTCCCTGCGGGACTATTCGCGAAAGGGCGTTGGTGTTGTCTAACTATCCTATCCTGGTTTACACTAGGCACCATTTTGCTCTAGAGATTTAGCAAGATATTCTGACCTCTGTGTAACATATATTAATTTATGATTAAAAAACATTAAGTAGAATTTGATGTTACCCTGTATACACGGAGAATTATTCTATAGGAAAATTACGCACAAGTAAGTACAATAGGGCAAATTGTATTGTGTTCAGTGTCAGTGTCAATTCGTCATGGGTAGAGGATCAAAGTTACTAGTTTGGTTAGTTCTCATCACGGGAGCCAGCAGTCTTCAGTATGATGGTAAGCAATATCACCGATATACTGAAATTTTCCAATATACTGACTGCATCACATACATTGATTTGACTCCGAGGTAAGTAGCTTTAGCACTTGTGTTACGGATATCAGAATCAACAGTGGTATTACAAATAAATACTTAAATATTGAATATTAACACCCAGGCACAGAGCAAACAGAAGTATTCATCATACGAATGTTTGTCCTGGGTGGAAATCGAACCCACAACTCTTGGCGCATGGGGCAGGGTCACTACCGAATGCGCCAACGAGCCAGTCTCATCACCATCATATTAGTTAAAGCAATCTACGTTTCTATTGATGTTAACTGTAATGTGCTCATTTTAAAATGAAGTGGCTTCAAAGTAATAGGACTAAATTTTAGAAGTATTGTAATGATAATAATAAGATAAAAATAAAATAAAAATAAGAACATCTTTATTTCTGAAATTTTAAATTACCTAGAAGTTTAGAGACGCCCCAGGAAGTAATAAATACTTGTGTTGGGGATGTTTCGCTCTTTCCAAATTTGTTATTATAATATAAGATTTAAAGTGAACATTTTAAATTTAGACTTCAATTTAACAATCTAACTTATTATTAAGAAAACAAAAACATTGACATTTTATTCTGAATTTCATGATGTGTGTGTGTATGTGTGTATGTGTGTGTGTGTGTATGTGTGTGTGTGTGTGTCTGTGTGTGTGTGTGTGTGTCTGTGTGTGTGTGTGTGTATGTGTGTGTGTGTGTGTGTGTGTGATATGATAATATTATAAGATGATATTATAATATAAAAGATGTTACCAATATTGAAAGCTTCCTTAAATATTTGTATCATTCCGGATATAGAAGAAGAGATAGAAGCAGCTCTTGATAGGTCTCTGTGTCAATGAGTATCCGTAAATTTTGTGTATTAAGTAGGTACATGCTATAGATACTAGGTATATCTTTATAAACATCCATAAGTCGAGTATAAATGACCATGGACATCACACGAATATGTAATACGTGGGTAGACACAGGCAATTTTCCAAATTTAATGAAATTCAGTAAAGTTATATATACCTTTATTATAAAGGCGGGGGATAAATATGATGATCGTTGCAATTTTAAACCGATATCTATTTTGCCAGCACTTAGTAAATTTTTTTATTAAGTAATATTAAGCAAGTTACAATTTTACTTTAAATAAAATTATCTGTTACATAGCAGACAATTTTGCTTCACCAAATGCAGATCCACCACTGATGCGGGAGTAGCACTTGCTAAACATATATTTGATACTTGGGCAAATAAACACGATGCAATAGGTATTTTTTGTGTTTTGTCTAAATGCGTTAATCATGAAACCTTGCTTTTGAAATGGCAGCATTATGGTATCTCGAACGTTGCATTAAGTCTGTTAGAGACATATCTTAGTGACAGAACACAACAAGTTAGTAATGAATTAATTATCCTGGCGCTCCTCTACTTTTGGGAGTGCCCCAGGGCTCTATATTAGAACCATTACTCTTTATAATTTACATAAATGATCTTCCCTATTATACTGAAGGCCTATTTAAAATATAAAATATCCGACTACATCACATACATTGATCTGACTCCGAGGTAAGTAGCTTAAGCACTCGCGTTACGGATATCAGAATCAATAGTGGTATTGTAAATATATACTTTAATATTGGATATAAGCACCCAGACACAGAACAAACACAAGTATTCATCATACGATTGTTTGTCCTTGGTGGGGATCAAACCCACAACTCTTGGCGCATTCAAAATATGTGAGACAGTGTTATTTAGGGAGGACACGTCCTTATTTTTTTAAATTGACAGACCCAAAGATTTCTGTGACGATGTAAATAATACACTCTCACAAATTATGACTTGGTTCACTGTCAATAATTTACAACTAAATGCCCAAAACACTAAATGTATTAAGAAATGAAACGAAATTATTTATTTCTGCAAATAGATTTGTAACGAATTCTTTTGCACATCATACTTTTTTTACCCTACCAGCACCTCGACGTGAATGGCCTGATGAGAAGTGGTGCCGCAAGAAACTCAACAGGTAGCCTTATTTTTAAAACATGTTATACTTATCTCTAATAGGTGGTAAATTAAAATATCATGATTAAAATTTCACTGTGCATGCGAGTAGATTATCTTGTCCAAACATTTTTATCATTTAATTTATTATGTCACTAAATTAGATATAAGTATGTATAAACGTATTTAAAAAAGGCCATCTGTTGAGTTTCTTGCGGCACCTCCTCTTAGCAGGCCATTCACGTCGAGGGGCAGCTGGTAGGGCTAAAAAAAGGTTTGACGTGCAAAATAATTGGTTAGGTATGTATCCACTTGCAGAAATAAACTATTTAATTTCATAGTTGCCCCTAACGGGATTCAATCACTGGACTTCTTGATTAGCGTATCTGTTTTTTTTGGGTGGTCTGGGACTTAATAAGAATGTGCCAACTATGTTCTTTGCCAAGCAAGTCATGAAAGGCGACTAATGGTCTATTAGTTTTTATTAAATATGATTGTGTAGGCGACAAGCTAGCCACTTGTCACTACATCTTCCATCTAGCCCAACCCAGTTTTATTTTTGGCTGAATGTGGTTAAAGGGGCTTGCTACCTATTTTATTCTACCACTTTTTTTTGTTTAAAAAAAAAAACAAATTATATTGAACTAAACAATCAGCACGGCGCAAGAACAGCTGCTCGCTCCGCCGACCGTACCATGGTTCATGACATGCGCAGGCCGATCTCCCTACCGACGCTACACGGCAGAGGCGTATCTATACGCCACCACGTTTACAATCTATAATTTTTCTGAAAAATCCCATAAATTGTGGAGTGGACCTTTTTGCCATTTTCCAATAACACTACACATTCCAATTTTTGGTTATTAAAGAGTCAGAACTATCGGAGCTCCCGAAGCATTTCCACCTGGACGACTATGAGAAGTGCCTGGACCGGACTGATGGCGTCTTCTGCCTCGGTCAGTTCGTGGTCTACAGCGATGATGAAGACAATCCCACCTATAAGTTTGTAAAGGTACACTGATCACCCACTTTTCTACCTTAACCAATACCTAGTCTCATTTCGTATTGTCAACCAATTTTGAATGAATGTGGTTTATGGAATGCTCCTTAAACTCTGCCTACTCCTTCGGGTATTGCGGGATTGATAGTATTTATGTATAATTGTGATTCTGCGATTCTACCCTGATCTTATACCACAAAGGTGTAAGACAAGCAAATGGCCCCCACTTATTTTTTAAGACCCCCCGGCCCTTATCCGCGGTCCGCTAAGGGCTCACCTAGACTTGTCTCTTGGCATTTTAAGCAGTTACCATAGCTTATGGATGGATGCGGTCAACACCAGGGCTTTTAAAAACCTCCTGATGACCTGGCAGTTTACTTAATTCAAATCCAGCACAAGATACAGCGACTGTATCTCCCACGGTCCTGAAGAGCGGAGGCTCTACCCCGTTGAGAGTTGTATATTATGGAAACAAAAGTAACGCGGGTACTATTCTGCAGAAGTACAGCCAGGACCCGTACCTGTACAACCGCACGTATCTGCACCGCGGCTACTGCCTCACGACGCGCTGTGCGGGCGCAGACGCCAACCTTACAGCGCGCTTCGAACGCTGCGTCGACAAATGGGCCCGCCATCGCCACGGGCTGCGCGCGCGCCTACTTCAACTGAAGTTCTGTAAGGTAACATAGTTACATATTAGAGAAGATACGCCAGTATTGTCTAGAACGCTACATTATAGATAACAGTAAACTTGTTGTTTTTTATGCGACTAACAGCATGTTGGGTACATTTTTGATTATTTGGGCAATGAGCCAGCTACTCATAACTACTTTGTCACAATTTTCCATCTCACCAACTCAATTATAATGTGGTTCAAGGAGCTTATCACGTCTTGGACTCTGCCTACCCTTTCAAGGATTGCACGCGTAAGGATATATATATATGTATTTATGCTGTTCTTTCTCGATGCGAAAAAGACTGTGAACCAGCTCAAGGGTTAGCAATAAGTTCCTATCTTCCCCAAAAGTGTATCTACCTATGTTCTTCTACCTAAAGTACCTTCAACATCTCTCACACCGCTCCCACTCGAACAAAATGTTCGTGCATCATCTGTATGCATGTCATCTTCCAGGAGCACGGTAAGCCGCTGGCCAACGCGCCGGACACGCAGGACCTACCGCACCGGGTGTTCCTGTACGTGGTGCTGGCTCTGCTGGCGTTCAACGTGGTCGGGACCATCTACGACCTGAACGTCGACAAGAAAGGGAATAGTAAGTGTCACTAACTTTGTAACTTGTACAAGTAACGTTCGATTGTTTGATGTAGGTTATTCGCCCCGGATCGTACTTATGTGGCTTCGAATATAAAATACGTTAGTCGCGCTGTTGAAAGAATATCAGTAAAAGGAATAATTGATAATATTTTAATGTATAGTGATAGCCATAATAACTGTAGAGCGTATATAATAGAGTTATAAATTTCAATGAAAGAAGCGATACCCCCGTAAACACCTTCACTCAGGCGATGAGGGGTACCGCGGGGTTTTGGTAGGTATACCCCGGCCTCTTACCACCTTTGTCCGGAACAGGGACCCCCTGCTTAAGGGTCCCCGGGAGTCCCCCACACCACCCTCCCACCCCGGGTAGGGTGACGGAGCGCAAAGCATTTCTTTGCGAAATAAAAAAAACAAAGGTAAAGATGCGAGTGAGTTTTGTAAGAACTGTGTCATATGACACTTGGCTCTAGCTGCCTACCCCGCTAAGGTATTGGCGTGAAGCTAGTTTAGTTTATATGGCATTTCGCTCAATTCTGCGGTAACACCTATATTTTTAGACTTCCACAAATAACAATAAACCATAAAGTTTCGGAATAACTGTCTGTCCGTATGCAGTTAAGCTCCAATATAACTGTGGAAATGGTAGCCAAATATAATGATATATTCTTTCAAAAAAAAAACACTAATTATATTTTTTTTATTGCAGAAGATGCACTGCTTCGGATTTGGTCTATTCGGCATAATTGGAACATTCTGACTGCACGAAATCCAAACACTGATCTTGGTTTGAAGACTCTGGACGGATTAAAGTTAGTTTAAAAACTTACATACATTCATACTAGGTACTGCAGATTATCCCTGCGGGGATTTTTGTTCTGATAGCAGAGTTCATAACGGTACCCAGTCGCCCCTCTTTCACAAAGCGGCAAAACGCGGAGTTGCACACTTTAAGTAAGTATTTTTTTGTGATCATCGGTAACCTTTTTATAATGATTGGCCTCTTATATCTGGCCGCCGTAGGCCCGGGCCTAACTAGAATAAATTCTCTACTCATGGTTTATAGGTATGTAGAGCTACATTTCTGGGAGATTTTGTGTATTTCTATTCTTTTATATTGGCAGGGCTCCACTCCATTCTTCACTTCCAAATGAAGCGTTAAAAAGACTGCCGTGGCGTATAATTGTCTGGCTCATTAACGCATTTGGTAATAACCAATGAAGCGTTCAAAAGACTGCCATGGCTCATTAGTCTAACATGTATTGAGACAATCTGTTTGTATACCTAAATAAATAAATCATACAAACAAACAACTCTTGTCGCATAGGACATGGTCATTACCGAATGCTTAAACGAGCCAGTCAATAATTATTGACTGGCTCGTAAAAAACAAAAAAGGACTTAAATCTAGAAAACAATCCAAATTATATTATGTTATGCAGACATTTACATTATTAACTTAATTTATTCAATTTGTTTATTTTAAATTTAATGAGTATGATGAATACTCGTGTTTGTTCTGTGTCAGGGTGTTAAGATTTAATATATTTAAGTATTATATTGTAATACCACTGTTGAATCTGATATCTGTAACCTTAGATAAATCAAATAAATAGTCTGTAACACAAGTGCCTATGCTACTAAGCTTGGTTTCAGATCAGTGTATGTAATGTTGTCTAACTAACTAACTAACTAAACTTCACGCCACTTCCCTAGCGGGGTAGGCAGAGAGAACCGAACGCCATATGGCACGATCCTTACACACCTCACTCGCCTCTTCAACATGTAATGTTGTCTGCTATTGATTAATTAATATTTTGCTCATTTTAGGGGATTTATGAGTTTTACTCCGGAACTCGCTCATGGTTTTATATTCATAGGAGCCTTATATCAACATAATCCAAGAGCTATCGAGAAAGTAAGTCATCTATACTAATACTAATATTATAAAGCTAAATCTTAGGAACTATAAGTCAGATTTGAAAAAAAAAAATCTGTGCTATAATCGTTATCACATTAACCATAAACACGGGTGAAACCGCGGAAACAGCTATTTTAATTATATGGCCGTTTAAAATGTCGCATCTTTGATGTGATAAGCAAACGTTATGCTTAAAATGTATTATTAATATGCAATTGTTCATATATATTAATATTTCCAAATATTATATTCATGTTAGATTAGAATTCATGTAGATAAGATTTGATTTAAATGAGATTTATATTTATTTATTTATTAGAACAACCAACAAGATAAACACTTAAACAACATAATTAAACAGATATAGAAAAACATAAACTTATAGCTAAGTGCCACCTTATTTAGAGATTCCCAAGGCATGCTATGTGGACTTAAATATGTATATTATAATATATATACAGGGTACAGGGTTACAAAACTATCCGTAAAGCCGAAAGGAGGTTTAATGGGGCCTTATAACGAGTCCATTCACAATATTTAAGAATACAGTTCTTAAATATTGTGAATGGACTGGTTGTATAACGCTGTATAACACACCCCAAAAAAATAAATAAATATTATTATTTTTACTGACGTGCAAACCCTATTTCAGAAAAAAATATAGAGTAAACTACGCAGAATGTACCTACAGTTGTACATTTCTACCTAATTCGCGGAACGACGAGATTTTTAAGGATTTGAAATTGACAACATACTTTTTTTTTCAAATTGTCATTTTTTGAAGCCAGTTGAGTATAATGACATCCTTGTATTGAGGTAGTAAACATTTATGAATTAAAATAGAAAAACTATTAAAGAAGACAATTATTATATAGGTAAAATAGGTACGTAGGCCTTTCTGTTAAATAATCTGGTTCCCTGACATGACAGCTTACTAGGGTTGAAAAAATTTTTTTCTTTGATAATTAATTATATTTTTACGGGGTATTTTGTAACACTGTATGGATATATACATATATGTAAATATTAATTATTAATGTAAACATTGATATTAACGATAGAGGTTCATAAACCTGTTCTTTTTTTGGAAAAAGCAATTTGATCAATATCTGTATCAATTTCATATATTATTGTTCATCTCCATCTTACAGTCAAGGTTTTTGCGTGTCTCATAATTTTTCTTGAAGCGAAACCCTTAGATAGGCGAACGAAGCGAAGAAATCTCGGAGCATGGCTATATATACAATACATCCATGATTATTACAGATTTTTAAGGTTCATCTCAATGTTTCCATTGCCGCCGTATTTATGTTATCACTTATATGTAATTAGGCAGCTAATTAGACGCCTAGGCCTATATTAAACGCCGGCATATACATACAATTCATATTTTTTACTGATTCTTTAAATTAAACTATTACATTATGTTTTTCGGTTTTCGTATATACTAAGAATAATTGACCTTGTATACAACTAATAATAGTAGCTGTGCTAATCGTTTACCGTACTCATAATTTCTTGTGTTTCAGTTTATAAGAGGTCCACCAGGTCCCATGGTAGGAGCCCTCACTAACGCGACTCAGGTCTATACGATAATGTCAACTTTCTTGACGTCATACATAATCCTGATGACTCCCGGTGTGAACCTGAAGATGTTGCCGTTGCTCGTTCTGAAGAGGCTTGTACGGTAATAAATACATAAATACATAATAGTGTCGATAGTTGACCTCGAAAAACATCTATAATATCGATAGGCTAATCGATAGTATCGATAGGATCGATAGGATCGATACTATCGATTAGCCTATCGATATTATAGATGTTTTTCGAGGTCAACTATCGATAGTCAAACTATCGATAGTTCGGCAACACTTCCGAGCTGTGTTATTTAAACACCATGTCGTCGACTAATGATGTATCGACATAACCGCCAACTCCCTGACTCCGTGCTGGTACTGAGTACCTAATTTCAATATTGAAATACCCATACACATTTTTGGTCCTACTCGGGTCATAGCGACTAGTAGTTGACGTTTAAAGCTATTTAAATATTTGTTTCAGATTTCTACCCATCTACTTGTTGGGGGTAGGCTTTGCGGCTACCTGGTGGACCAGCGCTGGAGCAGGCCCAATGTGGCACATAGTAGAAAGAGAGAGCGCCATATGCAAACGCAAGTTTTGGCTGATGGCCACATTTCGGCAGAACATAGTAGACCCGCGAAATGTTTGTCTTATCCAAACTTGGTAATTACATAATGTCACGACTTTTTCCCATGGGGTTAGGCAGATATTACGTACTTCCATTTGCTACGATCCTTACATACACCTTTCGCTTCTTCTACATTCATAAGTCTTTTCACACACGCTCGTCGGTTAAGGGTTCTGTTTACCTGACCTTTTGTTAATACATTACTTGGTCATGGAAAGTCCGTCTAGGTCTTCCCCTCCCGACGGCTCCATTTACACTTGCCTTAAATATCTCTTTCGTCAATCTTCTTTCATCTATTCTCTCAACATGCCCTTTCCATCTTCTTTCACTCCACATCGTTCTCTTATTTCTTTGTTTCTTATTCTATCAGTCAGTTTCACTCCTAACATATTTCTGAGTGCTCTCATCTCTACTGCAATTATCATACACTCGTGCTTCTTCTGCCACACCCAGCATTCACTTCCATACATAAGTGTGGGAACCAACACTTCTATATGAACTGCCAGATGTGCTTCGTCAGACACTTTCCGACTGTTCATAAAGGAATGCAGCGCACCATTCACCATGTTGCCCGCATTCACTCTCCACTTAATATCACTCATACACTTTCTATCTCTTGGAAACTTTGTTTCCAGATATACAAACTCATTCACTTGTTCTACTTTGTCCAAGTCTACGAACACGCAATAACCTTATGGCATTTAACCAAACATTTTTCGGTTATGCATCGTAAGGAAAAGACCTATCCCATTCCCTTTCAAAAACCCGCTTGCGCATCCCATATTTTCCCATCAGTTATTTTTATCACTCTTTCAATCAATATTTTTGCATACAATTCTAATTTTAAATATAAATTCAAATTTTTCAAATTCAAAATGTCTTTCGTTTCACTTAACCATATCAGAGGAAATGTAACGACCCGCCCAATAACGCCACCACCTAATTTGGAACTTTATGCACCGTATTAATCGGCGCAATAAGTTCTAAAGCGTTTCCAAAGCGCTTAACGAAAGCAAATTAGACAGGAACGAAGACAAAACAGGTTTGCTGATAATTTTTTTGCTTTTAGTTCCGTCCCATACCCAAAAGCCCGTAAACCATTTGTCGCCTTTTACGACATGCTAGGCAAGAACCACAGTTGGCACATTCTTTTTTTTTGTCCCAGATCAACATGGGCCAAGTCCCAGACCAACATGGGACAAACAAAAACATGGGACCATACAAAAAAAATTGCGCCTAAACTATTGAGACTAGGAAAAAATTTAAAAGGACACTTATTTTTATAAATTATAAGAACAAGAAGACCAATCTATTGATATAAAGAAACAGGTACAAAAAGAAAGTGTTTCAAAGCAGTTTCGACCCACTGTTCGTCTGTTCCAGGATCATGGCAGTGGACATGCAGATGCACATTCCGGTGCTGGTGCTGAGCATTGCGCTCAAACGCTGCCGGCGCTGGGCGCTGCCGGTCATAGGCGCGCTGTTCGCAATCGCGCTGGCTCTGACCACGCATCTGGCGTTTGACCGGGGATACGTACCAGCATACTCTTACACTAGTAGTGCCCAGTAAGTGAGGTGAACGGAGTGTAAAAAATTATTCCATCAATCACGTCATCTTCATCTTCAGATGGCACATTCGGCTGACTAGAGATTGCAATGCTGGGTCCAGCGACATGTGCTCAATACCGCTGGATTTCTACTAGAGATTGGAATGCTGGATTTAGCAATACAGCTGGATCTAGCACAATATTAGCTTGGCAAAAATTGCCGCAGGTTAGCAAGCCCTAGTGTTGACCCTGTCCTATGCGCTAAGAGTTGTGGGTTCGATCTCCACCCACTACAAACATTCGTGTGATGAATACTTATCTTTGTTCTGAGTCTAGATTTTGATATCTAATATTTATCTAATGTTTAGCTACTTAATTCGAAATCGCATCAATGTACTCGTACATATATGTGATGTCGTCTGATATTTATTATGCCAATGCCAACACTCTTAAATATGGCATTTGTCAAGTGACATGGACCCAAACATGACGGCCTTGCTGGCAGTAGGAGAATATATTCCATTTTGGTCTGGAGCTCAAAAATTAAGTGCTATTAAAGCTGAATTAGATCACTAAGGGCCTTTAGGTGATTTTCCACCGAAGGGAGGAGACGAGGCATGAAGAGAATTGAAATATGTATGGCAAATTCCATCCACCAAAAATGCGCTAGGAGAGGATTGAAAATTTGCCATACATATTTAAATTCTCTTCACGCCTCGTCTCGTCTCGCCCCTCTGGTGGAAAATCACCTTTATTCAGCATTTAAGAACAATTCCTACCCAAATTATAAATGTTATTCAATTGTATGTGTTTGTATAACCAGTACCATGGGGGGGGGGGACCCCTATAACCAGAGGCCTGTGGCAAGCCGTCCCTTCCGCCTTCTGGTTAAATTTCTTCACTGTGCTCGTTAACTTTACTTTGCCGATAAAGTACAAGAATGCAAACTTTATTAAACTTTAAACATTACATTCAGTTGTATTGCTATAATATTTGTTTTAAGAAAATTACTTAATTGTTAAACTATGGTGATAATAAACGGCTAATATTATTATTATTAATTCACCAACGACTGTGGTGTGCTACGAGAACGACTTTTAAAATAAATTGTACACTTTGGCAGGGATTTTTTTGAGAATTATTACAATAACAAATCGATGACCGAATTCCTAATGACGTCTGCCAATTGTATGATATCGACTGTGGTCGGCATGTGGCTCGCCTTCTACCACACAGATCTACGACAGCGAGGGGTCAAACTGACAGGATATAAGGTAATCCTAAATAATCTCCATCTATACTAATATTATAAAGAGGACAGATTCGTATTTTATATGTTTGTAACGAATAAACTCAAAAATTAATAAATCTATTTTGAAAATTCTTTCATCATTAGAATGCTATATTATCCCTAAGTGTCATAGCTTATAAACATATAAAATGTTTAAAATATAAATGTCTATTGGTGCGAAGCCAGGACGGGCTACTAGTATCTATTATAAATGCGAATGAGAATCCTCTTGCACACAGGGGGGTCAATCTCGCGGTGCCGACCCTAAAATTAAATTAGACATTAAAGAAAATGTGATCAGTCCCATTTTAGTCGTAAATGATGTACCCACTGTCTTTCTATCATGTCGTAAAAGGCGGCTAATGGTGTAATGGGTCTATGATTATGTTAGCAAAGAACTAAGCCACTTGTTACTAATTTTAATTTTTTTTATCTAATCCAAATTAACTTTGGCTTTATGTTATTTAAGGAGTTCATTGCTCCTTGAACGCCTACTCCTTCGGGGATTGCGTTATCCTATATATGTGTGTATGTAAGTAAATGCGACATTTCAGAGCCTGGTGTTCCTAACGTGCCTGACATTCTTAGGAATATTCGTTTGGAGCTATTATTGCAACTACCTTATATTCGACGACACGAAGCTCCTTCACGCAATGATACCCATTGAGAGGGTAGTCATTGGGATTCTATTAGGAATCTTACTTCTGCTGCTAATGAATACTGAATGTGAGTAGTCTTTACCTGTTTCATGAATAACTATTAACTATAAGATAACAAGAGATGATGTATTTAAAAAGGTATATACAATATTTTGACACAATTGGTACAAACTTGACCGGCTTGACGGCGCATTCGGTAGTGACCCAGCCCCATGCGCCAAGAGTTGTGGGTTCGATCCCCATCCAGGACAAACATTCGTGTGATGAATACTTGTACTTTTTCTGTGTCCAGGTGTCAATATCTACTATGTATTTAAGTATATATTTGTAATACCACTGTTGTTTCTGATATCCGTAACACAAGTGCTTAAGCTACTTACTTCGGAGTCAGATCAATGTATGTGATGTAGTCTGATATTTATTTATATCTTATATTTAAACTAAGTATTTAATTCTAATTTTAAATAAAAATTAAACAATATACGTACAGATTAACACCACTTGCCCGGCGGTTAGGGAAACATCGTGATGACAGTTGCACTTTTAACCAAAACAACTTTATATGTTTAACCACGATCCAGATTGTCGTTGTCTAGTAAATTTTTTTTTTAACTTAACTAACCAATTTTTAGCAAAGCTGCAGTATAATGCATACATACATAATGTTACGCCTTTTTCCCATGGGGGTAGGCAGAGATCACGTACTTCCATTTGCTACGATCCTGACATACACTTTCGCTTCTTCTACATTCATAAGACTTTTCGTATAATAATTGTTTTAAAGTCTATCACTAGTTAAGTGGACATTAAAATTATAATAATAAATGTTTTATGCCTTTTTTATTTGAATAATTTTCCATATATTGTGCTTGTGCCCAGTCAACCTCTGCTTAGATTATGATTCAGGATTCAGCTAGTCTGGTAATCACATTCAAGCGACTACCTATCTAACCTTCGTAGCCCTTAGATAGGGGAACCAGACAATTCTGGATCATAGTTAACACATAGTTGTATGAATGCGCAGGTTTCATAGTTGTATGAATGCGCAGGTTTCATGATGTTTTTCTCACCGTCGAGCTAAAGGTATGACTACAACGAATTATATTGAAATACTAACTATTACTAACTAAACTTCACGCCACTGCCCTAGCGGATGGGCAGAGAGAACCGAATGCCATATGGCACGATCCTTACACACCTTACTTGCCTCTTCAATATTGAAATATGTTTGAAAAATTCATTGATTGAAGGCACATGAAGGGAATTGGTTTACCTGTCTGATACATTATTTATTTATTTAATATTTCCATACAAAATCCATGGAAGCATTGCGTTTTGACAGTTCATAAAAAGTATGTCAATATTATTAATGGTATCATCTACCCTAATAAACTACCAACGCTCCAAAACTATAATAAAATATTTTTATTTAACTATAGAAAACGTCAGTACCGGTACTAATTCTGTGGTTGGTGGTCCCCAGACGGCTTGGTGTCGTTCTTCCGGTGGCACATCCTCACCATCATCTCACGCATGGCGCTGTCCATCGCGATGATCCACTGGTGCATCAACGGCATCATTGCTGGCAACCGGCAGGTCCCCTTCGAGTTCACCTTTATCAACGGGGTCAGTATGCTTTCTTTACTTTGTACAAGCTTCTGCCCGCGACTTCGCTCGCGGGTTACATTGATAAAATATAGCATATGCTACACCATACCATTCAATCACGCCTATAATCCCCGAAGGGGTTTTCAGATTCCAAAGACCCTTTGGTAAGCACCCTAAATCACATTCAGCACAAAATTAATTTAAGTTCGGTTAGATGGAAAATTGTGAAAAAGCAGTGACAAGTGGCTATCTCGTCGCTAACGAATTCAAATCCAGAACTCCATATACCATTCGTCGCTTTGTTACGCTACTTTTACAACATGCTAAGCAAAAAAATATATTATACGGTCTAATTGAGAACCTCTTCCTTTTTAAAATTGGTTGAAAAACACAGTTGGTACATTATTTTTGAGTCCCAGACCAACATGGAACCATATGCTATTCCAGTCTATAATCCATGTTTGTGCCTAATTTCATTTAGAATCCACAAGTCGTTTTTCAGTATACTCGTTACAAATATGTATACAAAAGTAGAAATCTTTTCTCTTTAAAATATTACTGTAGATACTACTGTACATACCTTACTACGTCTACGCCTGCAACTCCCGATGGGGTAGCCAGAGGCCAAAGAACGATAGATCCTTTAACCATAGAGCCATAAACAACATTGTGTATGGTTAGATGGAAAATTGTAACGAGGTAACGACGTTTGACCAGGTAGCCACTCGTCACTACTTTTTCACAATTTTCAATCAAGCCCAGCCCAGTTTTATTATTTGGCTAAATGTGGTTGAGCGGGCTTGCTGTCCCTTTGACTCTGCCTTCCCCTTCGGGGATTACGGTTGTGATGATATGTATGTTATTAATTCTTTATATTTCCTTTCCAGGTTCTTGATATTATCGTGACATTTTTTGTTTCGTGTATCATGGCGATTCCACTGACCCTAATGGTGGAACTTCCCATGAAGCAAGTCTTCGATAGAGCACTAAAAATCTTGATGTAATTATTGTATAGCAAATTATAGGCCATCCAAACATTACGTCACCACATTAAGGGGGTCAAAGATTCTGATGACGTTAATCTTGAAAAAAAAAGAAATTTGTCACATACATGTCTCATTTCAAAAAATAAATATTAAATATTCTGCTGGAGTGTAAATGGTTATTGTGACTTTTATTAAATTCCTTTAATTTATAAGCGAGATGATTAGTGACTCATCTCAATAATAAGGTAGTTGATTTAAGGCTTTCAATCCCGCAGGCTGTCTTCAATAGTCAAAGTCAAAATATTCTTTATTTGTATAGGTTTCAAGGAAACACTTATAAATCGTCAAATACAGGTAAAGCTACAGCTATATGATTCTACCACCGGTTCTTTTCTACTGAGAAGAATCCGGCTAGAAACTCGGTAGTTACTTTTTTCAATACAATTTATACAAGGTGTATGAATCATAATAAACTTTGAACCATGTTTTAGTGTGGGCCTGTTGTAGAGTATCAAAATAAAAATATATAAATTACAAACCAAAAACTTGACCCGACCAGAGCAGACCAGTTCCCAAGGGCGGCACCTGTTCCCAAGCATGACGTATGTGTCAGCAAGAGCTTCACTCAGCCATATTTTAAATGAATTTTAGTGAAAATAAACCTTAAGTTAGTCAGAGAATAATAAAAAAGAATTGTAACAAGCCAACTATAGAACACAGCTCAAAGCTCAAGGTTTTTAAACAATGTCATATAATTAAAATTCAATAAATGTATTATTATAATTGTGCTATGTTATCATCAATTTCATAAAAAGGCGAATTAATTACCAAATTACAGTTAGAATTATTGGAATTAATTAACTAATTAGCAATTCGTAAACCATCGGTTTTTGTCATAATGCATGTTTTTAAATACATATAATAAACAGTCAAGAAAGTATTGAGATGCCACAATAAGTATATTGATTTCCTCAAATAACTCTTTTAGGAAGTCGCGAGGTCTAAGTTGGTATATAGCCCCAATTGCCCTTTTTTGTAGTATAAATATTGTCTGGATATCCACTGAGGATCCCCATAAAAACAGACATACTTTTTTTTTTACGCGGGGTATGCATTTGCACACCTTCACGCCGTCCGGGGAGCGACGTGGTGTGTGGGACTCACCCGCCCTGTGCAGGGACGGGAATACCCACTAAACCTCGCGGCGCTCCTCATCGCTCGAGTGGTGGAAGCCGTGGGAATCGTTATATGTCCATAGCCCCACCAGCAAAAGCAGCCATACTGCTATAAAAATAGGTAAAATAAACTAAACTAATCTAGCCGTCTTTACATCAGTAAGATGACTGCGAGATATACAACGCTAGTCGTGTTCACAATATCAACCACCGCCGGCGGACTGCGTAGTGCGGCGGATCATATTATCGATATCGACGCTTAAGAACCAAGACCATCTATCTACACTTTTGGCGCTTTTTACTTTTTAATGCAGTTATTTTTACGATTAATTTACGCATCGTTTCCTTTGATCAGTAACCTCAAATTCGCATTAAATAAGAAGTTATGAAAAAATACCAATACCACCTAAGTTACGTGACGTAATAAATTTAAGGAAATATAACGTTTTTTTCGTCTCCTGTGAAGTCGACTTTTTGTAGATAGATGGTCTTGGTTCTTAAGCGTCGATATGATCCTCTGCACTACGCCTCTATAAGTCTCTACTCTGGTAAGTACTACACTAATGGGGCAACATAGGACTATATAAATATTTTATTATTTAATACAGCTATACTCAATGTGTGTTCCGCGGAACCCTGGGGTTCCGTGAAGCCTTTCTGGGGGTTCCACGAAAATTGGTACTGATCATAAATATCATAACTCCTGGGGGAAAATTCGTTAAAATTCGGTTATTAGTCGCTGTTCTAGGGTCCCGTCAAATACTCCGCTTCCTAAAAGGGTTCCATAGCATAAAAAGTTTGAGAAGCACTGATTTAATATAATAAAAGCACTATATACAGGAGGATACAACGAAATAAAACTCGGTCCGAGTTAACTTTTATTTGAATAAGTAATGAAATTGAGAACTTTTAATGAACTACAGAATATAAATAAAAATATTGTTCACGTAATACAATAAACCAAACCCAACACGAGCCACCTCATATTTTAGCTATCATTCAGTTTCCATCGTTGACACCAAACACAAAATATTGCAACGCATCATTTATTTTAAATAACACCTCATTTAAGATGGTAATATCTACATTTAAAATTCTCGGTTAATTATGTAGTAAAATTGTGGATTATTTCGAAAACGACTCATTCATTTAAGCACGCGGTGACGTCACGTGCTAATGACATACGAAATCTAAGGAAAGAATGAAAAATGTTTATTATTGTTTACGGAAGCATTGCGTTTTTACAGTTCATAAAAAGTAGCTACATAAAAGTTTGATGGTCTCAAATAGATATTTATCGCTTGTCAACGAATCTTTCAATAAAATATAAATAAATTATTAGACTAGACATTTAACAAATTTTCTATGGAGCACACATTAGTGCAAGAATGCCAATTGCTAGTGATAACTTGGTTAACCTTTGGACAAATATTATACATAGACATAGAAATACAATAATTAGTTTATTTGCTAACTTAAAAATTTATATACGTAGTTAAAATTAAAATAATAGTTTAATTGCTCTATCCAAGGTTTGTTTCATGGGATAATCCACCAAAATTGTGAGTGGAACCGCCACGACGTACGACATCATTAAAGTCCCCAAAGCATCAAGCAACTGCAAAAAAGAACACATAATTAAAATTATATTGTATCTAATTAAACTTAATTTTTTTTTGGTTAAACGTGGCTTAACGAACTTATCGCTCCTTTGAATCTGATTATCCGAAAAGTTAGGCAGTCACAGGAGCAGTACCTATGCTCCATATGCTCAGTAGCGACTTTAAACACTTCTAGCTAAATAAAATTCTACAAAAATATATTATTTCGAATGTCAGTTAGATTATAAAAAAAAAACATTTTTACAACGGTACGGAGCGGCGTGATGAAGAAGTACAAATTACAACGGTCTGGATAATATCTTATATTTAAGAAAGTATAATATGTACATGTGTAATACCAATGTTGATTCTGATATCTGTACCAAGTGATTATGCTACTAAACTGGGAATCAGATTAATGTATGTGATGTTGTCTGTTATATACGAGTAATATGCAAGTACTTACAAAGTCGATGACAGAAAAATTGATAGGCATGTACCGATGAGCGGCGATGATCCCGTTGATGCACCAGTGCGCCATCGCGATGGACAGCGCCATTCGAGAGATGATGCCACATTTTTCCCAGCGGAGGAACGAGATCAATGCACCTGAGCACCATGAGTAAATTAATATTTAGATAATTTTCGTAAAAAGAAATCTTACAATACAATTTGTATCAAATGAGCGTGAGAAAGCACACTAAACGATTTGAGTTGACTTGGGACACTGGTGCAATTAATACCGGCCAAGCAATACTTTCTAACTTCCACCTACAGCTAAGATTGTATGAAATGAGTCTGAGAAATCTTATAAGCCGACAGATTGGATATGACTTACTACCAGTGAAATGAATACCAACTAAGTACTTTCAAAATGTTATTTCTTCCTACAACTAGGGGAAATTTGATACTAAATGTAAGGGGACACTTTATAATCAGACAAATTGTATAGTGAAATTAAAATCGACAAAGCAATTCAATACGCTCTTTCTTCTACCTACCACCACCTGATAAACTTGAAGACCGAAATGAATATTAGGAGCCTCTCACGATGGCAACGACGAAAAGCAGTAACATACTCACAGTCAACGTTCATCATTAAGAACAAACAGATTCCCATCAGCACACCACAGACGACTCTCTCGATGGGTATCATGGCCGAGATGTAGGAACGGTCGGTGAAGTCTCTGAAGTAGTAGCAACAATAGCACCAGACGAATATGCTCACGAATGACCCGTAGAATAGATACACTAGGCTCTGAAAATATCACATACAAAAAAAATACATATATATAAATACCAAAAAGGGTAGACAAGAGTCTAAGGGGTAAAATGCGCCCTAAACAACTTTCAGCTAAAAATAAAATTGAGTTGGGTTAGATGAGAAATTGTAAAAAGTACAAATACTTTTGCTTACCTTTTTCCCTTCCAATTTAACCCCTCGTTCCCGCAGGTCTTTCTGGTAGAAGGCAATCCCTATAGCGATCAGTACTGACAGCATGCAGTTGAGCGGCGTGATGAAGAAGTACATGAATGAGTCGACGTTGTAGTACGACTCGCGGTAGCTCCTGCAAAAAGAGACGATTTCAACGTACGTCTTTTAGACAACTGAAACTTTTTTATTGGAACTACTTTGGTTTCTTTGGTTACACGTAAATTTTAAATTCGAAAGTGCGCTATAATTTTTTTGTTATTGTATAAGTTTATTTTGTTATTAACTGATTACAAGTTTGCTTTTGGTATAATATGTTTGTTCTTTTAACTTGTGTTGACTAATTTACATTACTACCTATACTGGCTTACGTCTGGTACTCTTTAGATTAGAAAAGAATACAGATGAGAATATAATGCTCATATAAAGAGACGATGACACAAAATTTATTTGTAATTCCAAAATCCCATTATTTGATTTCAAATTATGATATTCTTCTTATGCTCAATTACGAAGTCTATATTGCAATCATATACAGGAATTAATGTGATATGATGTTTTTTCATGATATTAAAAGATTAATTAGATAGGTCTATTTTTTCTCCAGTTGAGCAATGGGACATACTCGGGTGCCATATAATGGTACGAAGGTATCAAGTTCTTCTCGAACGCCAGATGCGTGAGCAGCGCCACCATGGCCACGATCAGCGCGGAAATGACCGGCATCGCCCAGCGGCGGTGCTTCTTCAGCAAGTACGTCAGCACCAGAACTGGAATGTGGACTTGCATATCCACTGCCATGATCCTGAAACAGAAAAATGTACATCGGAATATTACAGATTATTTTCTAACATAAATTAATGCGTTCATTAGGCTCTATGTCCGGTTGTGGATGGGTATAGACTGATGATGATAATATTGATATATAAAGCGTTCACTGCAATAGTCATGGATGTCAAAAATTTTAATACAGACGTTTGCTCTGTAACATTATGGTAATTCTAAGAAAAAGTCAAGACAGCATCTGAATGACATTATAGATTTTTGTACATTACAATTGGAGGTCACATCAGCCCATATAAGGCCTTAATACTTAAGTCCTTAGTTCCTTAAATGCAGGTTTCAGATTTACGCTGACTGCCCGAGGGTGGCAAGCACGTCTCGTAAGACCATGTTTGACTTATAATCAGCGGGGGCAATTTTTCACTATGAAACGGTGCAAGGCAACACCTAGCACGCGGTTCGGGTCGCTTACCACCGATAAACGTGATTCTTAAACCAGCCGTAGATCTTGTCTACAGCAAAGCTGCATCATCTACGTCTACCTGAGACACTGAATGTATCCAGCATGATAATAAGACTTGCTTACCAAGTTTGGGCAAGGCAGATATGTTTGGGGTCGATCAGATTCTGCAGAAACACTGCCATGAGCCAAAACTTGCGTTTGCAGATTGCGCTCTCTGCTTCCACTATGTGCCACATCGGGCCATCACCGGCGCTGGTCCACCAGGTAGCCGAAAACGCCACCGTCAACATAATAACGGGAAGCATTCTGAAACAGAGAGGAATTTTAGAGGGCCGCACCATGCCCTCTTTATCAATTACAGCGTAAATACATACACACATACCTACATTTTCACAATTTTCCTTCTAGGCCAACTGCAACATTTTTTGATTTACGATTAATGTGGTTCAAGAGCTTATTGCACCTAGGACTCCTACCTATGCATGCATTGTTAAGATGTTAAGATACGGTAATGGTGTAAAAGTATACAATATATTTGTCGCACACAAAAAATGTATACGTGCTATATTCAACAAGCCTCCTTGGACACCATGTGCTCCAATATTTAAAAAATATAGACTGTTAACGACCCTCTTCGTACATTTTTGAATTATGTAAATTTGTAAAATTATATCCGCATCTGTTTACCAAATTTGGAGATGTGTACAAATTTAGCGGTAGGAGGCACACAAATAAACAAGCGCATCCAGGCGCAAAGACCGCTCTATACAGTCGCAACTCTTACGTCATGGCCACTGCTGTATATAATAAACTACCAGGCGATCTTAAAGAGCTTAAGGGTAACTTATTTAATAGGACATTACACAATTTACTAGTTGACATATGCTTCTCTTCTGTAAATGACTATTTGACGTATATAAGTTTCGATTGTGCCATTATTTTATTTACTCAAAATATTTAAATTGTACTGTAAAGTAAATTATCCATTTAACTATATTCTAAGTTAAAATTGACATATAACAATAAAAAAAAAACTATTAATTAAACTGTATTATAATGTTCATAATCAAAATCAAAGTTGACAAAAATTCACATGCCTGCTGAGCTGGTGAGATAAGACGAACCATGTACCTATTCTTACAACATCTGTAATTACCTTGTCTCTGTGAATAAATATCTTTATCATTATCGTTGAGATTGGCCGCTGTGACTGATATCGGTTAGGAGGACATTATGAATGCCTGCAATTTTACGGTAGGCAGAGGCAATCTTCATAAATAAATCACATGGGCTGGGTGGAAAATTAAAAAAAAAACAAGTGATAAGTGGCTAGCTCGCCGGCCACATATCACATCCAAAACCTAGTACCTACACCATAGGTTGCATTTTATAACATACCTACTAGACTAGACAAGAAAACAGTTGACATATATTATTTTCGCATTAACATTTACATGTTGCTTTATTTCATTGTTTGCCGGTACTTCTCAAATATTTTTATTATAAGTAATTAGTTGGCACGTTTCAAATAAATGAATTAACTTACAAAACTTTAACTTACCGTACAAGCCTCTTCAAAACTAACGATACTAGCTTCTTGGGGGTTAAATGAGGCATGGACAGCACCATATACGATGTCAGTAAATTGGAGATCATAATGTGAGCTTGAGTCACCGTGGTGAAGCCTCCTATCATGGCGCCAGGCAGACCACCTATGTACTGAAAATACGTTATATAGTGAGAAACATGTCTATCGACTGAGTGGACAGATGTCTATGGATTCGTATTAGGGCTGGTTTTAAAGTCACACTGACTGCGCACGGTACTTGAAGGGTGCAATGCAGGCAGTTTTGCCCAACGAACGGTAAAAAGCAGTGCGGTTCTGATAAGTAGATATGTCAGCAGATGACGCTGAATAGTAGAATAGCTCCATTCATTCTAAGACACGCTGGGAAATGTATGTTCGCTAATAAGTCTGACACACACAATAAACCCATATGGTTCCGTCATTATAAGTATTAGCCGTAGCAAACAGATAGACGAATCCTTTCAAAATCGTATATCATTTACTGCTTATACTTTCATATTGATATAACAATAAGCTACCACTTCACTTATACAGACTCATTCATTTTATTTATATCATCTTCCTAGCGTTATGTCCCGTGTTTAGACGGGGTCCGCTTAGACCATGATCCAGGATTTAGCGAGTCTGGTAATTACATTGAAGCGACTGCCGATCTGACCTTCGTAACCCGTAATAGGGGAACCAGACAATTTTTGGATCATGGTTACAAATCCAAAGTTGTTTGAATTTGCAGGTTTCATCACGATGTTTTCCCTCACCGGCGAGCTAGTGGTATAAATACGTACATAGATTTGAAAAATCCACAGGTACATGCCCGGGTTTGAACCCGCACTCCTCGGTTAAGAGGCGCGTGTCCTTACCATTGAGCTACCACCGCTCTAATCATTCATTTTATTTATATAGGTACAAGATGCAATTAATGCCACGCTACAAATTTGAATATGGCAATTGTTAGGAATAATAACGATATACTTATTGTCGACATATAATATTGAATTTTGTCATCACAAAGTTATCTTAAAAAACCTACGTTTGTAGATAGGTACTGCTGCGCGCCGCCGCGCAAGATATGTTATTGTGAAAATTTTACCTAAGTACTCAATTTTTTTCGTAAATGTGATATATTAACGATACCTAAGGCCTGAAATAAATTTGGAGAGCAGTATTAAATGCATCTTGTATACGTATATATTATAATTTATTATTTGAAATATACCTACCTTCTCGATATTTCTTGGGTGTTGTTGATACAAGACAGACTGAAAGATATTGGCGTGTAAGTATATCGGGCCAAATGTCATTATTGCCCTGAAAGATGCAAAATATATATTAATATACAGTGGCGGAGTACCCTTTATGGCAGGTGAAGCAAATGAGATGATTTTTCGCCGGAGATTGGACCCCGCGACAATCTCTTGCGAAAAAAGCAGTGTTTTAAAAGTATTTGACGTGACTTGGCGGCTACAGGCAATTTTTGTATTAAAATGAATTTAAGTTTCATTGCAAACTTCTCCAAATGACAAAAGACACGTGAATTATTTATTCGTTAGTATTATGGTGATTTTCATAAAACATTTATCAATAAAGAAATCAGTTGTTGAAAGTAGGTGCTGAATCTCCACAAAAGGAGTAATCTTAACCTTAAAATGTTATACTTTTGCGATGCAATCCGCTTGTAAACAAGGCCTTTGTTACATGCTGAATAGTAAATTTACTTTTAGTTATGGCTCTAACCTTTTTGAGGTTATTAAACCCTTGCCTTCCACTTTGTTTACAGCAAGAACTCGAAATTTCTACGCTTAGACAATATTAAATGATGCAAATTAATCTAGTGACTTTCAACTAACTTTACTCCATTCATGGATTCCAGGCCGGGATCGGCTTTAGGGTCGACTGGCGCAACGAGCAAGTTCCAATTGTGCCGAACTGACCAATAACTTAGCAGTGAGTCTTCTGTAATTACAAAAAGTATATTACAAATATATATGTTAAGGACAAAGTAATAATAATTAGGGCATTATACATAATGTGATTATTGAATAGTTATTATTAAATTGCCCTTTCCTATTGGTAATTTTTCATAATGCCCGGGCATTATGCATATTTACCAATTTATCACTTGGCCCATAACATATATCTACTTTAAATAGTTTTCCATTACATTATACATATTATCACGTAACGTGATTGAAAGAATTGGACGTGATTCACGTCCAAATCTCTGTACTTATTTAAGATACATTATTTTACATTAGTCACCTTTTACGACATGAAAGTAACACAATTGGTAAAAATATTATTTTTTAATCCCAAACTAACAAGAATCATAAAAAAAAATATATATTTTTTTTATTAAATACTCTGTCTATTTATAATACTGTGTTCACTGAATTCATCACGAAACAATATATAAGCGCTTACATTAACGATCACCTAAAGTGAATAGTCTCACTCAATATCTTCATAAACCATCTGCGTTATATCCTAATCTTCATTATATATTTTACGTACATACATTTTGACAAGCTCGATGGCTCATTTGCTAGTGACCCTGCCCCATGCGCCAAGGTTGTGGGTTCGATCTTCACCCAGGACAAATATTCGTATGATGAATACTTGTTTGTTCTGTGTCTGGGTGTTAACATCCAATATTTAAGTATATATTTGTAATACCACTGTTTTTCCTAATATCCGTAACACAAGTGCTTAAGCTACATACTTCGGAGTCAGATCAATGTATGTAATGTAGTCTTATATTATTTATTATTATTTATTTATTATACATAACATCACGCGTATAATACCCAAAGGGGTAGGCAGAGTCAAAGGGACAGCAAGGCCCTTTAACCACATTCAGCTAATAACAAAACTGGGCTGGGTTAGATGGAAAATTGTGAAAAAGTAGTTACAAGTTGCTAGCTTATCGCCTACACAATCACATATCCAAAACCCGATATACCATTAGTGGCATTTTACGACAAACTAGACAAGAAACACACTGGGCACATTATTTTTAAGTCCCAGACAAACAAGGGAATTATAGATTTTATCTAAACTAAATAACTTCACGCCAGTTCCCTAGCGGGTTAGGAGCGGTGGTAGCTCAATGGTAAGGACACGCGCCTCTTAACCGAGGAGTGCCGATTCAAACCCGGGCATGTACCTCTATATTTTTCAAATCTATGTACATATTTATACCACTAGCTCGACGGTGAAGGAAAACATCGTGATGAAACCTGCAAATTCAAACAACTTTGAATTTGTAACCGTGATCCAAAAACTGTCTGATTCCCCTATCTTAGGGTTACGAAGGTCAGATCGGCAATCGCTTCAATGTAATTACCAGACTCGCTAAATCCTGCATCATGGTCTAAGCGGACCTCGTCTAAGCACGGGACATAACGCTAGGAAGATGATGAGTTCCCTAGCGGGTTAGGCGGAGAGGACCGATCATTTTTATCTATTAATCAACATACGTACGTTTCCCCTTCTTTTCAACGTTCAGGTCATAGACGGTCCCGATGACGTTGAGAGCCAGTAGAGCCAGTATCACATACAGGAACATACGGTGCGGCAGGTCCTGCGTGTCCGGCGCGCTGCCCAGCGGCTTGCCGTGCTCCTGGAATGCAATCATATTGCTAACATACATACGTCCTGCAATCCCCGAGGTGGTATACCGAGTCTAAGGACCAGTCGGATCGTTAAACCACATTCAGCTAACAATAAAATCGAGTTATGTTAGAAGGAAATTTGTGAAAAAGCACTGACAAGTTGGGCCATTAGTCGCCTTTTACGACATGCTAGACGAGGAGCTGATAAAATATTTTTGAATCGCAAAACAATATAATTATAAGCATCCTAGAATTCCCCATGCCATGCACCAGAGGAACCTTCTGGGTTGGCAGTAAGATGATGACCAATAGCTCTTAACAGGTAGTCCGTGAAAGGGAAGCGATCAGAAAAGTATTAAACGTATCAATGAGACGAAGACGATAATGCAAATATGGTAGATACTTGGCAAGGAGGGGACATGGGGGTCTCTTAGCGCCCCTTCTTCAAAGCGAACAGCCCCGTCTTACATCGGGAATCGTCTGTTTACTTTTGCTTATAAATCAAATCAAGAGATATCATCAAAATCAGGTAGTTCCAACAAATAATATACTTTTAAGAGATTCGCTGAATGTGGTGTAAGAAACTTGTTGCACCTTGGACTCTGATATTGTGGACGTGATGATATGTATACCTTCATTCATTTAGGAATTTAAATTATTTGCATGATTTATTTTTACATTATTTTGAAAACATCTCATTGTTATTCGGTTTCGTATGCTGAATCGTTACGTCAAACTTGAATATTTTTTAACAAAGTCTAGATGTTGCGTTGCGTTGTGCCACTACTTAAAATGTATGACGCATTTTTTTCAGACGAATGATCGAAAGCACAAAACACTAAGCAATTAAGCATAAAAAACCATTCAAATATATGGTAATTTTTTAATATTGGTCTTTTGAGCGGTGTTTGCTCAATGATAAGGACATGCGCCTCATATCCGAAGGGTGCGGATTCAAACCCGGACACATACCTGGATTATTAAATCTAAGTACACTAGTTGATACTAGTTGGTCGACAGTAAAGAGAAAACAATGATATGAAACCTGGACATTCTGGATTGTAACCATGACCCAAATTGTATGTTCCCCTACCTAAAGGTTGCGAAGGTCAAATCGTTTCAATGTAATGACTAGACTAATTAAATACTAGCTCATGGCGTAACGGACCCGATTAAGGGACATAATGCTAGGAAAATGAACCAGACCAGACCTGACCAGACCACCTCTTATAAGGCGCTATCTTACCTTGCAGTACTTAAAGTCAATGAGACGCGCGCGCAGCCCATGGCGGTCCTGCGCCCACTTGTCGACGCAACGCTCGAAGCGCGCCGTGAGGTTGGCGTCTGCGCCCGCGCAGCGCGTCGTGAGGCAGTAGCCGCGGTGCAGGTACGTGCGGTTGTACAGGAGCGGGTCCACTTTGTACTTCTGCAGACAGAAGAATTGAGTTGAAACATTTAGAGACACCTATAACAGCCAGGGTCACTGCCCTTACTTAAACAGTTACTGCTATAACTCGCGCAAGAACAGCGACAGTGGAGAGTAATTGGAACTACAGCAAAGTTTAGTCTGTCTGTTTGTCAGGAATAATACAAGATGGCGCTACAAGCACAACTTAGTTTTTTCTTAGTAATAATACGCCATCTGTGTAAAATTTATGGTTTTAAAATAAAGATTATTTTGGTTTGCTTCTAAAGAAAATATTTTATATTCATATTTTAGACCTAAATTTAATAAATTATTTAAGAAATGACGTAAAAAAACTTATTTTATGAAAAAAAACATTTTTTAAAGATGAAATAATAACGTTTTTATTCGGTTTTATCTCTCAATCAGTCTAAATGATGCCTGTAGCGACATCTGTCTGTGTCAAAGTCTATACGAAATCTAAAATGTATGTGACTGACCAGACATGATGTGACTGACCAGACATGCTACTATTCACGTCACATCATTAATCGATATGGACGGCATCTTGTCATCGAGTTAGGATATTTTACAAAAGATATTTCATAAGCGTACATTTCAACCGAAAATATATTCCGAACCCAGTGACAACAAAGAAGTGTCCCATAAGACACAAACAATAACAAACCATCCTTATTTGGATGATTCCGAGTCTTCCAACGTGTGTGCTTAAAACATAGAATACCAGCATTCATATAAAAATAAATCATAGTTTGAAACAATTTTAATTTTCATCAGGATTCAAAATAAAAATAAAAAAAGTCGATTTAACTGCCCTAGAACTTTTTATCGAATTAAAAAAAAAACAAATGGCTGTCATCATACGGATGCTTAACTATTAACGTCAAATTCAAAGTGTCACGGAACTCTTAGGTGAACATATATCTCGATGAGAGTACACATAATTTTGGAGAACTCTTGTCGCCTAAAGCGCCCAGGCTCCCCTTCTACAGCTACTGTACACTGACATGATACAAATATATCACCACGCCTGTATTCCCCAAAGGGTTAGGCAGCATCCAAGAAGCGGCAATCTTCTCAAACCACCTTAAGAAGGATAAATGTGTGGTCCTGTTTACTCCAAACAAGTGTATGAACCAAACATTTACATTTGCATACTAAAGACTCCTTGATGAGCATTCTTGTCCAATCCAACTGTCATTGTATTTTCTATGATAACGTAAGCATGACCGCACCTGTATCAGCTGATATGTAGGATTGTTTTCATCATCGCTGTAGACCAGGAACTGACCGAGGCAGAAGACGCCGTCAGTCCGGTCCAGACACTCCTCATAGTCGTCCAGGTGGAAATGTTTCGGGAGCGACGCTAGTTCCGACTCTAGAACAAAAAAAACATACTTATGTTAATACATGTAAATATGGTTGACGAGAAACTCACCCACTGACATATTATTAACATACAAAATAAACTTTTGGAATTAAATGAGAAAGTATGAGCTTGAACTTTCACTGGGCTTTTTATTTGAAAGCATGGACTGAAATGGTATTATTGAAAATTTTGCTCCTGAGGACAGAGTCAGGGTACTGCTGTTCAGGAGTCCATGGATTCAAGGGCCTACATTTAGAGACAACATCCCTGTAGAATAGTACGCAACATTTTAAATAGTTTTTTGTGTTATTGCAGGACTATATTGCTCATTTTTATAATTTATCTGGTATAGAACGGCAGATGATCATTTATGGCCGTGTTTATCAGAGATCATTCACTCAGGCATATTAACTTGTAATTATAATAGGTTATTAAATAAATAAATAAATATTAGACTATAACACACACATTGATCTGACTCCGAGATAGGTAGCTTAAGCACTTGAGTTACTTTCGCATAAGTATATAATATGAGTAAGGATGTCCTTCTTGAACTTTGAACTTATGATGATGATGATAATTATAAACATAACAAACATAACATAACATCACGCCCATAATCCCCGAAAGGGTAGGCAGATTATTTTTTTTATGAGGACTCTCGCTAGTTTGCCGAAGGCGGCCTTTACTACCTACCGGACAAGCGGGGCAGCGGGAAGCTCTCACCCATAATGGGTAGGCAGAGTCAATTATTGCTTACCTATATATTGGCGACTTCTCACCCCTGCGATAAGAACTAGACAAAGTAATAGATATCTCCCTATACCCATCTTGCTTGCTCCAACACAGTGAACGACTGATACAGTGTTCAGTCAGAATCCTTATACCTATGGGGTACCTACTTATGCAATTTTAATTTTAATGCGGATATATACAGGATGGTACCATCGATTGGCAAGGTTGCTAAGAAGTTAATTTGCACGATCTTTCTCGAGTCAGTTTATCAACAGTCTAGCGAAAAATCAAGACTACAATCGAAATTGGGTTTTTCAATTATGTTTTAGATTCGATTGTTGATCGAAATGGGCAACCTAATCTAATAGCATTTAAGCACTAAGTAGACCAGATTATGGTGGACCATAAATTTTAAGGGTAAGAAGGGTAATGTTGTCAATTGAGTTAGGTAGGTAAACCAGGTTAAAAAGTTATCTAATACATATTGACAATTGGAACTGAAAATGCACTAATTAAATAACAGAAAAGATCAATCTATCGGAGCCTAGGTTATTAGCAATTTCATCATCTTAGACCATGATCCAGTTTTTAGCGAGTCTGGTAATTATATTAAAGCGACTACCGATCTGACCTTCGTAATCCTAAGATAGGGAACCAGACAATTTTTGTATCAAGGTTACAAATCCAAAGCTGTTTGAATTTGCAGGTTTCATCACGATGTTTTCCCTCACCGTGGAGCTAGTGGTATATAAGTACGTACATAGACTTGAAAAATCCAGAGGTACGTGCCCGGGTTTGAACCCGCACTCCTCGGTTAAGAGGCGCGTGTCCTTCCATTGAGCTATCACCGCAAAGAGTATTAGAGCTAAGGGGAGTATAAGTGATGTCTACTTGTTGGGTGAGCATATAAATAAAAAGATAATAGGTAATGTACATCTTAGATATAAATAATAATAAATATAACATATCTCACTATATCGCATACATTGATCTGACTCCGAGGTAAGTAGCTTAAGCACTTGTGTTACGGATATCAGATTGAGTGGTATGACAATATATACTTACTTAAATATTAGATATTAACACCCAGACACAGAGCAAATGAAAGTATTCATCACACGAACGTTTGGCCTGAATAGGGATCGAACCCACAACACAGGGCAAGGCGCCTAGGACAGGGGCACTACCGAATGCACCATCGAGGCAGTCGCTTAAGTCTCAGACATGTGAATCCGCGTTTTAACTACCAAGTGAGCGGTAGTGCCAGTGCCTCCCGCGCCCTCCGCAATGCATCGGCAGTGCGCCCCTGATGGGTTGCCGAGGATCGAGAGGTGGGCAACGACAACACCCAGCTCCTCTTCCTCGGCAATCCTAGTCCGCGACTGGTTTGCAAGACACGAGTCGCGGCTCACCTCGAGGTCCCACTTAGCTTCAGCTAGATTGGCCAAATCCAGCTTACTAAGCCCTCCCGGTTAGACAAACCGAGGACCCCGCTGGTAGTGAGCCTAGGATAATACCTAGGACAATACCGAAGACAACTGCTAGTCCTGTCTATAATTTAAGAAGCATCACCTTGTATAAGAAAATCGTTAACCCCCTTATTTCGCCTTTGTTCGAAGGAGACCGTATTTGAAATTACATACCCATGTCGTATTTTGCATAGTTTGTTTGTGTTTTATGTATTTATGCATATAGACGTAATATCAGTTACAGCTGAAGATTTTTAAACATGTATTTTCTATGTACTTCCGCGTCATGGAATAAGAATATCGCAAATATTCAGTGAAGAAGAGCACCAGTACAAACTTATATACATGCATACATAACACGCCCACGCACGTGGTAGGCAGAGTCAAAGGGGCAGCAGGCCCCTTTAACAACATTCAGCCAAATTAAAACTGGGCTGGGTTAGATGGAAAATTGTAATAAAGTAGTGACAAGTGGCTAGCTTGTCGCCTACACAATCACACACCCAAAACCCGATCTACCATTAGTCATCTTTTACGACATGCTAGGCAAGAACCACAGTTGGCACATTATTTTTTAGTCCCCGACCAACATGGGACAATTACAAATAATAAACTTATATTATGCCTAAATAATAAATTGAAAACCATGTACTGTTTTGATAAACCACAAAATGAAAATATATTGCGAGTAAACTCTAATTACAGACGAGAAAAACTTAAGAAAGCAAAATTTTTCGCGACAAAAATAATACAACAATCAAGAATCACGAGCAAACTGGTAGGTATTATGTGAAAGTGCTTTTGTTCAGACCAAAAATTGGTATTGAGACGCTTCACCAGGGTCTGCTTGCTCAGTGTCTTGGTGTTAATATCCAATATTTAAGTATATTTAAGTATATATTTGTAATACCACTGTTGATTCTGATATCCGTAACACATGTGCTTAATCTACTTAGCTCTGTGTCAGAACAATGTATGTGATGTCATCGGATATATATTATATTAATTTTTTTGTTTGTTATTTTTGTAGTCCGAAATCACAAGACAAGATTTTGCCGGCTACTAAAAAGTGCAGTTCTACAACACAAGTATGACCTGACTTGGAGTACTGTTGCCTCCTCTGGACTAGGACACCCAAGATTCCTTTTGTCTCGACTCAGAAACGTGTGCTAAGAATAAGTGACTATTGTAGTTGGAGGTATGACGCTGATAAGTAAGGAAAATAACGACTTTGGCTTCATATGTGCGTTTTATACTTTGTAACAATTCGAGAGAATCATATGACACGACCGAATGACCTATAGGCCTTAAGCTTGTATATGTATATATATATATATATATATATATATATATATATATATATATATATATATATACATCAATAAAGTTTACGTTTCTGTTTGTAATGTATAAGTATATGTAATGTAAAAAAGAGATAAAACGCGTTATGCCTAGTTAGAAATAGTGTTAACTAAATGCCTTTGTTAAAACTAGAAATACTTAGTTAAAACTAGGATTTACCAATGATATGTTTGATTTTCAGATAAAAATAGTTGTCATTCGAGCTTTTGTTAAAACTAGCACTAGAGAAACTAAATTGGGATTGAAAACAAGAATTAAAAAATATTTAATTTTTTAATTCTTGCTTTCAATCCCAATATATTAAAAAAGAACTGGCAAACATTCATTTATTTAGTAAAAAAAAAGGTACATTTACTTTAGAGGAACATTTTGGGGCGCACCGACATAAAGTAGTTTTCAAGGTGACAATATTAATAAGACCAATCAGAATAAGCTACGATGAACTTCAACCTCGGTCGGAATAATTTTAACTGACTCGCTTAGGAAAAACACGTTTTGTTTAGAAAGAACTAGTTTTAACTGATATTAAATTTTGAGCAATCGTTATGTCTAGTTTTAACAGAGACGTTCAGTAAAAACTAGTTCTTACTAGGAAAAACGCGTTCTATCTAAAAACTGGTTTTTACTGTAACATATATATATTTTGTAAAATGCATATAATACGATAAAAATAACAAGGAAAAAATTGTGTTTGTTTGCCTTCTTGTCTGTTTGTAGAGGGTAATCTCCGAAACGGCTGTCGCGATTTTGTCGAGGATTTCACTGGCAGATACATTTATTTAAAAAAAAAAGATATAACAACAGCTCATTCCAGGTTAAATTTTTCTGAATTACATTTACACTTAATACCTATTTAGGAGTTAGGAAAAATCGAGAAGAGAAATATGGTTTTTTGTAAGATGTGACAATTTTATTTTTTTTAATCAAAGCTAGTGACTATGCCTATTTGGGATTAAAAAGATGTGGGTCAGTGGCATAACTGTTTAATGTCACATTACTTAAAAGATTATTATCATTACACATTAACTTCACGCCAATTCCGTGGCGGGGTAGGCACAGAAAACCGAGCGCCTTAAGACAGGGTCCTTACACACCTCATTCGCTTCCAGGGCCGGATCTACCATATGGCTTTTTGGGCTTCAGCCCAGGGCCCCATGGATTCAAGGGGTCCCCAGCTAAGTCAAGTCAAAGTCAAAAATACACGAAAATGTGAAAAAATCTAAAATTTTATTAAATTAAACCGATCGTACGGTTTGCAGCCCTGCGAATCCTGCGATTAGTCAAACCTATTCAATTCATTTACCTAATTCAAGTCTACGTCTTATACTTTGATTTATTAGGTGGGCTCCTAAGTAGTATAAGCCCAGGGCCCCCTAAACTCACGGACCGGCCCTGTTCGCTTCCTTATATTATATTATTAAGTATATGGAATTTATTAAATATTATAAAAAACATACATTTTATGTTTAAGGAGCTGCAAAATCATGTAGCATATAGAATAGAATAGAACGTGTAACCTCTGAGTACTGAAACTAATGGAGATGGCTTAACCACGAAAAATTGAAGCCCAATTTTGAGTGAGAAACAAATATGGCGCCTTTGTGTAGTGTCATTCCACTTTTATTTATTTTTTTTTTATTTTACACTTTACTTATTTACATACTTGTTATAGTAATAACTAATAGGTAAAGTGCAAGCTCGCGATGAGCCGATTGCGACATAGCAACACAGCGCCGGGGCCTACGTGACCGGCGCCGCTGACTCTGCACAACGGAATTGCGACACATCGCCTGTTTACGGAAACATGCATTTTTGTAATGGTATAGCTCGGCCATTCTGTTCTAATATCGATCAGGAGTAGGTTATAATTCTTATTGTAATTTTTATAATTAATTAAATATAGATTAAAGTAATTTTGGTTTTTTTTGGATCCTCCGGCCGTGACCTTCGTAATTGGCGCAGTCGGTAGGATACTCAAGGCGTATTAAGGTAGATAGTTAGCTATTTCACGCATCGAACTACGAACTATATCGACCCGCGTCTTCGAGTATCTTACAAAAAGAACCTGAAGTCCCGGCAAGAGGAAAATCAAGACATCGATTCCAGAGATACCAGAATGAAGTTTATGTAAGTACACTGAAATCATTTCTGTGTTGCTTCCTTTTTTATTCCTTATAGTCCCTTTATTTTTCAATCATTTTTCACCCAAGGCAAAGTACCCCTAGAGGGCCTGCTCGGATTAGGGAAAGCCGTAGGTTAGAATTAGATAGTAATAGACAAATAAGTTTAGATTTGGATAATTCATTTGTGAGCTTAGAGTGTTCACTGGGATCAGATAATTCAGAACCCTATATAATGGCTGACGTGGACACAATTTTTAAAGCCTTACGCTTAGTGCCTGACTTTGACGGCAATTCACACGTCTTGCCGCGATTTATACATTTATGTGATCAGATCGTAACGGAGTATTCAGTTCAGAATCCCGGCAACGCATTAGCGAATCTCTGTTTAGTTAACGGTATTCTAAATAAGATTACTGGACCAGCTGCGCGGATCATTAACTCAAATGGGATATCTGAGGACTGGAATAGTATTAAACAGGCCTTAATTAACAATTTTTCCGATCAACGTGATGAGACCACTCTTTATAACGATCTTATGCTAGCTACCCAGGGGAACAGTTCACCTCAGGAATTTTATGATAAATGTGTTAACCTATTCAGCACTATCATGACATACATCACGTTACACGAGACCATTGTCACTACCATCGAGGCAAAACGTACCTTGTACAGGAAATTAACCATGCAAGCATTTGTTCGCGGATTGAAAGAGCCCTTGGGCTCTCGCATACGATGCATGCGTCCTGATAGTGTCGAAAAGGCTCTTGAATTTGTGCAAGAGGAATTGAATGTGATGTATCTACAAAATCGTAACGAGTTTATAGAGAAAAAGCCACATGCGCCACAGTTACCAAAACCTATACACATGGCCCCACTAGCCATGCCCGCGTATAAGCCATTCAATTCGCCTTCACAAGCCCCACATATGTCTAATTTGAAATTTTCTCAACAGCCGTGGAGACCTAATTATCTTAATCAATCTCATAATTTCGGTCAACCTAAACCCATAGTTATGCCGTCACGTACGCAACAAATGTTCCGCGCGCCGCCACCGAACTATAACGCGTACCAGAATAGGTTCCAAATGCCGCCTAAGAACGATTCACATAATACAGGCCCTAAGCCTATGAGTGGTGTTAGCCACTATGTTGCTAAAGAAAGACCACCGGTTGGTCAGTTATCAGGTCACGATTGGCGGAGATACGGCAATCCGCCACCATCCAATTATTTCAAGTCAAGGGAGATGAACATGAATGAATGTGCGAGTTATAACGACTATTACTATTATCCAGAATCATACATATGTAACGAGCCCGAAAGCTATTGCTATATAGACCCATCAAATTACTATGATGTGGACCCCGCGTATTTTATTAATGATCAACAACAAAGTTATGATTTATCTCACGAGATGCGCTCAAGCCCCTACGAGGAGCCTGAGCCATCCACTAGCTCTTGTGAAATTCAGGATTTTCCGAAGGTCAGGAAATTAGACAAATCAAAATAGAGTTAAACTTACAAAGTCAACGACAGCTGCCATTCATACAGATTTCAGATCCACCCTTGAGATTATTGGTCGACACGGGCGCTAACCAATCATTTCTCAGCCCGGAAGCTGTAGATAGATATTTCCATGACATACCTTTAAATTTTGACCCGTTTGAGGTTACCAACGTCCACGCCACAACTCGTAATAATTATTCGATAAGTATTCCTTGTTTTACTGAATTTAATGAGTCAAATAAAATCAAATTATTTATCTACAAATTTCATGAATATTTCGACGGACTTATTGGTCTGGATCTCTTAGAAAACTGGGAAGCCAAAATTGATTTAAAAAATAAGCAGTTAATAACTCGGAATTCATCCAACCAAATTCTTATGTACAATTCGCGAAACGTCAATTTGTATGAAGACGTAATCCCTGCGAATTCGTCGAAAATAGTTAGAGTCCCTATAAACTTGCATGATGGCGATGCTTTTATAACCGAGCAAATAATATCTAATTGTCTCATAAATGAATGTCTAACCACAGTAACAGATAGTCGCGGTTTTATCGAAATTACGAATCCCACGTCACACGATTTAATATTTTCTATGGATCGTGCTGTTCAAGCGGAAGCCTACAATATTCAGTGCACGCGCACCGAACAGCCTAGCTCACGCGAACGTGAAGTGCTATCGCGACTACGTACCGATCACCTCAACCCCGAGGAACGCGCTAACTTAGAGACTTTGTGTTCTAAATACGCTGATATTTTCTATATAGACGGAGAGGATTTGACCTTCACTAATAAGATCAAACACCAGATCAAAACCACAGATGAGGTGCCGGTCTATACAAAAAGCTATCGGTACCCATACATTCATAGAGACGAGGTTAGGGACCAGATAGGTAAAATGTTGAGCCAAGGCATAATCCGACCTTCGGAATCAGCCTGGAGCTCCCCAATTTGGATAGTCCCTAAGAAGGCGGATGCCTCAGGGAAAACCAAATGGCGCTTGGTAGTGGATTTTCGTAAACTTAACGAAAAAACTTATGACGATAAGTATCCTATACCTAATATAAATGATGTCTTAGATAAATTAGGCAACTGTCAATATTTCTCGACACTTGACCTTGCAAGCGGCTTTTACCAAGTGGAAATGCATCCCGAGGACATTCCCAAAACCGCTTTTAACGTAGAAAACGGACACTACGAATTTTTGCGTATGCCGATGGGTTTAAAAAATTCACCATCAACTTTCCAACGTGTAATGGACAATGTCCTAAAAGATCTTCAAAATGTGGTGTGCCTAGTTTATTTGGATGACATTATTATTTTTAGTACCAGCCTCCAGGAGCACATGATTAACCTTGAAAAGGTCTTCGCAAAATTAAGAGAATCCAACTTCAAAGTCCAAATGGACAAATCCGAATTTCTAAAGCTAGAAACAGCGTACTTAGGCCATGTTATTACCAAAGACGGTATTAAACCGAACCCTGACAAAATTAAAGCCATCCAGAAATATCCACTGCCAAGGACCCCTAAGGAAATTAAGCAATTTTTAGGACTAGTAGGATATTATAGAAAATTTATCCCAGACTTTGCACGCATTACCAAACCATTTACACAATGTTTGAAGAAAGGTAGGAAAGTCACTGTAGACTCAGAATATTTAAATTGTTTCGAAAAATGTAAGCATCTCTTAACTAACGACCCGATCTTGCAATACCCTGATTTCACCAAAGATTTTATATTAACTACGGACGCATCAAATGTGGCAATAGGTGCTATTTTATCTCAGGGTACGATAGGTGTAGATAAACCGGTCTGCTATGCATCTCGTACTCTTAACGAAAGCGAGATGAACTACAGTACCATTGAAAAGGAGTTGCTCGCCATTGTATGGGCAACGAAGTATTTTAGGCCCTATCTATTCGGACGAAGGTTTAAAATCGTTACGGATCATAAGCCATTACAGTGGATTATGAACCTTAAGGAACCAAGCTCACGTTTGACTAGATGGAAACTAAAGTTATCTGAGTACGACTATACTGTAGTTTATAAAAAAGGGCAATCTAATACTAACGCCGATGCCCTCTCGCGTATCGAGATCAATAACGAAGAAGCTGGCTCTATGATTGCTAATGCTTCCGAGCATCCACCATCCATAGCAAATTCATCCACAGCCTCCGCGCATACCAGCAGAGAAAATCCTATTCTTGAAGTTCCAATTGTAGACGAACCGTTAAATAAATTCAGTAGACAGATTTACATAACTGTAGTGGGCGATATAAAAAAACGCCCTACAGTATCCAAACCTTTCGACACCCACACTAGAACTGCCGTGCAAGTCTCTCAATCAGATCTAGAAAATGACGTAATAAATCTCATTAAAGAGTATGTTAATCCTAAGGTTAAAACTGCCTTACTTATAGACCCAGCGTTATCTATGTATGATATAGTTCCTATAATACAAAGTAATTTTAAAAATACGGCTATGAATTTAGTATTGGCTAAACGGGAGGTAGAGAATGTTAGAGATTATCTTAAACAACAAGAAATCTTAAAAAATTATCACGAGGGTAAAACCAATCACCGTGGAATAAGTGAATGTTACCTAGCTCTCACTCAACGGTATTATTGGCCTAAGATGAGAGATGAAATTACTAAATACATAAATAATTGCACTATTTGCGGACAAGCTAAATACGACCGTAATCCCATCAGGCCACAACTTAATGTCGTCCCTCCCGCTGTAAAACCATTTGAAATAGTACATATAGATTTACTTACCATACAGTCCGAGAAATATCTTACTATAGTGGACGTATTCTCTAAATACGCCCAAGCTTATCATGTTCGCGATGGTACAGCTATCAGCATCCTGCAAGCACTCTTAAAGTACTGCAGTCATCATGGCTTACCTCTCACTATAGTCTCAGATAATGGTACGGAGTTTACAAACCAATTATTTAGTGAATTCATTATGTTACACAAAATTAATCACCATAAAACCTTACCTCATTCACCAAACGATAATGGCATAGTGGAAAGATTTCATTCCACGTTACTAGAGCATTTACGTATCTTAAAGTTATCTCATAAAAGTGAAGACATAGTCAACCTCATTCCTTACGCGATATTGGCGTATAACAGCTCAATTCATAGTTTCACGAAGTGCAGGCCGTTCGATATTATAACAGGGCATTTAGATCCACGCGATCCGTTTGATTTAGATTTATCTAAACACTTAATGCAACAATACATACTAAATCATAGGGATCAGATGAAAATGGTATACGACAAGATAAATGAGTCCAGCCTCGCTACTCGTACTAATTTAATAGAAAACCGCAATAAGAACCGCGAATCAGAAGTCGAGTACCAGCCTCATCAACGCGTTTTTATTAAGAATCCTCTCGCTAGCCGCCAGAAAGTAGCTCCTAGATACAGCCACGATACCGTACTAGCTGATCTACCTATACATATATATACGTCTCGCAAACGTGGCCCCGTCGCTAAGAATCGCCTTAAACGAGTACCAAAAAGTGCCCAATTGTTGCAGGGTACTACTGGTCCTGATTGCTCCTTTGATAACGTCGCAGGAGACGAATCAGGAGATAAAACTTGAGAGCCTCGACGAAGGTCCCGGGCTACTACCATTTCGTCTCGGCGCAACAAAGATCACCACACACTATCATTCTTTTCTCCAGTATATAAATCTTAAGGATTTTGAGGATAAGATTTCCCAACTACAAAATCAGTTAGAAGATTTTAAACTTAGACTAAGTAATGATACGTTTCTACTTTACGAGCTCCAAATAGATTTTATTTCTAATAAATTGCTAACAGTTGTTGACCAACTAAATACTTTAAAACCACGCCGGATAAAGAGAGGTCTCGTAGACGGTTTAGGTTCCATAATTAAAGGCATTACAGGAAATTTAGATAACTCAGATGCTGTAAAATATGATAATGCTATTAAAGTCCTCCAAACTAACGAAAATGAGATAATACAAGAATTTAATAACCACGTAAGCCTTAGTAAAGAATGGATGGTCCAGCACTCTAATATTATAAGCAAACTTATTAGTAATCAGATTAAAATAAACGAAACCTTAGATTTAATTCTAAATAGCGAAGCTCAGAAAGAATCTAGCCTTTTAAAGTATGCTAAATTTGCGCAGCACCTTGTCATTATCACTGAAAATATTGATGAAGTATTGAGAGAGATATTTAGGATAGAAAACATATTAGCTTTTATACATTCCTTAAGTTCACATCATTCTATGATTAGCATAGATATCTTAGATCATATGATACTTAGATTAGTTAAAATTTACGGTCGAGAACATGTTTTAGATTTAGAACTTAGGCAGTACTACGATATAATAAAACCAGGGTATTATTACTCAGGCAATCATATAGTTATCGTCTTTAAAATCCCGTTATTCACTAAAGATAGCTATGACTTGTATAAATTATCAATAGCTCCAAATAGAAATATGCAGGCCCTTGTCCCTCCTTACCCTTTTATAGCAACCAATGGAAAGGGTTACGTGTATATAGAGGCTGAATGCCCGAAGTACAATAACTGGTATCTCTGCGGGGAGAAGATGGAGCACCAGCTACGTCAGGTACCAGACTGCATCCAGAGCCTCATACTCCACCAGTACATCGACAAGTCCTGCGAGATCGTTACAGTCACTCTGTCCAGGATAGCCATGGAAGAACTGGACGAAAAGCACTACGTTATCGCATTCCCTAACGCAACCAGGATACACACTGTCTGCGGAAAGGAAGACTACAATATATTGAATGGAACTTACCTTGCAACAATCCCGTCGAACTGCTTCATGTATACCCCTGAGTTCACGATCACCAACACCGATGACCAAGTTCGAGGACAACCCCTTAAGATAATGAAACTTACCATGGACAAAGACATAGCAGGAAAAATGATATCACATATGCATCTCAACTCTATAGATCTGAGAAGATTGCATGATATCCAACATAAAGTGATAACGCAGCCCGCCTTGGAAATGGCCCAAGAACCGCCGCAGTACTTATATCATACAACGATCCCGTTATACGCTATACTACTATTAAGTACACTTGCACTCGTCATTTACCTGTTCGCAAAACGCTACAAGACAACTCAATGCGATATTGAAAGATTACCTCCCACAGATAAGATCTATGAAGACCCAGATAAACCTCAAGATCAAAGGGCACATTCATCACTATTTTCTCATCTCAAACTTCAAAAATAGTTGATGATCTGAGGGGGGAGATGTTATAGTAATAACTAATAGGTAAAGTGCAAGCTCGCGATGAGCCGATTGCGACATAGCAACACAGCGCCGGGGCCTACGTGACCGGCGCCGCTGACTCTGCACAACGGAATTGCGACACATCGCCTGTTTACGGAAACATGCATTTTTGTAATGGTATAGCTCGGCCATTCTGTTCTAATATCGATCAGGAGTAGGTTATAATTCTTATTGTAATTTTTATAATTAATTAAATATAGATTAAAGTAATTTTGGTTTTTTTTGGATCCTCCGGCCGTGACCTTCGTAATTTACTATAAGTCTCTGAACAATTTATTTATGACGATGTTTTTGAATGTTACAAGTTTTATGTTATTATGTTATAATTACAAATTTTATCAATATTGGCACAATACACCACAAATTCCACTGACATTGACAACTTAAAACGAAAACCCAAAATGGTAAGCCGGCTTCACTTAGCTATAAATATTATTTAATTTATAAATTTATAAAACATTAGGTCGTCTCCATATGTTTCAGTACTCAGAGCGTGTAACGAATGTCATACGACTTATCGCGTAAACAACTTACTTTGAACCCGAAACATTTTTAAACCTGACCTGTAGCATGGGCAGACTAGTCACGTAGGTAGTCCATGAAAGAACAATGGAACTCTTAACATCCATGTGTTATTGTTAGCAAATCATTTGGTACTATACCTCGCAACGTTGGCATAAATAAACCTTGTCCAGAGTTTAGGTTAGTTGGTAGTATTAACTAGAAAATAATATGATTTCCAACTTCACCCTCATTGAAGCTGATTTTAATTGTGGAGAATATAGTACATCATTGGTTTACAACAAATAGCAGGCTGGCAACACACTAACATTATTCTTGTGTTGCAACTAGAATAGAATAGAACTAGATAGGTACTAATTAATCAAAGAGGGAATTTAAAGTTTTAAAAGAGGGTCTAAAGTTTAAAATAGGAATGTAAAATGTTATAATAAAATATTAATTAAAAAGACAGCAGAAAATTTAAGACGGCGAAGAAAGGGATACAATTTAAAACAATATAATACTCCTCCCCCCCTCCCACGCTGCCCCTCTCTTTTAAGAAAAAGGAAATTAAATTTGTTTGTTTTTTTTTAAGCTTTGTGTCTTTATAGCTATGAACAAAGGATATCTATCTATTTATTGTACATAACAGGTAGATTGTTGCGAAACGGTGGTTTTCCTACTTATAAATTAAGGGATTTTATTTTAATAAAACACAGGTTTAACTCAACCAGTATATTCAACATTATTTTTTGAAATGAAACAGATAAGAAATACATAGTTATATTTGTATACATATTAAAAATAGCTCAAACAGCGTATCACTAATTCACTGATCATATATAAAGATAAAATCTTATGTGCAAAGTTCATCGTAATAGAGATCTAGTGCATGAAATAAAATTTCAGGATTAATATTTTTATATTATAAAACCATATACCAAAATACAAATTCCTGAATGCAACCAATCTTGGCGAAATGCCCTCGGCACATATGCATTTATAGTTAACACTTTTACCAGCATATAAGTAAGTAATTTTGTAATCTTAACATTTATATGTTTTAATTTCAGAATAAAATTAAATTCAAGGTTTGTTTCATGGGAAAATCCACCAACAAAGTCAGGGGTAACGCCACAATATACGACGCCACAAATGTCCCAAACGCATCAAGCAACTGCAAAACAAACATACACAATTAAATAACAGGACACATTTGCTACAGGAATTTTCTCCCTCTTTTCTTAACAATAACTCTACGGCGACATTATCTCAATGAGGGTTTTTTCATCCATCATCGTCATCATCGAAACATCCTAAAGATTGCGTAACTGTGACTTGCGGTCTTGTCACCCATCTCATTGGTTAGTTGTCAGACCAAACTTACATGCTGTCAACAAGGAGCCAATAGTGACAGTGATAAGACCACGAGACTCCCTCGTGCTATCTGGCGGTTTTTTTATTTTTGAAAACCCTCATTCGCCTAAGGTATGATTTTCTATCCTGCTCTACAAAACGTAGAGTGACAGAGACACAAATAAAAATCTTGGCGATAGCCGTGTAGACATGTAGAAACACACCTCACTCGCTTCTTTGAGTTTTCGTCTTCCTCTCATACAGAATTTCATACAGACTCAAGGGTTCTTTCAGTGCTGTCGCTGCTAGGTGCCGTAATATGGAATCTTGACCTCCCAAAATACCTACCTCCTTGCACTGTTTTAAGCTGGTCATATAAATCACATACATACCATCACATACATGCCTGAAATCCCCAATGGGGTAGGCAGACTCCAATGATCGATAAGCTCTTTGAACCACATTCAGCCAAAAATATAATTGAATTTGGTTTGATATAAAGTGAAGTAGGTACACTAACGTAGTTGATGGTGGTGAACTCGTAGGCGGTATACCGGTTGCCGATGATGATGCCGTTGATGCACCAGTGAACCATCGCGATGGACAGCGCCATCCGTGAAATGATGGTGAAGTTGTGCCACCGAAGGAACCAGGATAGACGGCCTGGGGACCACCCAGACAATTAATATTGGTGTACACTTCTCAAGTTGACTACTGATAATACATGGTAGCAGGACTGGTGTACCCTTCTAAGTTGTACAGTGGCGTTAATATAAGGCAGGACTGGCAGAATGCCACGGGAACTCCACGTGTTCACTGCCGACTAGCAGGGAACACGTGGAGGTCCATGCTATCGGGGTACCCTACCTATGCTCTGGTATTGAAACTAAATACGAATCGGATTCAATACAATATGAAATTGATATTGAATTGAGATCCAAAACAGCCTTAAACGGTATTACGCTTTTGAGGTTGTGAGGTTGACACCCACCCAATGGCATAGCTAGAGGGTTAAAAATAATTTCAGAAGCCCATAACTGCATGGAGGATGGGGGTAACATTATTGGTAAATGCAGTATGTTTGTTCGAGAAGTTACCGCACTGTGTGCCAGCCATATACGCCACTGCCGCAGTCCGCTCTACGGCAACAGATAAGAACTCTCTATTACCTACTCACATTCAACATTCATCATCAGTATGAAGGAGCTTCCCATTAGAAAGCAACAGACTAGCCTCTCGATGGGTATCATAGCCATAACAAGATTAGGGTCTGCGAAGTCTCTGAAGTAGTAGCAACAATAGCACCAGACGAATATTCCGATGAATGATGTGTAGAATAGGAATACCAAGCCCTGAAAATATCATAGTTTCTTTATTTTATTTTGCCAATAAATAGCAACACGTGTACAAAACAAAATATCATCATCATCACGCCCACCATCCCTGAAGGGGTAAGCAGAGACAGGCAGGGCAAGTCCCTTTAACCAAAAACAAATCTAGATCGGCTTTGACGGATAATTTGTAAAAAAAACTGACAAGTTGTTAGCTTGTCGCCTACATAGACATATACCCAACACTACATATTATACATATACATACAAACTTATGACCACGCCCGTTATTCTCGAAGGCTTAGGCCGAGTCAAAGGGGCAGCTAGCCCCTTTAAACACTTTCAGTCAGAAATAAAACTAGACTTGGTAAGATGAAGAATGTAAAAAAGTTGTGACAAGAAGCTAGTTCGTGGTCTAAATCACAAGCCCAACACTCCATACAACATACACCATTACTCGTCATATACGACATGCTAGGCAAGGAAAATATTGTTTTTAAGTGCCAACATGGGACAAAACTAAAACTAGCTGCCCTCTGGTCTTGTACTGCCTCACATGTGAAAACTTAAACTCGTTCGAAATTGTTATGTTTGAAAAAAAACGATATCTTGCGCTTTTTAATTCGTTTTCTTTGCGTTTAAGAAAGTCTAAGATTCTTCTAGAAGTTATAAGTTGGTTTAAACAAAAGATAGAACTAGTTAAATCGTTAACAATGTTTAACAATATATTATAAAATATATAACACTTCAGTTATGAGCAAGTATTTAAATCCACAAGCGATCTTCATGGGTCCATCTAGTCAAGGTATATGTGTTCATCATTTATTAAGTTTGTCAACATGCCCACAGCTGTAGACCCATTTCTACACTTTCACAATACTAAAACCTTTAAAAATGACCTTCTTTTCAGTTAAATTCACCCCTCGCTCCTGTAAGTCTTTGTGGTAAAAGGCAATCCATAGAGAGATCGTAACCGACATCATGCAGTTGGCTGGCGTCAAAAAAAAATAATTGAATGACTTGACATTGAAGAAACTCTCATTGAAGGTCCTGCAAAAGAAGATGATGAGTTTTAAGAGTCATCAACATATTTCTACCGTTATATGCCAAGTACGGCAAGTCGGGATCTGCTCAGTCCTTGATGTAGTCTTTGTAACCTCAGACATAACGTATTTTTTGTGTGATCACAATGTTGTAAAGTACTGAATGTTTGTTTATAACAATTATATTTTCACTTGACCAAGAGTATACGGTGATCTACATTGTAATTTTGATCATTTTACCACTCTGCATGGTGTTTCATAGATGTACTTCTTGATCACACCTACAACCAATAAATTCTTCGAATTCGCATTCAAGTAATTTACAAGTATTATTTATCAAAAGAATTTTCTGATATGACGATGTACCGACGTCGGAAGAATATACTTAACGATTGCTTAAACATATACATACCCTCCACACTTGCTATCCCCAAAGAAATAGTCAAAGTCCAAAGAGCAATAAGCTCTTTAAACACTTAACTTGAGTTAGGTTAGATGGAAAATTACAAGTGGTTACCTCATCGCCTACACAAAACCAATAGTGTACCCCTAGTCGAACTTTACAAGGCAAAAAACACAGCTGATACATTATTTTTGTGTCATATAAGATAACTTTTTATCAACAAAACTTACTGAGGAGTCATATAAGTGTAAGCCGGTACGTATCCCCGGTCAAACGCCAGATGCGTGGTGAGAGCCAGCGCGACCGCGAACAGCGCGCCTATGACCGGCAGCGCCCAGCGCCGGCAGCGCTTGAGCGCGCAGCTCAGCACCAGCACCGGAATGTGCACCTGCATGTCCACTGCCATGATCCTGAAATAGAAATGCAGTTAAGATTGTGTGGGGAAAACTACAATTATTTCAGCATCTCATGTGTAGTAAAATAGGAAACTTTCGTGGGTAAAAAAGCTATATATATATATATATATATATATATACTTATTTCTTATTTTAATATAAGTTGGTTAAATTGTCTAAAAATTTATAATATATTTATACATACATACATACATAACATCACGCCCATGATCCCCGAAGGGGTAGGCAGAGTCAAAGGGGCAGCATACCTCTTCAACCACGTTCAGCCGAAAAAAAAGCTGGACTGGGTTAGATGGAAAATTGTGAAAAAGCAGTGACAAGCGGCTAACCTGTCGCCTACACAATCACACACCCAAAATCCGATATACCATTAGTCGCCTTTTACGACATGCTAGGCAAGAACCACAGTTGGCATATTCTTTTTAAGTCCCAGACCAATATGGGACAGTGGGCTGGGTTGGATGAAAAGCTGTAAAAAAGGAGTGACAAGTGGCTAGCTCGTCGCCTACTCAATCACATACCCAAATGCCCGTAAACCATTAGTCGCCTTTTACGACATGCTAGGCAAGAACCACAGTTAGCACATTCTTTTTTTTGTCCCAGATAAACATGGGCCAAGTCCCAGACTAACATGGGACAAATAATATAAAATATAAAATTTATATATATTTATGCTTTATCCTATATTCGAAAATGTACGAAGATACATTGCATCAAAGTCCTGTATTAAGCGCTTATAATTTCTACTACTTTTATCAGGGTCGTGACTACTACCTGACTATCAGGTAGCTCATAACTTGACCTGTGCGGGCGCGTTTTGGCACGCCTTTTTTTTTATCAATGATTATTTTTCTCTCTTCCTCTTTATCTGAATCCCTTGTGCGTGTGTCAAATAATGTTTTTTCCTATTCTATTTTATTTTATTCAGAAAATCAGAGGTGACAAAGACTCATCACTTTAAAATTCCACGTAATCTCAGTAAACCCTTAAAATGTTAGGCTCTAGTGACGCCAAAGCCATTCCAGAACTTTGATGCGCTAATTTTTCGTCACTTTTCGGCTATTACATAAAAACATAAATGTTTTCAATATTTTTTAATAACTGACTGAATGTAATCTACTTGAACCAGGAAATTTTCCTATGAAAGCAATTTTGCGAGTGGATAAACCTTCATGCTTACCAAGTTTGAACCAGGCAGATATTTTGTGGGTCCACCACGTTCTGCAGGAACAAAGCCATTATCCCGTATTTGCTTTTGCAGATGGCGCTCTCTCCTTCCACTATGTGCCACATGGGGCCTTCCCCGGCGCTGGTCCACCATGTAGCCGCATAAGCGATCGTCAATAGGTATACAGGGAATATTCTGCAATAAGAATACTAAGGATCACAACCAGAATCATGGGCGTATGCAAGGGGGGACAGCCCCGATCCGTGTGCCAAGGTCCGCTAAATGCTAGTCTATTTACTATCAATAATATTTTATTGGATATTGTAAAAGACATAACATCGAAGTTAACGTTTAACGCTGTCATTAAAATTTTTAAAACGAATAGAGACCCCGCGTATAAACTTATTTTTACCTAGATGCAACTCAACTATCTTATCATATAGCCACTTATCCGGAGGTATGTTATCCTCTTTAATAATAATAAACTCGGGACTATGCATGGACCATTTGAGTCCTTGAATAAGATGTGTCAAATATTATCCAACCAACGTCGCCAAAAGAAGAGCTTACACGATGATAGTTCACCCATAATCATAATATTCCGAGTAACGCCTGCGTAACGGATACACTGAAAGCAGTCGTGATATGCGATCTAATTAATGATTTGGCTCTCAATATCCAGTACTTCGATTGTAGAAAACGGAGTGTTAGTTGTTATCCTCCATGAAAGTCCTTAGATGCGCATCAGCTACTATACGTTATAATTTGATGAATAAACTAGGTCTAATGTAATCAACGACGTCGTTGCGTAACCAAGTTGACCCTTGTAAGCACAGAGAATTCTGCGTTCAATTGGTGAAATACCTCGGGAAACGATATCAGCTAATTTGTCCTTTAACTGAACATGAGACATGTGCATTGTCCAAAAAACTAAAAAATTCAGAAACGCGGTTAGCTACGAACATCTTCTATCGGATAGGGTGGTCGCTTAGCCATGCCAACACTATTGGGGAGTCAGTCCACGCATGTAAATTAGACCTCAGAATTCCTAAGACTTCGGCTTAAGACTTCCTATTAATAAGTGACCCACAAGGACAGCACCGCACAATTCTAGACGAGGAAAGGAAATTTGCTTGAAAGGTGCTACCTTCGACTTGACGGTTATTAAGTGAGTTCGCACGTTACCGGCCAAATGAACAACACGTATGTATATGACGGCAGCATATTCAACATTGGAAGCGTCACTGAACATATGAAGGTACATAGATATCTGAAGTAGTGTCTATTAAATTAATTAATTAAGCACGGTACGATTCCCTCTCTCTAAGCAGTTCCGGTGGCAGCTCAGCTATTATAATACTACCTACTGAATCAATATTTAGTTCAAAAATTCTTATCAATTTAAACGAATAGAAGTAGTTCAGTTATTTATTATCATACTGTTTACTTTATTTATTTATGCTTATGTATTTATTGTTATTTTTATTTATTTAAATATTATATTTATTAAATTGAAAATATCTTGTTAGTTTGTGTAAGTATATATTTAATTAAGCTTTTTAAATTAAAATGTTATCTGTATAATATTCATTTAGATTGTAATATGATTTGTTAATAAGGAATTGTTAAAGAGATTTTATGAATGTTTTTGTTCATTGTTTCTTTTTTGATAATATCAGGTAAGTAGGTAGTTTATTGTAGATTTTTATTAGGCTTTTAGTATGAAGGGTCATCTGGGAGGTTGGTAAGTTAAGTTTATCTTTATTAACAATCTTATACATATCTTACTTATATCTTATTAGATAAGCGCGCTCCATTGTAGACCATAATGGCGGTTCCCATCAGGCGAAATATGGTCAAGCGCATGCCTATTTTAAGATAAAAAAAAAGTTTACCACCTAGTTCTATTATAGTTAAACGACATATGATTCACACTAAAAGATCGCAGTAAACCTAACACGCTATTTCACTCAAACCCGCTCATATGTATTCCTTGCGGTCGCGCCTACGGCAGACTTTAATGTGTCTGGAAAGACGAACCCACCATCAGAACTGTCTGGCTTTTAAGAATAATTACATCATTTAATACTTTTCCAAAAAAAATATATAAATTCCAGCTTATATGCTATGACGAAATTAGAGTAAAATTTTATGTACCTACCTTTACTACCCGATATTAGCCAAAGCCAAAGCGACTCAAGTTTCATATTCGGGATTTTGCCCGAATAGGGTTTATACCCTTAAGGAGACACTTTTAGGCTTTCTAAAATGACAAAGGTCTGGGAGCCGTGGGCTCTTGCTCTATACAACAAGCAACGAGCTCCTTTAGACACTTTAAACAACAATTCTAATTAGATTAAATGGAGCAATCAACCCGGAAGTCAGTAAGTTGGCTTTTTATCAGTGTGTATTGTCCTGGCGGAAAAAGTTCGAATTTCATACTTCGAGTTTAGCAGATATTTAGTGTATGATAATAATAATAATAATAAAGGCGTAGGGACGTGACGCCCCCATCGCCCGCTGGCGAGAGTTGGTGAGCTTCGCACCATGAAGAGCAACAACTCCCGTCAGTGCAGTCAGTCTCCGCAGGGCGGCTTGTGGCGAGCCGTTGGTGGGTGGCGACACCACGGACCCTACCTCCAGGGGGACCATACAGACATGCGCGATACACACCCTATATTGCATACTTTAAATACGAGCACCTAATAACCTTGTTGTACGTTAACATTTATATCTTCTAAATGCTATGTTTTTTTCATAATCTGTTTTCACAAATATGACGCACAAATTTAAGACAACGTATGCTCGAATGTACAGCTTTCTCTAAAGGCGTATTATATGAAATCTAGCAAATGACCAAACGTTGCCGCAGCGGTATCTTGAATATCTTCGCAATATAATAACGCACAAATTTCATTTAGGTATACATGCACAATTACCTCATGTCATAAACTAATTATTGAACCTTTTTTCTTTCTACTGTGTCTACGGCATAAAAAAAGTTCCGCTGGGACAACGTTGTAGGAATCAGTTTTTGATGAATAACTCCGCAATAATTGGACGCACAAATTATTACTTAGCATGCACAATTACACGACGTCATACACTAAATATTTGCTAAACTCAAAGTATGAAATTCGAACTTTATACTACTACTTTATACGTTTATCAACCCTGTGCCTCGGAATGCACATTAAATAAATAAATAAATAAATATCTGAATACATCATATACATTGATCTGACTCCGAGGTAAGTAGCTTAAGCACTTGTGTTACGGATATCAGAATCAACAGTGGTATTACAAATATATACTTACTTAATATTGGATATTAACACCCAGACTCAGAACAAACACAGTATTCATCATACGAATGTTTGTCCTGGGTGGGAATCGAACCCACAACTCTTGGCGCATGGGGCAGGGTCACTACCAAATGCGCCATCGAACCATTAATACAGACGTTGGTTCTTAGTCTGACCTCTCTGCAGTCACGTCGGATTGCCGTCTCACCGGACTATGAGAGTGAAGAAAGAGATGGTGAACCTATGTTTGCGCATACACTTGAGCTCTATAATATCTTCTGTGTGTTGGCTATTCTTCGTTGAAATTGACCTGACTCCTATATCGGTTAGGAGGATATTTAAAGATACACTAAATTAACCTTGGATCATATTACCGGATAATCCTCTTCATAACCAGCAACGGCAGCTTTTTGAAGCTTATGTCAGGTATCGAGAGGACCATATATGCAGTCAGGAAATTGGAGATTACTACATTAGCCTGAGTGATCGTGGTGAAGGCCGATACCATGGGGCCTGGCACTCCATATAAGAACTGAAATACAACAAAAGAAAATAAATATCAGACTACATCACATATATCGATCTGACTTTACGGTAAGCAGCTTAAGTATTTGTGTTATATCTAACATTTAAGTATATACAAATATATACTTAAATGTTAGATATTAAAAAAACCCAGAAACAGAACAAAAACAAGTATTCATCACGCGAATGTTTGTCCTGGGTTTGAAGTTTTAGCCTAGTTAAAATATAAAAAATGTGCGAATCGAGAAACCCGAGTCTGGTATATTTGTTATATTGATTTTTTTGCCAAGTATAATTTAAGGAGCTCAATTGCTCCTTAGACTTGGCCTCCCCTTTTAGGGATTGTGACTTGAAAATTATAAGTATTAAAATACGTATTACTTTAACCTAAGTAAATTTATTTTTTACTTTCATTAGGTTCGTTTTTGAAGTCGGTTTTTTTTTTGTTAAAAATTATTTTATTCAGCTACCAATCCAGCCTAGATGTTGTATTACTGTTGCCGCTATAACAACAAATGTAATAAAAAAAAGAATAAAATAAATATTTAAGTGGGGTTCCCATACAACAAATGTGATTTTTTTTGCCATTTTTTGCTTAATATAAATAATGGCAACAGGTAGGTTAAAATATTCACAGATCATTAAGTTGTATATTTACTTTTAAAAAATAATCAAATTTAAATAAAGTAAAAGCTCTCCGGTTATTAAGAAAGGGCGTATTAGTGTTAAGTAAAATTAAAATTATTTAAAAAAAGGCTATTATTCGCTGAGAAATAATTATGAATCCATTTTCAGAAATAAATAATTTAATTTCAGATGTAATTAAAGTGTACCTTCTCCATAGCTCTTGGATTTTGTTGATAGACAGCCGCCAGAAGGATATTAGCATGCAAGTAGATTGGACCGAATGACATTATTGTCCTGAAATATACAAAATATAATTGTTATTTTTAATAGGCGGTAAACATGCTATTAGCGGGGCCTCGCACCTAACAGGTAAAAAAAAAATTGCGAAAAATCCAAAAGTAATATACGACTCCAACACTAACTGATTATTTGTAAATAACATATTTAAATACGTGTTAAAGATTTATACTTTCATCGAAGCAGTCGGAAGAATTTATTTTATACTTTTTAGTGTTTGGACATTTAAATAGCTATTAAGGCAGGTTCTTACTTGTGTTTTTTACATAAACATTTTTTGCTGGGTTTTTTTAAGTCGGTTTTTTTATTATTTGTCAATGTCGTCAAATGTTTCAGCTCGCAATTTTTTTTTTTAGTTGAAACGCAAGTTCATGATAGTTTACGATATTTATAGTATAACTAGCTTTTTCCTGTGGCTTCGCCTGTATGGAATTTTGTCTGTTATGAAAACGTTATTTTTTATCCCATATTTTAACCCCTTCAGTATTTTTTGGTCTAACGTTTTAACCTGTGCCCTTTCTCAAGGTCTACTCTATCTCTATATCAAATTTCATTAAAATCAGTTCAGCGTTTCGGCGTGCAAGCGTAACAGACAGACTGACAGACAGACAGAGCTACTTTCGGATTTATAATATTAGTAGTGTTATTGAGTATGATCTATATATAAGTTTGTTCAACTTACTTTATTCCATTCAGGGCAGCCAGGTTACGTTCGCCGTCGGGATGTGGTGCTACGGTCAGCTTGTTCCAGTTATGACGGATAGACCACATCCGCAGTAGTTTATTGTCTGCAATCACAAAGTGAGAGTGAATATGTGATAGCTAAAAAAAGATCACCTAGGTATTGCAGCCATTTTTTTCCAACTAGCAACCCGGGATATGTAGTGAGTACAAAACAATATGAAACTAAACTTAAATATATCAGGCGACATCACATACAATAACCGGATTCCAAGGATATCAGAATCCACAGTAGTATTACAAATATATATATATTTTAATGTGTTCCATGTTGGTCTGGGACTTAAAAAGGATGCGCCAACTGTGTTCATTGCCTAGCTTGTCGTAAAAGGCGACTACTGGTATATCGGGTTTTGGGTATGTGATTGTGTAAGCGACGAGCCTTTTGTCACAACTTTCCATCGATTCTTTTATTTTTTACTTCCATTTACAAAACAGGCCCAATGTTAATGATGATAAGTAACCATTATGATAATAGGTAGGTACCTACTGAACAAAACTACAAATATGGTTTTCTTAAAAAATATATTAGCTTTCAAATGGGTTAAAAGCGCGAGAATAATAACACTGTATTGGTTAAAAATAAATGCAGTGTTTATTCTGCACAAATAACCTAACCTCTTTGACTCTGCCTACCTCTTCGGGGATTATGGGCGTGATCTTATGTTATGTATGTATGTAAATAACTTCACGGCTGTAAAAACTTTAACACCCGGTGTAAGGGGTCATAGAACTTAGATATACACTGGCCTCTGTATTTTTGTCAAATAATCAATTTTTTTTCTTAATGCCGAAGTGACCCTGGGTGATTAAACAATTGAACATCGCTTGCACACATCGGTTGCATAAATTAGAGCATTGGTATTCACCTTTACCTTTACCATCAACATTCAGGTCGTAGATGGTCCCGATAACGTTGAGCGCCAGCAGAGCGAAGACCACGTACAGGAACACGCGGTGCGGCAGGTCCTGCGTTTCCGGCGCGTTCGCCAGCGGCTTGCCGTGCTCCTAGAACAATTATCCAGATGATGCAAAGATATTCTGGTTTAAACTGTGCTGATGTAAAAGATGTGGAAGGTGTCACAGGTATAATGAAAACAGAATATAGGTAGAGTCACTTTTGAGACCTATGATGAGAAGTGTATTAATGTCATGGGTGAAGGAGAAGGCAACCACAGAAGCGATAAATGCTTTGTGTGAAAGAGAAATTGAATGTAAGGGCGACTGGCCAGAGGGAATGAAAGAGGAAGACATGCTGACTGGCTCGATGGCTCATTCGGTACTGACCATGACCATGCCCCATGAGCCAAGAGTTGTGGGTTCGATCCCCACCCAGGACAAACATTCGTGTGATGAATACTTGTGTTTGTTATGTGTCTAGGTGTTAATATACAATATATTTAAGTATATATTTGTAATACCACTGATTCTGATATCCGTAACACAAGTGCTTAAGCTACTTACCTCGAAGTCAGATCAATGTATGTGATGTAGTCTGATACTTATCTATATATTTATTTATGCTGCGCGATACCGGCTTTTTACCGATAATATGGAACTATATACGTTACCTTGCAGTACTTCAGTTTAAGAAGGCGTACGCGCAGTCCGTGGCGGTCCTGCGCCCACTTGTCGACGCAGCTCTCGAAGCGCGCCGTGAGGTTGGCGTCTGTGCCTGCGCAGCGCGTTGTGAGGCAGTAGCCGCGGTGCAGGTACGTGCGATTGAACAGGTACGGGTCCTGGCTGTACTTCTGCAAACCAGTATACAATTCACTATTAAGTTTACAATTAAATTAGACCATTGAGGTTGGTAACAGTATGTTCCATTTTCTCTTTGTTTCAGGGATATGTAACCTTTACACCTTCCAAGTAAACCTAATGACGACCTCTTAGGTCGTAATTAGGTTTACGTGTTTGTCGGACTCTACGCAGCGTGCTCAGTCATTTGACAGCCCATTTTGAAAAGCTGCAACATCATATCCCAAAGCACGTTGCAGGTGCTTACGTCACCAACCGCTTTGTTACCTAAACCCTTCTTTTGAGGATCATCATTAACTTAAACAATAACCGATTCTTAGTAGCTTTAAATCATTTAATACTAAATGGTTTGTCCATTTGTTTGTCCAGTTGTTTTGTCCAGTCCATCGAACTGTAAGTAAGTTACTGTCGACAGTAGCAAAAGTGATAAATCTCTAAGACGCTTTGTCTTCGAAAAACGAAAGATTTACATCTGAAAGGCCAGGGCAATATAGAAGAAAACCGTACCTTTATTAACTCAAAGGTGGGATGATCTTCTACCTCACTGTACACCTGGAACTGGCCGAGGCAGAAGACGCCATCAGGCCGGTCCAGGCACTTCTCATAGTCGTCCAGGTGGAAATGTTTCGGGAGCGACTCTAGTTCTGACTCTACAACAAGTAAAATAAAACTGCGATTTGTAGCGTTATTTGTTTAATATTAAATCACAATAATAATAAGCCATAAAAAGAAAAGAGTACTTTAGAGCTATCAACAATATTAAAAACTTATTTATTTATATAGAGAGGTACACCAACAGTATACATATCAATATTATTGTAAACAAAATGTATAAATATGAGATCTTATATATGTATACCAATAGGAGGCGTACAGGCGTAGGTACAGCATTCGCAGTAATACAGCGTTTGTTATATTCTGCCTACAGAGGCGGCGTAAGGCGTGGGCGGTGTGGGCTATCGCCCACGGCCTCGCGGTGCAAAGGGCCTCACGCCTCACAGATGAAAATAGATGTATGGAAAATCCAAAAGTAATACATAAGTGGGCGCGGGGGGGTTCCACTGTTAGCTGTTATTGATATAGGATGATTACAGGAACTTGGAGATAATATGAGCACCCCCCCCCCCCCCCGGGGGGGACCAGGGGTCCGCCCCGGCCCCATGAGAGGGCCTCGCAAAAGATACCTTGCCCTAGGGATGTCGATTCTCGCCGAAAAAGATCGATTTTTAAATCGATTTGAATCGTGACCTGAAGAATCGATCCACAAAAAAATCGAGGTCTAAAAAATCGATTTCCAATAAATCGATCTTTTTTCAAATTCGCTTTTACAATGTAAATATAAATAAATTAGTTAAAAAACAAGACATTTGTCTGGTTTTAAATTTTTTTATGATTAACGATAATTCATTATAATAAATTTATTTGTTATAATTAACGATCTTTTATTCAGGAAATTCGATTATAACAATTATTTTTATCACCATATCAAAGATTCAGATTAAGTAGAAAACGAGGCATTTATTTCTATTTTTGGTCATAAAGCAATTAGATAATTTAGTTTATATTTCCCATAATTATGTCTAAACTTTTTAAATACAACAGTGTGTCAAGTCTGCAGGGATCCAATCCACAATTATTATAACTCAACTTTTTTTTTTATTGAAGAGAAGTTAGGCAAAGGAGACTAAACACAGCCATCTCGCGAGTTTTTGAGTAGTTATCCGGGAGAAATCTAGTACTACGGGCACCTTCAACTAATTGTATGGTTTATACCAAAACAGAAAAAATCGAATGTCGATTCTAAAGGGTGATGTATCGATCCAATGAATCGATCCAGTACTTCATATCGATTTAAAAAATCGATTTTTTTAGCTTGAAAAATCGATTTTTCGATTAATCGATCTCAGATCGACATCCCTACCTTGCCCACATTAAGTTTAGGTATTGCGCCGCCACTGTCTGCCTACATATATAACTTAAAAAAAAAAAAAAAAGTTTACACGACAATAATATGAATATATCTACTAAAAAAAAACACAATTGTATATAAAAAAAGGACAATTAATAACAATAACAACTTAAGGTAAAATTCTAAATACGCTTACATAGACCCAAAATCTAAAGTCTGTATTTAAATAGTTGTTGTTGAATTCTACGATGACTAAACTTTATAAATAGCTTAACTAAACGTAAACAATGTCCATATATTTTTAAACATATTAGACTAAATCAAAGATTTAGTTTGACTAAATCTTTGATTTTGAACTTGAGCCTTACTTAACCAAGTTATGTACTAATGGGAGTTGGTTCCCTTCAATATGATTTATATGCACTGTAAATTAACAAATAATATTCCTCTAAAAAAATTCATATTATCAAAGTACGTATAACTGGATAAATCACTACCTGCTGTTTTCTCTGTCATTGTAGTGATATTTGAATTGAGTAATAATAAATACAATTTAAATATATAATAAATAAGGCATGTATTTAGGTACTTGCAAGTTAAACACTCGCATGTAAACACGCCTTATTCTCTTTCAAGAATAAAATCAAATATCAGTAATTTATTATTATTAATTCACCGCAGCTTTGAATCTAAACGCGATTATTTTATAATTAATATAATTTGACAATCTTTTCACTAATTTGCTAACAACAAGCTATAATGCCTTAAAATTAAATTTATGAACACGGGTAACCTCACAATAAACGCGAAGAGAAACCTGTTATTTCTGAGAATAAATTACTTACAAACATAACAAGTGCGTCATGTGGTATAGGAAAACTGCACCATCTATCATGACAATTTTCGATAGTCCACTGAATTTTTTTTTTTTACCTTGGCGTCGTACTTTGCACTAAACATTCATAAAATAAACGTTTAGTCCAAAGTACGATTAGTACAAAGATAAATTCAAGTTCCAGTGATCGACACGCAACCCTTGTGGAATGGCCCCCATCTTGTAAAAAGGGGTGCACATAGTTTTTATTCTATATTAGGCTAATTGTTGGCCGTAACTCTATATCGAATGCAAAAATAAAGTGTAACTGCCGAAGGCTTCCTAATTTGTTTTTCTATTTTAGTTAGTAACTGTGTTAGTTTTGATTTAACAGCTAAAAGTTATAGAACCAAAGACGTACAGAATTAAATTTCCAACAAAAAAAATATTTATGTTAAATAGTCCCGGCAGTGAGGATACCGGCTCCTCCGGAACTGCGCCGCGGGAGGCCACTTTGGGGTTTCATTCGGTTCGAGTCCGACACGTAGCTATCTGTTTTCCCGAGCAGAGGGTGACAGCTCGTGGAAGTTTCCCCAACAGAAAAAAAAAATAGTTTTGCCACCACACAAACTTTAGTTGATCTTTGTACTAACTGCCATTTAACATTCATAAAATAAAATTGCGCCCTAATACATAATAATTTTGAGTTATTAAATTACTTAGGACTATTATTTATTTGTCCCATGTTGGTCTTGGGACTTGGTCCATGTTGATCTGGGACTTAAAAAGAATATGCCAACTGTGGTTCTTGCCTAGCAAGTCGTAAAAGGCGACTAATGGTATATCGGGTTTTGGGTGTGTGATTGTGTAGGCGACAGGTTAGCCGCTTGTCACTGCTTTTTCACAATTTTTCATCTAACCAGCCCGGCTTTATTTTTGGCTGAATGTGGTTGAAGGGGCATGCTGCCCCTTTGACTCTGCCTACCCCTTCGGGGATTATAGGCGTGATGTATGTCTGTATGTATTATTTATTTGAACAAGTGAAATCCACGGTAAAAAATTATAGACCTAGAAAACAACTATAGCTAGCATATGCTAATAAAAACATTTTTCATGCATATAAAATATTGGGAATTTTCATAGAAAAAAAATATGATAGAAAAAACAGGAAAACGAAGTTACTATGTTTTTAGTAAAACTAAAACTTTGTAGGCATATAACGTCAAACGATGCCTTTTTAAACGAGCTTTGAGTCCTCAAATATTGACTGCACAAATATTTAATTTTGTAATCTTTGGCGTAAGATAATTTTTTCCTCTTCGAAGGGAAAAAAATCCACATATTTGGTGTAAGTTTTCTCCGAAACTATAAATGGGAAAAAAAATCAGTTTGATTTCCATGTATTAAATAGCTATATCTATCTATACGCATTTCAAATATCAGGGGCATGTCCGATTTTGAGACCGAAAATAATACTGTTTCAATGATTCGCTTGAAAACACGGCGGCAATCATATTATTGCGAATAAAGCAAATTCAACTGTTTAGGAGGCGCTAGGATATAATGTTTGCATACGAGCCCTACATAGGCTAGAGACGCCTCGGTAAGTAGATAGTGACAAGTGGCTAGTTCGTCGCCTACACAGTTACATACCCAACCCGATATACCTACCATAAGTCTATTAATTACTTTAAAATAGATAAGTCGATAAAGGAAAAGATTGATTTGATATTAGGATAATTGCTTACCAACATACTGCAGACTGCTGGCTCCTGTGATTAAAGCTAAGCACACTAGAAGGTTGTTGAAACTTGTCCCTCTACCCATCTTTGCTCCTAACACACAGAACGACAAATACAGCCTAAACCCATTTACTTGCGCATGTTTATAGTAAGTGTACGTACGTATACAGGTCGATATAAAATTCTACTATCATTGTTTTTAACTGTAAACATATATTTCCTAATGGAGTTAGGATTTTTACTTTTATTTTATTGTTATTACTTATCCCATGTTAATCTAGGACTTGAGGGTTTCGCGCCCTGCAGGGGGGGCTCCGAATACTCCTGAGGTATCCCTGCCTGTCGTAGGAGGCGACTAAAAGGGCCTTTGGGGTCGTGGGGGATAGGGGAGGTGGTCCTCTAGCCCTCAATCGTCCCCGGAGAAGCCGACTGCAGGTGTTACACCCGGTCCGTCAGGATAGGGTACACAGCTGTCTATGTGGTCGTGAAACACCACCCTAGGTGTTCTGGGGGAGAATACCACTCCCTCGAGATGGGCCGCCAGGCGGCAGCGCGCGCTGCGTAGACTTTTCGAGATGAATCCCGACAGTGGGGATCCCGATGGTTTTGCGTTAGCGCCCGAAGAACGACAGCCTTGAGGTTTAGTCGGTAGGGTCTCCGGAGTTTGCTACCGGTTTCGAGCCCGACTCACCCCTATGGGTCCACCCAGGATTCTATTTGGATGGTGCGTAAATGCATTCCTCAAGTAAAAAAAAAAAAAAAGGACTTGAGGGTTTCCCTCGATTTTCCTGGGATCCCTTCATCAGATCCTGACTTGGTGGCAATGGGACCATCTCGGGAGTAAACCCTGTCGAGTAAAAAAAAAATTTGGAAAACTGTTAACAATTCTCAGAGATATCGAGTAACATACATACAAAAAAAAAGAAAACATTCAGTCGAATTGAGAACCTCCTCCTTTTTTTTTAAAGTCGGTTAAAGAATGCGCGTACTGTGTTCCTTGCCTAGCATATCGTAAAAGGGACTAATGGCGTATCGGGTATTTGGTATGTGATTGTGTAGGCGACAAGCTAGCCACTTGTACTGCTTTTTCCCAATTTTCCATCTAACCCAGCCTAGTTTTATTTTTGGCTGAATGTGGTTAAAGGGGCTTGCTACCCTTTTGACCTACCCCTTCGGGGATTGCTTGATGTTATTACCTACCTATATATGTATTTTATAAAATTTTATTTTAGTTTATTTCTCTGGTCTGTAACCTATAGCTCCTCTCAAGCGTTTTCTGTGGAACGACAGTGAAATATATCTGCATTGGCATATATCTCCATTGAAACAAGACAATTTTATTTTCTAACTCAATGTCTCATAATATCATATAGTAATGATTATACCAAACGCGTTAGGGATTTTGATTTTCGGATGAACGATATTCGGAGGAGAAAGGGACTACCCGACATCCACTATAAGTCAGACAACTTTCTGGCAATTTTTTATTTTGTTTTTACAAACAAGTATGCTCTTGTAAATGCCTTTCTTCCCTTTTAAACATTGGCTAAGAAGATTAAACTTTTTATTATGTAAATTTATGTACATATAATAAACCTAAATTTGCTTAAGAAAATGCATATGCCAATGCGTAATTAAAAAAACACCTTGTATGACGTGAAATCTTTAACCCCTTTTCTATTCTTTGTTCGAAGCAATACTGTGGTGTAGTAGTAATATTCATGTAAAATACGTTACCTAAATGCAATATATGTACGTACCACGTCATAGGTATTAGCACAGTAATGCAGAATTGACGTGAATATCTATCTTTAGTTGCTTCTTAAGGTCACGTGAGGCACGTGGCCTGTTCTGGAAGGGGACCCAAAATACTCACAGAGCTGTAATTACAGCGGTGCCAGCTGTGCCCAAACGAAATGTGTAAGGCCAAAAAGGAGGAGAGGAGCATGGAAGCCAGGATTAATCATCAATCTGCCCACAGGTCTCCGGTCAGAGACCTCTCTCCAACCTAAGATGGCTGGAGCTAGGGTTGCCATCCGTCCGGGTTTCCCCGGATTTGTCCTAGTCTAGAGGGCATCCGGGGAGCGTCCGGGCGGGACTTCATTTGTAGTCCGGGTTTAAAATTTAAAGTCTTGGGCCGCCCGACACACGCACTGTGCCCGCACGCCGCGATCAACCGATGAACCGAATCGCTAAATTCACCTTCATTTTCAACTGTTTTTTATTACACCGACTATGCTTAAGAAGACCTGTTGACATATCCGGGTTCTGGGCTCTAAAATCCGGGGTTTTCACGTATCTCGTCCTGGTTGCCCAATTATAGAGATGGGAACCCTAGCTGGAGCACACCCACATATAGCAAACTCCGCGATAGGCCTCATCGCCTGAGTGAACGTCATCGTTAGGAGGGACCTGCCTGACACCGTGCGTGCAGGCATGCGTAGTCACTGGTATAGAGGCTCACAAGGGGCAAATAAAAGAACCAAATACGGCACTGTCTACGACAACACCAAGTAATAATCAACTATACAACAACGTTGCGTTCTGAGCTCTACTAAATCAGCAAAAGTTGCAATAGTCTACTATAAGGTTATCAAATAATGTCGCCTCGTTCTTACCAGCTACTAGTAAATAGAAATGCAATGTACCTATTTCTTTAAATATGGTATTATCAGTCTACATTACATACTTATGTGTAGATCATACTTAGTTTACCTCATAGGGACGGTGTTATCCGTAACACAAGTGCTTTATATAAAGTCAAAGTCAAAGTCAAAGTCAAAATATTCTTTTTTTATATAGGTTTCAAGGAAACACTTATAACTCGTCAAATACAGGCAAAGCCACAGCTATATGATTCTACCACCGGTTCGGAATGATGTATCTACCGAGAAGAATCCGGCAAGAAACTCGGTAGTTACTCTTTTCAATACAATTTATACAAGGTGAATGAATCATAATTAACTTTGAACCACGTTTTAGTGTGGGCCTGTTGTAGAGTATCAAAATAAAAATATATAAATTCCCTACAACCAAAAACTTGACCCGACCAGAGCAGACCAGTCCCCAAGGGCGGCACCTGTTCCCAAGCATGACGTATGTGTCAGCCATCGCTTCACTCAACCATATTTTAGGGAATGTAATGTAATACTTAGCTCGGAATCAGATTAATGTATGTGATGTTGTCTGATATTTATTCTTTATATATAGATAAACATAATAAACATTCAAAAATGAATACGATATATTTTAATCAACATAATTGGATACAGAACGTACAGTTTAAGATTTTAAAACTAACGGCGTTTACAATTATATTTACGGTGAACAATGCACTATGGATAGATTCGGTTTGGGAGGCAGACTTTGGAGAACACGCCATCGCTGTATGGTGCGTGACACCTGCTTGTAGAGGTGAAAATTGTCAAAGTAAAGAAAAGCATCATGCGAACGACCGAACGACTGCAAGGCTATTTTCCAAATGTCGACCTCTCACTCGCTTTGTTCTTTGGGTTTGTTAAGGTTTGAACATGTAAACATGGATACCGACATTATGCTATCTACTTACTTAATTTGTTATTCAGTATTTGACGTGTTAGCCGGAAAGCTGATGACGAATCTAGGGAACATGTTTTAGTCTAGTTGAAATCTAAAAAAATAAAAAAAAATTACATTTTAATGTGCGAATCGAGAAACCCGAGTCTGGTAAAACGCTTGCGGTGATTTTGCTACTGCGCTGAATATGATATTTGCAAAAAAAAAAAAAATTAAAAAAACATGCTTTAGGCACTAATTTATAACATATTTTTTATTTATATTAGAAATACTAATAATACGTCGGTTATTAATACTTCCCAGACGTAAATTATTTTTTTTGTAGAGAGCGACGAAACGAGACTTTAAAAATAGATGATGATTTATGAATAATGACTATGTGAAAAAAACTGAATAACCAGTAGCGTGTTTTGACGTCATAGTCATATTGAGATATGTACTTTGATTTGTTTGTACGTTAACCGCTGGTAAGCCCACCTACCTAATTTATGCAGATTATGGTCTTAATTATATTCGTAAAAAAACACAATCTGTGCTTCTTAGAAAATGTACAGTCACTGTTATTAGCATAGGTTTACCTACACATCTTAACTTATGAATAAAATATACTTACCTACATTATTAGATACCTATGTGCATAAGAAATTAAAAAATTGAGATTATCTTAGATTTATTGAAATTAATAAACATGGTTCTAAAACATCGACCATGTTGGCATAGATTTAAAAAAATGTGCCAACTGTGTTCTTTGCCTGGCATCTCATAAAAGGCGACTAATGATACATTGGGTATCAAGTATGTGGTTGTGTAGGCAACGTGCTAAAAAAAATAAAACAGGGCTGGGTGGGATAGTTAAAAAACTTAGTGGCCAACCCGTCGCCTACACAATCACACATCCGAAACCCGATATACCATTAGACGCTTTTCACGGCATGCTAGATAAAGAACACAGTTGGCACATTATTTTTAAGTCCCAGACCAACATGTGACAGACTACTACCTTAGCTAAATCCGGAATAATAGTTTTAAGTGGACTCATGAGAGAGACATAACCCTAGAAAGAGGGTGAGAAAAAGGTGACCTCGTGCAGCTTAAATCTTAACTAGCTTATGGCTCTGGGCCAAGGCCGCAGCACTCTTATGTGCGGTGCACACAGCCGCTAGGGAAATATAGGTAGGTGCTGAATAACATTTAACAGACCATTGATATTTCTGGCGTTAAAGTTGACCCATGCTTAGTCGGGGTCCACTTAGACCTTGTTTCACGATTTAACTAGTCTGGTAATAACATTGAAGCGGCTGCCGATCTGACCTTCGTTACTCTAAATTATGGGAACCAGCCCAGTTTTATTTTTGGCTAAAATTAAATGTGGTTAAGGAGACTGCTCTCCCTTTAACTCTGCCTACCCCTTCAGGGATTACGGGCGTGATATTATGTGTGTGTGTGTGTATGGGAAGACTGACTTTAAAAAACATTTTTTTTTTAATATTTTGGGTAAATAAACAATGTTGAAACATAGTTGGATTTAATGTGCAGGTTTCATCAACATACTTACTAGCGACCGTTAATAAAGTAATTTTTTGGCGTTTCATGGTTTTCGTACTCATGCGCTACAGAGGGTCGGTGCGGCAGTACAGTACTAGACTACTACTGGATAGACACCTCACCGGTGTCGTGAGGTCCTACCCTCACGACACCGGTGAGGTGTCTATCTGCTCGGGATCAACGTTAAAGTGGTGGGCTTGACATATATTTAAGCTTTGTTCTCTCGGTAATGAGATAGGTATTACATTCTCGCTTCATGCGATTTTTTTTTAGAGGTAGGTACAACATCGCCGAACAAGGACTGCAGTAAGAAGCATCTTCATAAGTATTTAGAAAACTGTAGTCTTAGATAGTGGGAAAACAGATTTCTCTGCCAATGCGTCTGTGATGTTGAATCAAACCGATAAAACCCCAAGGTTTACCACTTCGGGGTTTTACATCGGTTCGACTCGTGGGAGCTCCAATATTTAACAAAGACAAGGTCAGTCAAATTAAAAATTATATTTGAATAATAATAATGTCTTCAATGTTGAATATTGATAGGTAGGTGGGTACTTAACCACTAAATGGTTGCTGGCAGGAATTCCTATTAGCGGTGCAGATGCTCTTGACAGATACCAGTAGAAAAACGTTGCGATCGGTTTGCGGCCGGCCGGAATCGGTCAACTGGGATCAACTGCCGAGGACCTCTGCTGAGGCCTACTCAGAGCAGAAGTCCGATAATGGCGGGGGGTTGGGGGGGTTTGATTGGTAAAGTATAGTAAGGCTAATATCCAATATTACTTACATACTGTTCTTTATTATTTTATATACCATATAAGCCTACCTAGTGAAAAAGTATATATTTTTTTTACTAATAACTGCCCAAAGACAACTTTAGACATCGGCTACTTAGAGAATAGAAATTTTATTAAAACAATAAAATATTTCTTTATTTTTTGTGACTTAAATTGTCTTGCCAAAAGATTGGTCAATAACGACGCGCTTCTTCTGTTCTGCGGACCATATTCCTCTTTGGTCTCTCCCTTTCTCTTCGTTAATAGTTTGATCAAGAAATATAAGCTATAGGAAAATCAAAATACATAAATATAGATAGGTACATACATATTTAAAAAAAAAATTTACGCATTAATGTCATATAACAATAATCGATTACCACGAGCTTATCGATTTCATATCCATATTGTGTATCTGTGGCCTTAATTTTTCAATTGAATACTCACGATACATACCCATACGATTGCGATTTACAACATTATTCCAAAGTCGGTCGGCCATTTTGAAATTTTCTGTCGCTTGACAGACCGGTAGGCGGATATCTTCTATTTTATTCGTCTACAAAGTAAATTTCAACGCTAAATTTGTGTTAATGAAGTGAACAGAGAAGCACACAATATGGCACGATACGGTCAAAGACCGGAAAATGCCCTCAAAAGGGCCAGTGGTTAGTATTCATCTGAGTACCCTAATTACACCACGTTGCATGTTGATAATGATGACATTTGCTACTTTTATTGCACAGGTTACGTGTCCTAGGTGCCTTTCAGGTCTCAGTTCTAACTGCTGACCTATTATAATTTTGACTTCAACCTATCTTCATCAATTTTAAAACATTCATGTCGAAAATACAATTACGTAAAAACATAACCAAACAATCATGCCTCAAGCATATTTTCCGTACCTACAGAGTTTATGGACTTGGACAAGCCCGCTCGGGCCTTGGACACGTTGCAAGAAGTTTTCCGGAACAAAAAATGGGCGTACAACTGGTCGGAGTCGGTCCTGGAACCGATCATGTTCAAGTACTTGGAGCTCTGCGTCGACCTTCGTAAGTCGCATATTGCGAAGGAAGGGTTGTTCCAATACAGAAATATGTTCCAATCTGTGAATGTGGGGTCATTGGAACAAGTAATAAGGTAATTGTATGCTTGGTCTTCCACCCTATCGACGCTTGTCAGTCCTAAAGAATTCTACCAATAATATTAAATTTGTTAAGCAAGATCAGGTATGATGAAGTACCTGATAACATCTTTTACAGTGGTTCCCAACTATTTTGTACTACTGATGAAATAAATACAAGTGGTTGGTAACCACAGCTGGTCCTGACTTTTGACAAACAATAGGTCAACAAACTAAGCTGTTACTATTAATTTTATATCCAACAAAGTTATTATATATATTTATTGAAAATCACCCCCTAAATGTGCAAAATAGGGGTTGAAAGTTTCTGTGAAAAATATTTGAAATCTCCTCCAATTTCTATGAAATTTATTATCCAAGCTCCTACATATAAATAACAAAAACAAATGTTTTCCGGTTTTTTGAAAAACATCCCCAGAGTTGTAAAATAGGGGTTTATAGTTTGTATGGATAATATTAAAAAAAAATCCAAAGCTCTGCCACGGCACCCAACTACAGGTCAAGCATCTACATCAAAACTTAATAGAGGCCATTGTTATAACCGGGTGTGCTCAGGGTGAGACAAATGTTTCTGCTGAAAATCCCATTAATTCCAAATGATCTCCCCTTTGATTTAAACACGTTCAGTTTCCTATTAAGGTGGGTATGCCATGACAATAAAATCCCAAGGCCAAGCTCTTAAATACACTGGGATAGATTTGAGATCAGATTGTATTTCGCAAGGCCAATTTTATGTAGCCTGCTCGTTCAGCCAGAAATTTAGTCATTTTACTGCCACCCAATAAGAAAGTTAAAAATATTGTTTACAAGGAAATATTATACTAATCTCTTCTGTCTGCCTGCCTGCTACATATCAAGGTGAAACCGCCGGCCATAAATTTGGCATTTGATTCTCCATGCCAAATTTTTAAACTGCTAAGGTGACAAGAACTTTCATTCATGGCTAGTGGAGTGAGTGTAAAAGCTCATAAATTGATCACAAAGTAAAAAATAAAATTATGTTTCAGAGAAATAAGCAATACATTTCAATTTGAAAAAAGAAATATAGTTATGCCCGATTGATTGACTTTTTAGTAATTCAAAAAATCTGTAGGTACTTTATTCATAATTATTGTCCATATTGACCGAGAAATCATTTTCTCTTATAAAAATGTGTGTAATAAATTTCAATATCTTTGTCTGTCTTTAAACTGCATTATCACATAAAAATTCCCCATTACTACCAAGTTTTTGATATTACACACAAGTCATTAAATCTGGTAAAGTATTGTTTTTTTTTCAAAATAAAATGTATTTCTTATTTCTCTGAAACATAATTTTTTTTTCCACCTTCCACAAATTTTTTTATCTTTTAGTTGTAATTAAAGTCTATTTTTTGTTTTTTATAGTTGCCTACACTCTTTAGGTGTAATATTGAAAAAAAATATCTTAAATAAACATGATGTAAAAAAGTTATAACCAAATAACTAACCAATACATCAAAATTTGAAAATTTTACAAAAATTGTCATATCTCGCAAACTACTCTATGGCTATTGATGTGCCCTAAGCAGTTTATAATAAGTTTATAATTATTTTTTTTGTTCACAAGCAGACTATTTTTTTTTTTACTTTGTTATTTGAGCTTTAACAATTTTTACGCCTTACGGCACTAACCACTAACCTTAAGTATAAGTGAAATCAATAACATTTTTCCAGCACAATTACTGTTCATATTATTTTACAGATTAATTTTAGACATTTTTAGGTCATTGTAGTATCAGTTGTAACAAATAAAATCTTTCAATAGAGGCTATCTTCGAATGGCTGAGGAACGTACGGAGGCTGCAAGAGCGCAGTCTACGCAGGCAGTCATTGATACTGATGACCTGGATAATCTTGCCACTCCTGAGAGTATACTTCTGAGTGCAGTATCAGGTGAAGATGCTCAAGATCGTTCAGACAGGACAATTCTTACACCATGGGTTTGTATCATTTTAGCTATTGGCTTACATGTTGCGCTATTTTGATGAGGATAATAACATTATAAACAAACGCCCTGCTAGCTCATATTATCCCTCTAAACACATTACAATATTATTCTATTGGAACATGTACTTTGTATATACATATTTGTTATATTCTGTGACTTTTTAATTTATAATGAAACTTTTGAATGTAAACAAATGATATACTTTTTTTTTCCAAAAAAACTACATAAGTGGAAATTATCATTGATATTTTTAGGCACTGTATTTTGCTGATTTGTGTACAACCAACAGATATATAAATATAATTACATATAATTCACAATTATTGTTTTTGTATTTAATTTTACAGGTGAAATTTTTGTGGGAATCATACTGTCAATGCTTGGAGTTACTCCGCACTAACGCTCACGTCGAGACGTTATACCATGATATAGCGCGCATGGCCTTCCAATTCTGTCTTAAGTACTCCCGCAAGACCGAATTTAGGAAGCTATGCGACAAACTGCGCAAGCATCTTGAGGATATTTGCAAGCCTACTGTACGTAGCGTAGCATTTAATAACAAAGTGAGAAATTTGAATTAGTAAATAATTGTATAAATAACCTGACAATAGCAAATAGGCAAGGTGACTAAAAAATTCTGATTAATCCATCAGTTAGATTATATAAAAAAAAAAATAACACATATTTTTTCATATATTTGTCAAACAAACATTGACTAAGATACAATGCATTCAAGTTGTGCGTGACTTCACGCTTTCGTACAGTTTTTACGAAATAGTGACGTCGCAAGCCCCCACTCTAAAACTGATGCTCTTATCTTTGTGATTTTTTGTTAATTTTGATAAAGCAAAAAATATGTGTCCAGTGTTTTTGTATAATCTAATTGACAGGCTAAATAGAATTATAGCTTTTTAATGCAGTCATCATCCCTATTGTAGTGCATCTTACTAATATTATAGACGTGAAAGTTTGTATGGATGGATGGATGTGTCTGTGAATGTTTGTCTTTCATGCAAAAACTGCTTAATAGAATATTAAACTCAATTCAGTAGTTTTAAAGACAAAAAACTTAACAATAATATATCATACATCCGAATATGTAATGTTTTATCGATTTACCATGCGAGCAAAGCCGCAGGCAAAAGCTAGTAAAAGATAAAACAGTTTCTATTTGGTACATGTTAGCAATGTAACTGCTAAAAATATGTTATAACTGTCTAATAATTCAAACAACTTGCCTGAATTCATGGTTATATCAAAACCTCCAAATTAAATCCCATTTCTAACGCTTATCTTGTTATTAGATGGTAGGCCTTGGAGGTTAATTAAATGTTAGATTGAGACATGGTACCCCAGGCCTTGTGTTTTTTAAATCTAACAATTATTTAGCTAAAAAATAGAAGTGTCACAAAAACTATCAAGTATATTGCCAACCTAAAGGATAAAAAAACAATTTGAAATGTTGATCCGATACACTGTTACATTTACAATTTATAGGCGTTTTCTTAAGTTTTACTTCTTAACTAACTGATATGCTTGATCATTTTAGACTAACCTATATAACAATAATAACAATAAATGCTGAGTTGATTGCATTTATGTGGTACTTATGTATTTTCATATACTTGTAGGTGCAAACAGGCAATGTCAGTATTTCTAAGCCTGAGACACAACAGCTCAACTTGGAGACGAGGTTGTTCCAGCTGGACAGCGCCATTCAGATGGAGCTCTGGCAGGTAATATTGACTTCATATATTATCTTACATTGAGAAGTACAAACATTCATACTCATACTCACAGAACAGAAAAAGCTAGTAGAAGAACCATGTCACAAAATTGGTATGAGAACCGATGAAGCCAAACTCACAAGAATACGCTACTAATCACATACTACACTACAGCTAAGCAATGAGTAGGATTGGCCAATCTTATTTTAGTCAAAAACAGCTTATCTCATTGGTCCAACATCAAAAACATACATTAATTCTTTTGGAAAACGGTTTAATTTACTGTACCTCAAAATACTAGTTAAGACCTTTCGTACTCCAAATTCAAATATTGAGAAAATTTCTCTTGTCGTCAATAGATGGAGTCGTATTTTTATTGGAGCAATTATAACCCTTACCCTGGTAGGAATAAGGTGTACATTTAGACACAAGCAGTCTATGCGTAGTCTTGCGTACGCAGAATGGTCACACCCACTTGGCACTTCCACTTAATGTTTGTTCCGTGCTCATACTACATATTTCTGTTGTATACTCCAGGTCCAACTAACTGCCTAGATAGGTGATATACAGTTGTCTAGCGATTACGGACCCTATATACGAAACCCAAAGCAGGATCTTTAAATCAGCTGAAGAATAATGATGTAAAAGCTTCTTAATATTTGAGGTTGTTTATATAATAATGTGTTTATGCATCATGTCATTTATGTTAAAAAACACTAATAAAAAGCATATCGTCGCTTAAGGTCTAACACCACTTAACTCAAAATGGAAAACTTTTTATTAGTGCAATAAAATTGCATCATATTATATTATACATACATAACATCACGCCCATAATCCCCGAAGGGGTAGGCAGAGTCAAAGAGGCAGCAGGCCCCTTTAACTACATTCAGCCAGAAACAATACTGGGCTGGTTTAGATGGAAAATTGTGAAAAAGTGGTGACAAGTGGCTAGTCTGTCGCCCACACAATCACATGCCTAAAACCCGATACACCATTAGTCGTCTTCTACGACATGCTAGGCAAGAACCACAGATGGCACATTCTTTTTAAGTTCCAGACCAACATGGGACAATGGGCTGGGTTAGATGGAAAATTGTGAAAAAGTGGTGACAAGTGGCTAGCTCATCGCCTACACAATCACATACCCAAAACCTCATATACCATTAGTCGCCTTTTACGACATGCTAGGCAAGAAACACAGTTGGCACATTCTTTATGTGTCCCAGACCAACACGGGATTGTATTTTTAAGTTTAATTAACAAAAATAAAAACCGACTTCAAAAAACCCCGCAAAAAATGTTTATAAAAAAACACAAGTAAAATCTGCCTTAATAGCTATTTAAATGTCTAAACACTAAAAAGTATAAAATAAATTCTTTCGACTGCTTCGATGAAAGTATTAATCTTTAACACGTATTTAAATATTTACAATAATCAGTTAGTTTTGGAGTCGGTGCCAGCCCGCGTAATTATATCATCATTTCGGAATTTGCAATATTTGTTTCTTGGTGAAGGGTGGTAAAATAGGTTTTGAATATACAAAATCAATAGTAAGTTAATATACTCATATTTTAATTAATTTGTTTCATATTGTTATTAGTAAGGTAATTTGTTATTAAGTGTCTACTTTTTTTTTAGTTTGGCTGGCACCGACTCCAAAACTAGCTGATTATTGTAAATATTTAAATACGTGTTAAAGATTAATACTTTCATCGAAGCAGTCGAAAGAATTTATTTTATACTTTTTAGTGTTTAGACATTTAAATAGCTATTAAGGCAGTTTTTACTTGTGTTTTTTATAAACATTTTTTGCGGGGTTTTTTGAAGTCGGTTTTTTATTTTTGTTAAAATTTTACTTATTTGTTACTTTTTAGTGAAATTTATTAATAGGTAGGTAGACCAAATCAAAACGAGCTGCTTTAATGAGACAGTGCCGGTCTTATGAGACTAAAGACGAAAAGGGGAAATACGAGCCTTTAATGTTTAAAGAATTACTTAAAACTACTAATCTTCAAAGAGTTATACCTTTCATCATCAGCTAAGCAACATAACATGATGAGTACGAGACGCAAATACTGGAATCGTTTTAGAAAAAATAAATAAAACACTTAACATGTCGTTAAAATTTAAGAGTGGCCCTCGTTTTCATGGAATCCCATCACTAGACCAAGACTTGGTGAAATTGAGACTATCTCGAGAATAACACTCAATATGGCCCTATAATATTGAAAGAATTATCCACGAACTCCTAATCGTTAAGGAGTTACACCTTCCATCATCAGCTCAGCAACATGAGATTATGAATATCAGACGTAAATACTTGAATTGTTTTAGAAAATAACTAAAATAGATTGTACGCGCCTATAATACTTGAGGGTTTCCCTCGATTTGCCTAAGATTCCTTCATCAGATCCAGATGTGGTACCAATAGGACCAACTCCAGGATATACCCTTTTGAATAAAAAAAAGAACTCTAAAAATCGTCTTACAACTCTCGAAGATATCAATATTTAAAGAATCATAAACTAATTCCTAATCGTTAAGGATTTGTACCTTCCATCATCAGCTCACCAACATAAGATGATAAGTACCATGCGTAAATACTTGAACAATCTTAGAAAATGTCTAAAACACATTGTACGTGCCTATAAAGTTCGAGGGTTGCCCTCGATTTTCCTGGGATTCCTTCATCAGATCCTGACTTGGTGGCAATGGGACCAATTCGGGAGTAAACCCTTTCGTATAAAAAAAAAATAATGGAAATCGGTTAACAATTCTCAGAGATATCGAGTAACATACATACAAAAAAAAAAAAAAAAATTCAGTCGAATTGAGAACCTCCTCCTTTTTTTTGGAGTCGGTTAAAAAAACGGTTACTCTTAATAATTTATAAAAAGCAGTGCTTTTGCTCGCCCTAATAAGACTCATCTTAATCAAATTAATTTTGAGTTATGTGGTGTTAAAACTTAAGCGACAATATACAGTGATGAATTTTTTTCAATTCAATGTTAAACCACTTTCCCCATAAATGAGGTAAAAGTTATTTGGTAAACTAATAAAGATAGATATTTGATTGCAATACAGGAAGCGTACAAAGCCATCGAAGACATCCACAACCTGATGAACATGTCTAAAAAGACTCCTGTGGCCAAGACCATGGCCAACTACTATGGCAAGCTCGCACTGGTGTTCTGGAAGGCCGGTCACTGCTTGTTCCACGCTGCAGCGCTGCTGAAACTGTTCCAGCTTTCTCGGGAGATGAAAAAGAACATCACCCAAGAGGAATTGCAAAAGTGAGCACAAATCATATCAAGATTAGAAATGTATTAATCTGTCCGCTGTCCAATGATAATAATAGAATTGGATTGGTAACATATTCAAGCATCATTTAGACATTACTAACTCATTGTTGCTGTCAAAAAGAAATTCTTTTATTTGACATGGCATAATGAAATTTGTTGTAAACATAGCAATGAAAGAGTGACTTTTGAATTTCATATCAGATCTTGTTAATAGAATCAAATTATCAACTTGATAGGTCTTAAGAAAGGACTTGGAAATCTTCAAGTTTACAAAAATTTTGAATCTAGTAGTATAAGGACTTTAGTAGTACTAATTAACTAACTAAACTTTACGCCACTTCCCTAGCGAGGTAGGCAGAGGGAACCGAACGCCGTATGGCACAATCCTTACACACCACACTCGCCTCTGCAACATTCACTATTCTGACAGTATAGAAATGTTGTAACAATACATATGATATGAATGAGAATATGGCATATCTTGTATGACTCTTAAGTACCTACTTGTCATTAAGTTTGAACTTGTTTAATTTATTATCAGTCCTATACATATAAGCATATATAAGTATTTTTTCCAATTAAATAAATAATTAAGTAACTTATTTGACCCCATAGAATTTATTCCATCATGCCACTTTTAGAATTCACATATTCCATAAGCCTCTGAATTAAATCCCATCAGTGATATTCCCATTGTCACTTGATGGTAGGCCTCAGAGGTAGAGCAAATTGGCTAGACGCGACAGGCGACGTTAAAAATTCGCAGTCTGTGTTAATATATGCCAAAACATTTAATTATAATAACCTATGCTTGCCCAATATTATCTACAAATTCTGTATATTTATTAGTAATCTGAGATGTAAATATTAATGTGTATAAGTTTAATTATTTATTATTTGGAAATTGGTATTGACTAAAGTACACTCAGACTCGAGACGAACGTCGACGTTTAATTATAAGTAAATAAATTTTCCAGACTGACACACCAATTCCCTAGTTCCAAACTAAGCTTTTGCTTGTGCTATGGATACTAGGAGAACGGATAGACATACCTTAATACATCATCAAACGAAACATGTGCCCCTAGCGGGATTCGAACCCGCGACCCTTGGTTTCGTGGCCAGGGTCTCTAACCACTCGACCAACGGGCCAGACAATTATCTTATTGCCTATTTGCATTAGACTATGTTTCAACCGTTACATTTGACTACAGACACCTGATTTATGTAGTAACAACCAGTACTGTCGGTCAATCAGGCTACTGTGCCCCAAGTGTTCATATAAGGTATAGTTAACTCTTAATTGGAGTCACTACTTTGATCAACATACATGGAATCGAAGGCGACTAATGGTATATGGGGTTTTGGGTATGTGATTGTGTAGGAGACGAGCTAGCCTTTGACTTGTCACTACTTTTTCACAATTTTCCATCTAACCCAGCCCAGTTTTGTTTTTGGCTGAATGTGGTTAAAGGGGCCTGCTGCCCCTTCGACTCTTGCTTACCCCTTCGGGGATTATGAGCGTGATGTTATGTATGTAAATAAATAAATAAAGCCTTTATTCTTCCTTAAATAGATAATGGGGAATATGCATGATTTTGTTTATATTTATTCATATAAGTCTATTAAAGAACAGGTAATCGTATTTGAAAGCTTTTTTTGTAACTTGATTATTGATTGACCAAGAAGTCGTCGATTTGACAGATCCGACATGTCATGTTCTTTATAAATGAATCGATTGGTACGATGTCGGTCAGGATGGCGTGCCGCGTGCTGGTGGCCGTGCTGTCGGTGCCGCTGCCGTCGCTGCACCCCGAGTTCGACCGCTTCGTGGAGACCGACAAGAGCCCCGTGGAGAAGGCGCAGCGCCTCGCCGTGCTGCTGGGCCTGGCGCAGCCGCCCACCAGGGCCAGCCTGCTCAAGGGTATGTGTTCAACTCGTTTGGGACTTGAGAATGTTCCGACTGTGTTCATTGTTTAGTATATGGTTTTACTTTCGCTTTGCATTATCACTATACCTCGCCCATCTTAAGAATTTCTTTTTGACAGTTTACATAGAACTTAACTGTTACAGATTACGACTAAATTAACTTCTATATGTACGTAATGAAATATATTTACTCAATAATCTTATTAATTTGCTTATTTATGACATAAAAAAGAGATTAAAAGACTGTAAAAGCAATCCCATCAAAAACAATACTTGTCAAAAAAACCAAGTCTCGCAACTCAGTTGTTCTACGGTAAAAAGTTGTGAGATCCATGTAATACCAAGTTGGTTATTAATTTATTCAGTCTCTACTTAAGCAACTTTCTGTCTTAATACGTCTAGTCCCTAAGACCACGATCGTGGTCCATAACAATTGAAAATCAATTGTGTCTGGAATCTCGGTACTCGAAGCATGAAGTTGTTACGTAATAATTAACAGCATCTTATAGTGACGCATATCAATATTAAAAATCTTTAACGTTTTATATAAATAGTTACACTAGACTCCTGCTAAGAGGAGTTTCGGAAAATCACTAACTCATTTGTAACTAAGCTGTCAAAAGAAATTCTTTAAGTGGACAGTTTATATATCACTACTAACGGAACTAAACGCGATATGCATTATGTAGTACATAAGTTTTACAGCTTGAGGTTTCGGCCGTGTTGCAACGACAGTGGTCACAAGCGGACTGCTTGTGACCATGGCTTAGTCCCGTTAGTAGTGGCATTATTTAGTGTGTCGTAAAAAGCAATTAGAGTGTATTTATAAGGTGTATGTAGTTTATTGAATACTCTGCCTGAACGTATCTTGAAAACCGACCGCTATTGAACGAAATCATGATAAAAAATATCTATATTTAGATATCTAACACCATCATTGTATATGTATATGTTAACGGCCTCCAAACCCTGCCAACTTCACTTCATAGACTCTTAAAAAATACTTAAACTTATATTCGGTGAGGCACTGCTTGTAATCTTACTAGAGGCCTCCATTCAGCTTTGTCTCCCAGGGCCTTTGACAGGCTTATTCCACAACTGTATATATAAACTTGTTTTTGTTTCAGACGTGGTCCGTCTGAACGTGGTGGGGCTGGCTTCGCCACAGCTGCAACAGCTTTACGCGTGGCTGGAGGTGGAGTTCGACCCGCTGTGCATCTGCCACAACGTCAAGGGCGTCATCAAGTCGCTGCAGGACGAGCCCAGTATGTATCCTAACAATAAGCCAATTAAAATCAAACCCAATGTCACATCCCTACATCACTTACTAGTTGCCCCTACCACCATGCCAGATATTTTTCTCAAGAGACACTTCAGTATTGAAGAAATATCATCTTCCTAGCGTTATGTCCGGTGCTTAGACGGGGTCCGCTTAGACCATGATCCAGGATGTAGCGAGTCTGGTAATTACATTGAAGCGACTGCCGATCTGACCTTCGTAACCCTAAGATAGGGGAACCAAACAATTTTTTAATCATGGTTACAAAACCAAAGTTATTTTAATTTGCAGGTTTCATCACGATGTTTTCCCTTACCGTCGAGCTAGTGGTATAAATACGTACATAGATTTGAAAAAAAAACCCCGCAAAAAATGTTTATAAAAAAACACAAGTAAAAACTGCCTTAATAGCTATTTAAATGTCCAAACACTAAAAAGTATAAAATAAATTCTATCGACTGCTTCGATGAAAGTATTAATCTTTAACACATATTTAAATATTTACAATAATCAGTTAGTTTTGGAGTCGGTGCCAGCGCGCGTAATTATATCATCATTTCGGAATTTGCAATTATTTGGTTCCTTGGTGAAGGGTGGTAAAATAGGTTTTGAATATACAAAATCAATAGTAAGTTAATATACTCATATTTTAACTAATTTGTTTCATATTGTTATTAGTAAGGTAATTTGTTATTAAGTGTCTACTTTTTTTTAGTTTGGCTGCCACCGACTCCAAAACTAACTGATTATTGTAAATATTTAAATACGTGTTAAAGATTAATACTTTCATCGAAGCAGTCGATAGAATTTATTTTATACTTTTTAGTGTTTGGACATTTAAATAGCTATTAAGGCAGTTTTTACTTGTGTTTTTTTATAAACATTTTTTGCGGGGTTTTTTGAAGTCGGTTTTTATTTTTGTTAAAATTTAACTTATTTGTTACTTTTTAGTGAAATTTATTAATAGGTAGGTAGACCAAATCAAAACGAGCTGCTTCAATGAGACAGTGCCGGTCTTATGAGACTAAAGACGAAAAGGTATAACGAGCCTTTAATATTTAAAGAATTACTTAAAACTACTAATCTTCAAAGAGTTATACCTTTCATCATCAGCTAAGCAACATAACATGATGAGTACGAGATGTAAATACTGGAATCGTTTTAGAAACAATAAATAAAACACTTAACATGTCGTTAAAATTTAAGAGTGGCCCTCGTTTTCATGGAACCCCATCACTAGTAATATTGAAAGAATTATCCACGAACTCCTAATCGTTAAGGAGTTGCACCTTCCATCATCAGCTCAGCAACATGAGATTATGAATACCAGACGTAAATACTTGAATTGTTTTAGAAAATAACTAAAATAGATTGTACGCGCCTATAATACTTGAGGGTTTCCCTCGATTTGCCTAAGATTCCTTCATCAGATCCAGATGTGGTACCAATAGGACCAACTCCAGGATATACCCTTTTGAATAAAAAAAAGAACTCTAAAAATCGTCTTACAATTCTCGAAGATATCAATATTTAAAGAATCATAAACTAATTCCTTATCGTTAAGGATTTGTACCTTCCATCATCAGCTCACCATCATAAGATGATAAGTACCATACGTAAATACTTTAAAAATCTTAGAAAATGTCTAAAACACATTGTACGTGCCTATAAAGTTTGAGGGTTGCCCTCGATTTTCCTGGGATCCCTTCATCAGATCCTGACTTGGTGGCAATGGGACCAATTCGGGAGTAAACCCTTTCGATTAAAAAAAAAATTTTAGAAATCGGTTAACAATTCTCAGAGATATCGAGTAACATACATACAAAAAAAAAAAAAAAAAAAAAACATTCAGTCGAATTGAGAACCTCCTCCTTTTTTTTGAAGTCGGTTAAAAATACAGAGGCATGTGCCCGGGTTTGAAACCGCACTCCTCGGTTAAGAGGCGCGTGTCCTTTCCATTGAGCCACCACCGCTCAGTATTGAAGAAACATATTTAAAAAATATATATTTGAATGAAGAAAAAGTCTCCCAATTAATTGTTATTTCACCTCCGAAATAAATCCCATTAGCAACGTTTCCATTGTTGTCTAATGGTAGGCCTCGGAGGAAAAGCAAATAGGCTAGACGCGACAGGCGGCACCAAACAAGTGTCGTTTGTGTTAATTTATGCCAAAACATGTTTAGATTGCTTTATGACTTTTCTTTTTAAGTTTCTAAAAATTCTTCATAGTTTTTCTTCAAAGCCAGGACGTGTTGCAGTCCCTAGACTCGGGGGCAAATTTTTTTTCTGGAGTGGGACGCGATATGTGTTTTTAAAGCCTCAAGCCATTCGAGAAAATGCTAGAACGTAGAAGTGCCAAGTTCTCAGGCTTTGTAAAGAATGACCTTCGGCTGGGGTGTCCTAGAACCACGTATTAAACGTCTTGCATCGCCTAAGGTAGTGACGCTGGAGGAATCCGATTCAATCTTACCTTGTGACGTAATTAATGGATGGAACCTCGAGTAACACATTGCATGAAGGGATCTGAATTTAATAAACACAACACACAAACATCAATGCCGCCGACCTGACGACACAACCCGTCTATAGAACCCGAAGGCGTATATGAAAATATACATGTCCGCAACATTCTCCCGCGCGTCATTTTAGCGGCATGTCGGCGGCTTGCGTACGCGCGCAAGCACTTAGTTAGGCGACACTCGAGCTGCAATGAGTGAAGCCGCCAACCAACCAAACGGCTGACAGCAAAAAGATGCTGGCATAGGTCGACGGGTCGGCGGATTTAGTGTGTATTGCGCTTCAAATACACGACATTGTGACGTAATTAACGAACGAATTATAACGTAATTGTGTAGGCGACGAGCTAGCTACGTGTCACTTCTTTTTCACAATTTTCCATCTAAGCCAGTCCAGTTTTATTTTTTGGCTGAATCTGGTTGAGGGGGCTAGCTGGCCCTTCGACTCTGTCTATCCCTTGTGGGATTACGGGCATGATAATATGTATTATGTATCTGTTTCAGACTCCCCGCTAGCGCAGTACACGACGGCGCTGAACGACGTGGCCCTAGTCCGACTCATCCGGCAGGTGGCGCAGTGCTACGCGTGCATCCAGTTCGCGCGGCTGCTCGAGCTGGCCGGCACCGACGACCTGTTCCACCTGGAGCGCCTGCTGGTCGACTGCGTGCGACACAACGACATGCAGATACGCGTCGACCACGCCAACAAGTCAGTGCACATGTTACTGGAACTAGCGCTATATGTGTACCAAATGAACATAGATAGCGAATGAAGATACACAACAAATGAACATACATAACAAATAAACATACACAACAAATTAACTTACATAACGAATGAACATGCATCACTATAAAACATTATCGAAATAAATGGTAGCAGCTCAAAAGTGCCTAACATATATGAGCTGGTTTGAATACAAGCATAATATACGATGACATGGATAAAATATAGTTTTTTATTAGTTTATCTATACTTATAATAAATCTGTAGAGAGGTCAATTCTGTACATGAAATATATTTTCAAAATAACTATCAGGGGGTGATTAGTGATCGATACTGATGCCAAAAATGCAATCAGTAATATTTTTGTCTATCTGTCTGTATGTTCCTTATAGAAACAAAAACTACTCGACGTATTTTAACGAAACTTGGTACAATTATTCCAGCGGTGTCACCCGCGTTTATGGTTAATATTATAAAGACTATTTCCGTCATACATGATTTATATGTAACTTTAACCATTAAGGCTGCACACGCGACGGAAGCTTAAAAAATGGAGTAACTTCTCCCGTTTTCCCAACATTTCCCTTCACTACTCTGCTCCTATTGATTGTAGCGTAATGAAAAGTATACTATAACCTGCCCAGGAGTATGAAGAATAATTGTACCAAGTTTCGTTAAAATCCGTCGAGTAGTTTTTGTTTCTATAAGGAACATACAGACAGACAGACAGACAAAAACTTTACTGATTGCATTTTTGGCATCAGTATCGATCACTAATCACCCCCTGATAGTTATTTTGAAAATATATTTAATGTACAGAATTGACCTCTACAGATTTATTATAAGTATAGATTGTAGCGATTCAATGTATTATCCAGGTGCGTGCACTTCGGCGTGGAGGCGGGCGGCGGTGAGTGGTGCTCGACCGCCGACGAGGCCTGCGGCGGCGCCATCCTGCAGGCTACTCCTGCTGAGCAGGTATGGTCTATTGCACCTCACAAAGCCGCGAAAAAACGTCACTAACAATGAGGGTTTTAAAAAATACAAAAACCGCCAGATGGCACAAGGGAGTCTCGTGGTCTTATCACTGTCACTATTGGCTCTTTGTTGACAGCATGTCAGTTTGTTCTGAAAACTTACCAATGAGGAGGGTGACAGGACCGTACGTCACAGTTACGCCATCTATCTGATGTTTTAATTTAAAAAAAAACCTCATTGGAGATACATTGACGAGTTGCAAACTAAGGTTGTCCATCGGAGCGGTACGAAGCGGCAGAGCGGGTTAATGATTCACCAATAGAATTGCATAAAATCTCCGCTTCTTTTCAGTGGTAATTTTTTATTGGTCGATTTCCAACTCACTTACTGCTTCGCTGTCTCGCTCAATTTCGGTGGACAGGCAGCCTTATAGGAAAAGCCAAACTATACGTCATCATTTATAGTCAGCTAGACGGCAATAGAGACCAAACTTAAATATGAAATTATCTTAAATATTTAAGACTTGACGAAGGTTAAGAAGCCCCTGGACCTACCTAGGATACATACCTTGGCTTAGCCTTGGATTGAGTATGGTGTTAACAGAGCAGTTAGATATTTAGTAGCGTTTCTGACTTTTTTTTTTTTTTGGAGATGATATAGTCTACTTCTTAATAATTTAAGACATTGTAAATGTCTTGGCCTCCGACATAAATCCCATTACTGACATTATCATTGTCTGATGGTAGGCCTCGGAGGTAGAGCAAGTAGGCTGGACGCGACAGGCGACGCTAAATATGCGTAGTCTGTGCTAATGCACGCCGAGACAAAATACATTTTTACAGAAATCTTACTAATATATACTGAAAGTAAGGTTGTATAATATATTTGTTCGTGTGATATGCGGAAACGGAACAATCCAGTGTAGCGAGTCGTTGTGTGGGTGGGCAGGTGCGCGAGCAGCTGGTGCGCGCGGCGGAGGTGCTGTCGCGCTGCGCGCACGCGCTGCGGCCCGAGCGGCGGCGCGCCGAGCGCGAGCGCGCGCGCGCGCACATGGTGGCGCACTACCACGAGCACAAGCACGCCGAGCACGCGCGCGTGCTGCAGCGGCACAAGATCATCGAGGAGCGCAAGGAGTACATCGAGCGCCTCAACACCGTGCGCGAGGAGGAGGAGCTGCGGTGAGTGCCGCCTCGAGTGCGCGCCGCACGCACACGATTTCATCGCTACATCAAACAAAAACTAAAATCTTTGATTTTACGTGGTGTTTCTGGTTGTAATCTATTTTTAATACTGTCAACTCTGCTTATACAATATCGTCATTCAAGTTGAGTCTGACGGACGCAATCGTCTTCGACGAACTGTCACAACGCCCGCCAATTGCCTTAGGCCCCCAAGGGGTGATATCGCCCTCTTTGGGAACCTATGAACTAAACGATGGTTCTTCGTAAACAAATGTGCAGCATATGATAAATACAAAAGAATGTTGCAAGTATATCCAAAATAATATTGGGCTCACACAGCACGCTTGGGTACCACATTAAAACTCACCCAACATCTTCCATTCCAGCCGTCAAGAAGAGCAACTGCGCGCAGCCGCCGCGGCCGAGGCCCGCCGCTTGGAGCAGGAGCGAGAGGAGAGGGAGAAGCGCAAACACGCGTCTGAGCTCGCCGCCATAAAGGAGCGGCACCGTCGCGAGCGCATGGCGCACATCTCGCAGACCACGCACGGGAAGAAGATGCTGCAGAAGCTTGATGAAGAGGTAAGTGCCTGCTAAGTAGATAAATCAATCAATTTTAACCCAAAGGAACGCGATAAGCTCCGGGGTAATCTCTTGGGCGTGTCAAGTAGCTAACTGCATACGGAACAATGTTGCAGAAGCTCGATGAAGAAATGAGTTCCTCTATTATGAGTAGATTGACTGAAGAGATATACAATGCGAAAGTGGAAGGATGTAGGAGCCGCGGAAGGCCCAGGCTCACCAACCACGACCAGATTGGTCGTGTATTTACAGAAGGTGATGTTAGGAGTCATAAAAATCGTAGAGCTTGTATGAAAAGGATTATGAATGTTGAAGAGGCGAGTGAGGTGTGTAAGGATCGTGCCATATGGCGTTCGGTTCTCTCTGCCTACCCCGCCAGGGAAGTGGCGTGAAGTTTAGTTATTTAGTTCGACTGGCTCGATGTCGCATTCGGTAGTGACCCTGCCCCATGCGCCAAGAGTTGTGGGTTCGATCCCCACACAGGACAAATATTCGTATGATGAATACTTGTGTTTGTTCTGTGTCTGGGTGTTAATATCCAATATTTAAGTATATACAGCGTGTAAAAAAAGCCTTAACGTACGTTACGTAATTTCATCTTTTGAATAATAAATAAGCGAATTTGAAAAAATCCAAATTAAATTCCTTATAAATTTTATTGCTATTAGTTTTCCTATAGGAGTGTCGCGCTACGCGCGTAAGATCCATCATTCTATAAACACATGTACAATTATCTTTTCTGACATCGTATAAATAATAAATGCGGTATTATGTCAGGACCTGGAAGTCCTTAACATGACCTAAGTTCCCCAACTGAGGTTATGGGTACATAATGCATTCCCAGGGTCGAAAGAAAAAGGTGATTGGTGTATTTAGTTACTATTTACATGTTAATTACAGGTATCTAAGCAATGTACCTAGATAACTAATAAAGTTGATGAAAACTAGGCTTTGAGCGATCAGCTGGGATGGCCCGACCGCGCCCGCGAGTCGTTGTCCTCGGATACGCGAGTGGTACACAGAACAGCTGAGGCGCGCGCGCGTGTGCGTACGCTGTGTAGTATCCGCGCAGCCGCTACAGGGGATAGTGACTGTGTGTGCGCGTGCGATGTACATTGCAGGCCGTGATTTGTAAGGCCTTATTTGCTAGAAAATATTCAAAATTAAGATATGGTTTCTTTGGAAGAAATGTTAGTAATAACGTTTTAATTTTTTTTATGTAAAAAACGTAGAATTTTTTTTTTATCTTTGAAGGTCAATATCTCAGAAACTATACATTTCCGAGGTATTTTTCTAGAACTAATGATGTTCGTTATGACCAGGAGAATATGTAGTTCACGGCTTCGTTAAGGTATTTTTTACACGTGTTATATGTAATACTCGTGTCTCTCGCGGCACAGGACGATTGGCGCGGTTTACCGAATAAACCCTTATGGTGTTTTGGGTCAGGTGTTCCTACCTGATAACGAGACATATTAAATGGTCTCAAAATTTGAACAAGAGAGCAATAAAATTATAAACACAATATATACTGATCTTATATCCGTCCACAGGAAATCAAGAAGATGGACGCCGAAGCGATCGCGCAGCGCGAGGTCGAGGAGCTGATGAAGGAGCGTCGCGAGCTGCAGGCGCGTCTCAAGTCGCAGGAAAAGAAGGTGGACTACTTCGAGCGTGCCAAGCGGCTGGAGGAGATCCCGCTCCTGCAGAAGAGCCTCGAGGAGAAGCAGGTGCAGGACAAGGCCTTCTGGGAGCAGCAGGAGAAGGAGCGCATTCAGCAGCTTATCGGTGAGTGAGCTGGGTAGGCGTGAGGTTACATCACACGATAGGGCCAATCGTGACGTTAGATAGTGTTTTGTAGCGACATATTTTCCAGCTCGGCGGAAGTTCTTCAACTTTTAATCAGAGCGCGTATGTTCGTACAGTCTTTTAAATCACGCTTATAACCCCCGAAGAGGTAGGCACAGTCCTAAGAGCGATAATCTTAATAAGCTTATTTAATTACATATAAAACCATAACAGAGTTATTGTAAATTGCGTGTCAATAGAAATCCTACATAATATTATAAATGCGAAAGTTTTTATGTATAGATAGATAGATCACAAAACTTTGAATGGATGTTAATGAAACTTTAGAATAATATAGCTCGTACACCCGAATAACATATAGGCTATGTTTCATCGATGTACAACGCAAGCAAGTCGCGGGCAGAAGCTAGTCTAGAATATTTACAATAGAATATTATATGGCCCCCATTAACCGCGATGGTTGCGTGTCGCAGAGGCGCGGTCGCGCGACGTGGCGACGTCGACGCGGCTGGGGCGCATGGGCGCGCAGCGCGACGCGTTCGTGGCGCGCCTGCAGGCCGAGCGCGGCGCCGCGCACCACCAGCGCCTGGCCGCCTTCCACGACAAGCTCGCCGCCGAGCGCGACAAGCGCCTCGCCGAGCGCCGCAACCAGCGCCTCGACAAGCGCCGCCAGGAGGTAGGTGCCTACTGCACACTCTATAACACACACTGTGCATTCGCAGTATACACTCTATATATATATATATATATATATACAACGTGTAATGTTAAATGCGCAAAACCTCAGACACCCCAAATGATTTTTAATTCAATTGACCTAATTATGAAAGATTTTTATTAAAAAAAAAATGTTTGAAGATTTTATGTGATGTTTTAGTTTTACTGGCACTTCTGACCATTTATTGTGTCTGTGGACAACGCTCTGTCGAAAGCGAAGTCGGTAGTTATATCGCCGGGCCGCTGCGCCGCGCTGACATTATTATTATTACTATCTTCGCTCATAAAGCAATAAGGTTATCTTTGAACAGTGATTTAAATGTTTCCATCACACTTTTCCAGGCTTGGAACTGGCAACATAGGTAACCCACATTTTCAGACTTTACCTACAGTAATATCTTATTATTAGGAAGGTACTACGTAACGTAAGTACGTGATGTTGGCGTGTTTAAAAGGTTTTAATCACTGTATTTACAAATAATTGGCACGTAATCAACTTATTTACAATTAATTAAGTAGATAATTTGGTATCTCCACTTACTGGTCCTGTTGTTGCGGTAGAAAAGATTCAAAATGTCTACCACTTTGTGAATAAACAACACAGCCCGCTTTCTTAAGTTATTTTTCAGCGAATCAAGCACTTGAGTGTCACTTTTCACTTGTTGAAACGCGCGGACCCCTTCTGTCCATTGACCGAGGCGTAAATGTACCATAATCACGAAGCCTCTGTGTAGCTGCAGCATTGTCCGATTGGATACAGATACTCCAATCTCTTCTTAAAACCGTCGCACTGCGAAGTTAACGTTGTCATTACAACATGCTAACATTCTCACCATTTCACTGAATGTTTGTGTATAAAATCGCCATAGTCGCGATTTTTTAAGCACACGCGCCGCCGGGGTATCGAGATAATAAAAAATGCACCTGTGACGCATGTGCCGGCGCCGCTGAGACTAGTGTAAACAGGTCAGGGCCATTGTCACGAATTTCGCACGCCCTACCCGCATTTCTTTTTCTTATTAGTTACGTTTAAGTTAAATAAGGATAGATAACATTGATTTGTTTACTTCAAACTGTCTTGTTAATTCCTATTCGCATTGAAATAAGAACTATTATTATATGCGTATGAGAAAATTTAAATTGTACGACAGACATAGTTTGCTTACGTATTTTGGCGCGTTTGTGCGCGTGATGTCTTGCGTTATTAGTAAACAGACAGGGCAATATTTTTAATAAAGTATTTTTGAAAAATGTGACCTATATTAGAAAGTGGTTTAATTGATTCAGCTCGTTATTCTGATCATACTGTTTTCAGGTTTTGCGCATTTAACATTACACGTTGTATATATATATATATATTTACAACGGACATTGTGTGCTTGCAGCACACAATGTATTTTGCAGCACACAGTTTATATTCCTAGCACACATTTTCTTTTACAGCACACAGTTTATGTTCCTAGCACTCAGTGTATATTACAGCACACAGTTTATGTTCTTAGCACTCAGTATATATTACCAGCACACAGTTTATATTCCTAGCACACATTTTATTTTGCAGCACAGTTTATACTCCTAGCACACATTTTATTTTACAGCACACAGTTTATGTTCCTAGCACTCAGTGTATATTACAGCACACAGTTTATGTTCCTAGCACTCAGTGTATATTACAGCACACAGTTTATGTTCTTAGCACTCAGTATATATTACCAGCACACAGTTTATATTCCTAGCACACATTTTATTTTGCAGCACAGTTTATACTCCTAGCACACATTTTATTTTACAGCACACAGTTTATGTTCCTAGCACTCAGTGTATATTACAGCACACAGTTTATGTTCCTAGCACTCAGTGTATATTACAGCACACAGTTTATGTTCTTAGCACTCAGTATATATTACCAGCACACAGTTTATATTCCTAGCACACATTTTATTTTGCAGCACAGTTTATACTCCTAGCACACATTTTATTTTACAGCACACAGTTTATGTTCCTAGCACTCAGTGTATATTACAGCACACAGTTTATGTTCCTAGCACTCAGTGTATATTACAGCACACAGTTTATGTTCCTAGCACTCAGTGTATATTACAGCACACAGTTTATGTTCTTAGCACTCAGTATATATTACCAGCACACAGTTTATGTTCCTAGCACACAACGTATATGTATGTACGACGCACAGTCTACATATACAGCACAGAATATTTGCTTAGTAGTAGTAAAAGTTAGTAGGTGTAAAAAAAACTCTCCATTTTAAGATAGTATCCATCGCTGTTTTCTATAGCTCGTTCCATAGAGCTCATGCCAACAGTTGTAAACTACTAGATACTTTATTCTTCATTATACTTTATTATTCTTTAATAAAAAAAAATTACATAAAAATAAGAACAATATAGAACCTGCATGCACTACAATTTGAGAGAGAACTCTAAACTAACTCGGACGCGTCGTTTGAACAGTGGATAGCGGAGAAGCGCCGCGTCGAGGAGCGCATCGCGGAGGAGGCGCGGCGCGCGCTCGAGGAGGAGGAGCGGCGCGAGCGCGAGGAGCGGGAGCGACGCGACGCCGAGGAGCTGGCCGCGCAGCGCGAGAAGGAGAAGGAGAAGGAGCGGTGCGTAGCGTACATACCTCTTGGGGCTTCCGTTGTAACTATAACTTTCATAGAAAGGAGGATGTCACGCGACATGGACGTAGCAAACAGCTATATCTTTCACACTAGCAGCACCCCGCGGTTTCACCCGCGTAGTTCCCGTTCCCGTGGGAATATGGGGATAAAATATAGCCTATGATACTTCCGGATAATGTAGCTTTGAAAGAATTTTTGAAATCGGCACAGTAGTTATTGAGTTTATTCATTGCAAACATACACACACACACACAAAATACAAATCTTTCCTCTTTATAATATTAGTATAAGATGGAGGGCTTTCGAATTCGATGTCCATCATCAAAAATGTAATTAATTTTATTACATTCCCTCGATAATTTAACGTTTTACATAAAAAGAGGAACGTTTAGCTGTGTGTCTGTCTTTAGCATCGTCTTGGATTCAATTTACGTCTATTAAGGGGTATTAATATATAATAGAAGGTAAAACTGTTACTCCTACGCATGCTTTATTTAAGGTTTGTGCATAACGAGAAATGTATCACCGCAGGGAACACCAGGAGATGCTGGCGCGCCAGGCGGCCAGGGCGCGTGCCATCGAGGCGGAGGTGCAGCGCAAGCTGGAGGAGCAGAAGGCGGCGGCGACGTCCACGTGGCGCCGCGGCGACAAGGACGACGCCTGGCGCGCCAAGCCCGACGCCAAGCCCGCGCCCAAGGCCGAGCCCTGGCGCCCCAGTGAGTAACCTTACCTTATGACCGGGAGTAGGACTTTAAATCGAAAACAAACCGCCCCCAAGAACCTCATTGGTTTAAAACTACTTTAGTCTCTTGGAACAAACAGAGAGGCCGTTAACGGCAAGACAGGTGGTCACCTGTCTTATATCATTTATATAGTCATGTCAATGATATATAGTCATATATCATTTATAGTGATGTATACCGCACTGTAGCCGAATCTACCAAACTTCGCACACTTATGTGAATATATAATAAAAGTAGTATTTCGTTCGGGCCTTAGGCCGCGCCCGCGAAGGCGACCGCGCGCGCTCCCCCGAGCGGGCGCGCCGCGAGGAGCGGCCCCGCGACGACCGCTCGCGCGAGGACCGCCCGCCGCCCAGAGACGACAGGTACGTTACAAACATACATACTAGCACACACACTCCACAGAGGAATTAACTCCTTTACGCACTCTTGCCCAAAGACAATAGGCCAGTTTATTATTTTTTTTTTAATTTTTCTAATATTCGCAAAATTACAAAGATACAGCGCTGCAAATATCTGATATAGGGCGCTTTACGTCACTTGGACGGTAATTTTTTTTTACACCTAGTGACGTCACGCGGTACTTTAACGCGCTGTATCTTCATAATTTTTGGTTTGCTAAACAAAATAAAAAAACACATAATATTTTTTTGTAATCTCAACAATTTTGTATATTTGTTTTTTTGAGTGAACTAGCCATTGTGTTGTGTAAGATGTAAAATTAATAAACAGTAGTAACTACTGGCTACCTCTGACTACACAAATACAAGCCCAATACGAGTCACCTTTTACGAAATGCTAGGCTAAGAAACACAGTTGGTATTTTTAAGTCCCAAACCAATATGGTAATTTATATATTTTTTTTCTTGTATAACATACAAGAAAAAGCTAGGTAGGTAAAGCTAAATCATTGGTCTGTGAAAATATGGCTGTGGACAACCGTTTTATTGGCGTTCATAATAAACCCCTTATACCCTCATGTTAATTATCCATCTTGTGTAGACGCGACGACCGCCCACCCCGAGACGACCGCCCCCCTCGTGACGAACGCCCTCGCGACGACCGCCCGCGCGACGACCGCCCCCGCGACGACCGCCCCCGCGACGACCGCCCGCGCGACGACCGCCCACGCGACGACCGCCCTAGAGACGACCGCGGACCGCGCGACGACGGCGGCTGGCGCTCCGCTAACCGCGAACCCGACAGGGAGAGGTGAGTGTAATCTCCTTATAATGTACAACCTTATTTTTTGTATATACGAAACTTTCAAAACTGTACAGGATCGTTAAAAGAATCGATTGCAATAGTTATACCATTTTTTTGGTCTAAATATAATTTAGACCTGGGTGGGGATCGAACCTACAACTCTTTGGCGCATGAGGCAGGGTCACTACCGGATAAGCCATCGAGCCAGTCAAAACTTGATCTTCTGCATTTGCAACTTGATCTGAATGCATTGTATCTTCGTCAATGTTTGTTTGACAAATAAATAAATAAAAAAAAGTGTTCAATACTTTTGTATAATCTAACTGACGGACTAAACAGATTATTTTAGTCACCTGGCCTATTGCTAAAGTAAATGTTGTCTGTTACGTTTACTGTACCGCTGAGTGTCTGTCCGCAGGCCGCGCTACGGCGGGCGCTCCAGCGGCCCCGACACGGGCGCCAGCTGGCGCCGCGGGCCTGCCGAGCCGCCGCCGGCCGGGGTAAGTTCCACGCTGATGCTCTACGAAGAGCACCAGCATTTATTCTGGTCAACTTTATAGGTTATAGACACGCTGTTTTAGTTTTGGCATGATTAATTTTTTTTTTATAATAGTAATGTTGAAAATATTAAGAGGTGCAATATGTCGCTAGTAGTACAAAACTTGGCGTTTCATTGAATATATGAAAACACTACAATGTAATGCGATTCTAATCATTACACGTGTTTGTAGGAACGCTCATCCAACACATGGCGCTCCGCCAAGGACGGGCCTCCCCGCGACGACCGCTACCGTGACGCGCCTCGCGGCGGCGACCGCGACCGTGGTGGCGACCGCGGCGTAGACCGTGCTCCCGACCGCGACTACCGCAGCGATCGCGACCGCGACCGTTACCCGCCTAGAGACGGACCGAGGAGAGACGATCGGTGAGTAGGCGACAGTGGAATACCGATATTCGTTATGCTGTGGCTAAAAATACCATAAAAAATATTATTTGTGTCTCTATTAGTCTACGTTTTATAGAGCAAGATAGAAAATCAAATTTTTTAAATCGGTTTGTGAAACACAGAGGTATAAATAGCGCGCGAGTTGAATGCAGTCGGGGCCTAAGACGAGACATACCTGAGCTCTGCATTCAGCTCGCGCGCTATCTGTAGATTATTTAACCAGTAATTTATCATTATTTTTATGTGCTCTCGGCCCGCAATGCCTAAAATACTAAGGTGTGACATAACGTCTTAGCATTGGTACTCAACTGACTGACTATTATCTCGCAGGGACGGCCCGCGCCGCGAGGAGCGCGAGCGCCGCCCGCCGCCGCCGCGCCGCGACGAGAAGCGTGAGTACCATACTACACACGCCAGTGGTTCGCAACCTATTTTGTGTTGCCCATCCCTAAATGACGAACATTATTACTAAACGTGGACGAAAACCAACAAGAGCATAAAATATTTAATAATTACTTTTACTAAATACTTTTTTATGAGTGTTAAATACTTAGATGGAGCCTTAGATTGCTTGACGCCGCCTAGGGGCGCAGGGACCTGCTTATAAATAAATATAATAATATGTACTACAACATTAATATTCCTAAATGATTTCCCTAAACTAAAATATCGTACCATACCATCTTTAATTAATTTAATGACTATTAACTTGAGACGATGTACCATTAAAGAAGACTACCATTTATTTGTCAGAGACAGAAGAATGTCTATCCCACTATCAGAGAAGTGTCACTATCCACATTTACATGCAAATTTTTCAGTACTAGTTAAGATAATGACTTAAATATCGCACCATTATGTGCCTCCGAAATATATCCCACTCATAGTTTAACATAACAATGTGGTGGTAGGCCTCGGAGGTAAAGCGAGCTGGCTGGTGAGACGCGACAGGCTTCCGCTACTTGGGAGCCTGTGTTAATTTGATCCAGTACATACGACTTCCGTAATGAATAACACAATCGACGTGCACGAACTTTCGTAATACAAAATATTAAGGCCTTCCATTTCAGTACAATTGAAAAATACAAAATGGCAATTCTTATAATTGATTGTATTTTCCGTCAATAAAGGCTCAGACATCGGTTACCCAACTGAGCGAACTTTGAATAAGTCATCATCATCTTCTTAGCTCTATGTCTCGTGCTTACACGGGGTCCGTTTAGACCATGGTCCAGGATTTAGCGAGTTTAGTAATTACAATGAAGCGACTGCCGATCTGACTTTCGTAACTCTAAGATAGGGGAACCAGAAAATTTTTAGATCATGGTTACAAATCCAATCCAAGTGGTTTGAATAGGGATGATGACTGCATTAAAAAACGATAATTCTATTTAGTCCGTTAGTTAGATTATACAAAAATACTAGACACATATTTTTCGCTTTATCAAATTAACAAAAAATCACAAGGTTAAAGAGCATCAAAGTTTTGGAGTGGGGGCTTGCGACGTCACTATTTGGTAAAAATTTTACGAAAATGTGACGTCACGCGCAACTTGAATGCATTGTATATTCGTCAATGTTTGTGTGACAAATAAATAAAAAAATTCGTGTTCAATATTTTTTTATAATCTAACTGACGGACTAATCAGAATTTTTTAGTCATCTAGCCTATTTGTAGGTTTCATCACAATGTTTTGAATAAGTATAGCTGTTAATATATAAAGCATACACATTGCAATTCTTAACCAATTTACTTTATCAAGAACATAAACCTAATATATAACGGTCGCAGTCAAACAGGAGACAACAAAAGCTACCTAACAGTAAAAGTATTAGAACCTCTATACCAATATTTATTTAGATAACTGATTACATAACTGTACTTTAGCTAACTAAACTAGCATAGTTTTGGACATAAACCATTTATCTCTTAAAATTAGACACAAATACTTACAAAATATAAAATCTCTTTCAGCTCGCGACCCCGACGGTGACGACTGGCAGCCCGTCACGAGGCGTTAAGGCGACATACACATTACTACCATTATATTTGCATATTATGTACTATGTAAGGGGCTCAGTGGGATCAATAACTAGAATACTCACGTTACTAACATCGACGCATTGTTTCATTAACTTGAAGTTAACACATTTGCTATTTCTTAAAGTTAATATATAGCTGGACCATATATCTCTATTGCTCAGTTAAAACTCGCTTGCTTATTAATAAACATTAATATATATTAACACGAGCATAAAACATTATGTGGGATGTGAAGTGTGAAAGATATTACAACACTTTACTCTCAAATTGCAAGTTTATATTTGTCTCATTATTTTTAGAATTGCAATTTATTGTGAGATAACAGCAATATATTAAGAGATGGTTTTCTTAATAATTGCAATTCATGTTGATATTGAGTATTTCATCGTTATATTACAAGTATTTATATTGTTTACTAATAAAGTTATATTCATCATCTGTGCTGGCACACCCACTGAGCGCTATTTTCATTTATCGTGTTATATCAAACTTTGTAAGTCCGACTCAATTATTATTGTACGGGAATTATTCCTTGTATCCCTTTGCGCGAGTGTATTTCGCGTCAATATATTATTTTACAATATGGGAGAGGGTTATTTTTATTTAATATCATTTATTTACGTTTGTATAAACATTCGCTACACATTCATAATATCACTTAATGTATGTACATGATTTTGAAATCTAACAATGCTTTTAAGTAGTGTAGTCATTTTCATAATTCATAATATTGTATGCGAGACCTTTGCATTTTTCTAATACATTTTTTTTAATTTTAAATTGTTACAAAGTGGACAATGTTACCTTGTGGTAAAGATACACAGAAAAACAATACATTAACTGTAGGCACTACTAGATATATCTACAAATTATCGGCACAATAACATTTGTATTTTTAGAATTACAACAAAATCTTAGTTCATGCATTAGTATAAAATAAAATATAATGTGATATACACAAATTAAAGTATCGATTGCCGGATCAAACTGAACTTAAGGCATATTTCCATGGATTCTTCAAACTACACAAATGGGCATCTACACCGCAGTATTTTTTATAAAGAACAATTATATTGGGTAAGCAGCCGGCACATAAATAAAATTAGGGAGAATTACTTCACACAAACTCATAACATCACGCCCGTAATCCCCGAAGGGGTAGACAGAGTCAAAGGGGCATCAAGCCTTTAACCATATTCAGCCAAAAAATAATACTGGGCTGGGTTACATGTAAAACTGTGTAAAAGTAATGATAGTGGCTATCTCGTCGCCTACACAACCACAAACCCAAATCCTGATATACCATTAGTCGCCTTTTAGGACAAGTCCCAGACCAACATGGGACTAAATAAAACATAATACCAAATAAATTATTCAACGAATGAAGCCCTATAATGGGCATTTGCAAATGTTTCCCCATAAAAGAAAGTAAGAAAAATATTTTATTGACTTCACAACACTAATCTAAACAAACATACACAACATTAAAGATAAGCATTAAAAGCTAACTGCAGTGTAGATGCATCAAAAACCATAAAGAAAAGACTGAATTTAGTTGGTGCAGTATCCGAGGTTTTTCTCAAAATATTTGCAAGAACCAATCGGGCAATGATATTTTAATAAAAAGAGAAGCAGACCACTATTCGGTGAAGGGCTGTAGGGGCCCCGTCCTAGCATTGGTAGCAAAGTAGTACCTAGTCGAGGAAAAACCTTTTTTAATAAATAATATAAAAACTTACTAAAAACTTCATTATCGAAACATGATAACCTTAGTGTTGTCCGCGGATCCGTGGAATTCATACAGCCTGCGAGAATAAATGATTTTTTAATCGATGGTGACTAAATACTCTGTACTACATTTACTCGATCATAGATAAGGATATGCAATGACAGTACATAGTTTTTTTATATTACATACGGCCCAATGAAAATAAAGGTTGAGTATAGCTGTAAAGGACAATAGGTTGTAAGCCGCGAACTGTAGCATGTCACGGAGTCTCGTAGTAAGTATGCTAATTTGCTGTACTGGGTACATACGCGAAACGCTCTAGCTATTCACATTTATGCTTAATAAATGGTTGAAATGGGACGATGGTGTTTTTATTTCGACACAACTGTAACCGCTCGTTCTTAGCCCCATCGCGGCTGACCCGCCTAAGTTACCATACTAATAATAAAAAAAGAGGTAAGATTTGATTGTTTAAATTAAATAGGCTGTCAAACTACTGGACTGATTTGATTTTTTTTTTTTTACCAATGGAAATGGAACACAATTTTATCAGCGAGTAACCAATGCCGGGCGCTGCTAATAATAAATTAAGTTATTCGGTCGTAGGTAATCCCGAATTGGCTAGTCTCTTGTCAAACTTTCTCATGGTTATATGCTATATGGTGGTTGCTTGAAGGTATACTAATTTGAACTAACTTCAAGCCAATTCCCTTGCGGGGTAGGAAGGTAAAAATCCGAGCGCCATGACACAATCCTTACACAGGTAGGTGATATTTGAATCAGTCAGTTTTCAATATGTATGTAATTTTTTTTAAACGTGTAAGGTATAGCGTGATTTGGGATAGCGTGCATTCAGGCTACCGATATTAAGGTGAGCGTTCTTTAGCGAATCGAGGTTTCGTATTTCGGTATTCAGTATTAAAGTCGGGTCGAACCGGCGGCATAAAAACATTGCTAAAGATAGAGGATACATAACAAACGGTTAGTTCGGACTAGGCTAGTATTTTAGTCGAGTAGCGATAAATTTAGTAACTAAACGTGTCTGAACACCAATAATTTTGTCGACTAGGTTAGTAAGTAGTTAAGTCGACTCGATCCATTTTATTCTATTGTTATCGAGTGAGTATTTTAGCTACTAGTTTACTTGCTTCTCGACTAAATTACTAGCCTCGTCATAACTAGCCTTTAGGCGAAAATGCATTCCGTTACCTACAGGTAATCAGCTTGCAGCAACTTTCTAGGGTTTTATGGGTAATAATAATACTTACAACTCATTCAAGACATTTAATTACCTACTTTCATAAGTTTCTCTGGGCGACCACCAAACATGTAAGTATAAAGTATTTTAATTTATCTGCGAGTTTTAAGTAGTAAACAAAATTACATTCGTCTTATACCGAATAGCAGGAATAATTCAAATTCAAATTCAAAATCTCTTTATTTATCTAGGCTTCAAAAAACCACGTATAAATTAGTTAATTTAAACAGAAAACAACCTTTTACCACCGGTTCGGAAGGTAGACTCTATCGAGAAGAAACCGGCAAGAAACTCGATAGTTCAATACTAGACTGGACATAGGTAGGTACCTAATGTAGATAGGTAGGTACCTATCTACATTTTTCTAAAATAACGTTTACCGAGGATATACTTAGTTAGTCCTTCATGAAAATTAACGATCCCGCTAATCGGCATATTGTATTAAATATAATCGTTGAAATACAACGTTTATGTTATTTCGACGATGTACGTTAATAGATATTAACCAAGATATCGCTTATCATCTGGAAGTAAGGTGTAAAATTTTGCCATATGGACCACGTTCCCAGTGTTCCCGACCACTAACTAGTCTAGTTTCCCGACCACGCACCCGTGGACGCAAACGAAGCAAGTCTGTTTAACGCAACACATATTAGTTACAGCTAGCCTTGTCTAATGATAAGGTACAGACACAGGAGGAAACAGCGCTCCACTGATGAGCCACGTCCGTTAACATGGCGTCGAAATCGGCTCGATCTAATTTCCCACGATAATTGGGTAAACAAATTACTTGATCGTAACTACGGACTAGTAAAAAAAGAAGGACTCCGCGCCACGAACTAGACTTTGAAGCTCCTCAGCTCCACTTTGATACGCAACTTACGTCACACATTGACATAATAAGTGCTCCATTTGACAGCTATTCGATATCTGGTATCCATATGTATTTCACTCACACATGCATAAACGTGGCTTCACGCTATAATATGACAGCGTGGAGTCCTTCTTTTTTTACTAGTCCGTGATCGTAACACATAATTTATTAAAGACGTATTTTGCATAAATGAAACTAAAGTAATGTTGGATAGGTATAGGTATAGGTAAAAAGGGAATCAATCATTAGCTACAAGAATTTACGTAGGTATACTTAATCAAGATGAACCTATTGATATCGATATTATAAACAAATTCACGATGTCAATGGAAGGCCGAGTCATCATCACGTATGTTATTTATTACTTATCTTATTTATAATGTCTAAAGTCACGTCTGCTTTATTAAGGCGTGAAGTTTCTCATTTTTGCATAAATCAAAATCTGCATAATTAAATGACTCCGTACCTCCTATTTGATATGAATACAGCGTATCTAAGTACCCCTGTCAAATAGTTAAAGATAAAATGGCATAATCGTTGTAGGTAACGCGATTTAGAGGAAACTTAACTGCGATCGTCCGTAAGTACAAACAAATTATTATCACAAATATGGGTAGGACGTTGAAACCAAGTGTATAAATTAGCCTAAACAATGTCACGATCACTCCTATGACAGCAGTCACTTGTTCCTGTAAAGCAAAGTACAATAATATTTTCATTTCTTGCTGGAAGAACAACAAAACATCCCGCTTCTGAGAATGTTGTCGTTCGAAACGCAAACATTTGAGCGGCAACAGAAACATTTTTCTTAGAATTAACATATTGGTAAGTAGGCTTAAAGGGTATACTTAATACCATTATACCACTCGACTTTTTGAGTTAAAAATCGGTTAATAAAACAAGACTTTTCAAGGCATGATGAAAAAAGGTGATCAAAAACTATAAAAGTTTAAAAACGTAGAATATCTAATATTATTATTATTATCCATACATCTAATGTTCCATTACTCGTCATTGCTCCATACGCCCTATCTCCATATGCAGCAATCTTTCGTATATCCACTTTATCTCCAGACTGCCATAAAACGCTTTTATCCCTTAGGATGCATTCTGCACGTACAAACATCCACTATAGTTACCCCTAAAAACCAGTTATACCTACTACATTTGCTATGGCGCTACTGATCCTGTTAATCTTTTTGTACTCAGCGCAAGTACTCGCACAAATACCTTTGTTGTATAAAGAGGACACCAGAACCTTGTACTATCCACAGGGACATGCCTAAATCTTTTGTTCACACCGTCCACGGAAGCTGGCCATTGTTACTTCAACTCATATAATCGTCAACGAAATGCAGCAAATTTATGCGTGTAAACAGACAGAAATGCCCGCTCACTGTCTCCGCCCAATAACAAGTTGGATCGCGGTCGCTTGAGAAAGTTAATTTTTGAATCGACGCCGCAGTCGCGAGCGCCGTAGCGCCGGAGTCACGCGCACGTATCGGAAGAAACACGAAACTTTTTAAATTTCGGAACGGACCAAGGAGGTTTGTGGTGTGTGCCTATCAGCTGTTTTGGATACGTGTTGACCGCACCAGTGAAAATGAACGTAAGTGCTCGATTAACACTTTGGGAATTCAAGGCTACTTTTTAGAGCAATTTCTACAGTTAGTGCACTTTCAATTATCGTTTACACGAGGTGGACAAAAGGGTAACTGTGTTAAAGCGAATTTTCACCTCAGGCAGTGTAAACGTAAACTCTTACTTTTTTATTAAATCCATATAAAGCTAGGGCCATGAGTCTTCACGATTGCTCTACATATTATAGATTTTGTTTTATTTTTATATTTTACAAAAATAATAAAAATTAATTTGAAAGTCACTAGACACAATATTCGTAGTTATCCTGTGACAATAAATTGCTGAGTTAAACGGAACGAGACTTAGGTATTAATCTCCTATTTATGCACCCACCATTGCTGTACTAACATAAAAGTTAAACTAAATTTCCAACAGGAACATTTATATACCGGAAAATAATTTTAACTCTTATCGCAAAATATTGTTTTAGAAATTCGCGAAATAAAACTAAGTAAGTAACTGCACCAAAATGATCAGCTGATTTAATTTTAACTGTTGGTCACTTTCTTTTTACCCGACTACCCCAAAAGGATAATTTTTGCTTGCAAAATATGGGTATACTAAATGGGGGGATTCGACGTACAAAATAAAACTTCCACAATAAAGTCCTCATGTATGAAACTTTCGGAATCAAATATTTCCGCGTGAGTTTACCCTGTCGGATAAATCAATTAAGTAAAGTTATATATTCAACTTAACTATCACATACATCATAGAACGTTTCCTTATAACTTCACGTTTAATATTTACAGCAAATATATTAAGTTAGTCGAATGTGCAATAAAAATAGTCACGGTTACCGTCTAACCTACAACGTATTTATATAATAGGTACTTAACGATAAGCCTTAAATTTCATATGTATTTATTTGTATCCTATTTGCCGAAAAAAAAATAGAAATTACCCCGAAGCCAAGACGAATTCATTGAATCCTTTATTAATCTACTTAGGGGTAGGTAGAGTCCAATACCCACCTTGTAAGAGAGTATATAATAAAGCTCCTTTAACTGCATTTAGTCAAAAATAAAGTTCAGGTATATAGAAAATTGTAATATAAAGATATATACCTAATACAAAAATTGTAATATACATCATATTATTTCTTGAAAAGTTACCCAACCTCTTGCTTACATCGGACCTAAAAATACCTAGCTTATCTTCAGAAAATTTTAAAGTTTTAATAAAAGCCGGCAAATCTATCTACCTAGATTTATTATACAGCGCAGCAACTGCAATGCACTGCACATTTTAGCGAGATTATTCTCCAACAAGCTTGGTAACACTTCAAATATTGTACTTTAAAAAATATAGCAGAGCGCCCCGCGGTTTCAGCCGCGTAGTTCCCGTTTTACGTAGAAATACGTAGATAAAATAGGTATAGCCTATGTTACTCGCTGATAAAGTAGCTTTCCATTGGTGAAAGAATTATTCAAATCGGTCGAGTAGTTTCGGAGTCAATTCAATTCAAACAAACAATTAAATCTTTCCTCTTTATAATGTTAGTATAGATATGCTTAACATTAGCTTGTAACAATAAGGAACGGTGGTTACTTACTTATCTGAAAATCAATTAAATATATATATAGATATCAGGTAGGTACTTTCAATTTTACAAACCAATTGTTAAAGTAATTGCATAAAAATACATACAAAAATGCTCAAATGCCTATAATTGAGTGCGAATAATTTATATTACTCGTTAAAGAAATTTAATACATATGTATAAGGAAGGAACATTGCTTCAGTGAACGGTTGTATTAACATAGTGTATACCAACAAGTCAAAAGAAATCAAATTAAAACACATCCTTACTTTGAGCCAATAACATTAAAATGTATGAGACCTATGGCTGGGCAGGATTTACGCCAATGTTTTAAAGATATCTTGACGCGTTTAGGAAAAGTTGACCATAGCGGTCGTCAAGCGGATTTTTACTTCGAAGAAAGAATAAATATATACAGTATTATATAGTACAGTGTATATATCTATATACAGTGTATATATATTACATTAAACCGGTGATAGTAACCTATTTTTTCATCATACGTACAATTATTTTTATAAAAAATAGCAGCGCCCCGCGGTTTTACCCGCGTAGTTCCCGTACCTGTAGTACGGAGAGACAGGGATAAAATATAGCCTACCTATGTTACTCGCTGATAAAGTAGCTTTCCATTGGTGAAAGAATTATTGAAATCGGTCCAGTAGTTTCGGAGCCTATTCAATACAAACAAACAAACAATTCATATTTCCTCTTTATAATATTAGTAGTGGCTGAGTCTGTTAGCTTTTTATAAAAAATGTTATCTTCTAATTGAATTTGAATTTGAATCTATCCACCGTATAAAATACTTATTATCGCCTAGCTGACTGCTGGGACTTGTGTTATTCCACTATTTCCACAGAAAGTTCCTTGCGTGATGGGGAAATGCAGATTTGCATAAAAACAGATCTGAATATTTAAGGCGTCAACCGTAAGTCCCGTAATGACAGTCGTAATCCCGGCTTTGGGGGCAACTGGCCTCTTGTCCGCGGCTCAGATTACACGTCGATCCCGTATTGCAATATTTGATAAAATAGTCCCGTAATCGTCCATCGAATGCGTCCCGTGTGTCCTGCAATCCTATCTTGTTTTGTAGATGTAAATTAGTTTTCCATCGTCTCGCATATAAGTGTTCCACATCAAAAATACGAACGACGAGATCTACGTAGGCATGTACCTATTTTATGTAGTGCTAACGTTGTTTATTTCTAATTTAAGGGCACCGCTAACAAATCCTCAGTCTTCTTGTGGATAGTGTGTCCGCATTAAATTATTATAAAGTTGGCTGACTTATGAATATTAAGTAGTTCTCATTTTCTCATCTAATTTCGATCAGTCATTTCTTCTTGATCTGCTAAATCAGTTTAGTTTTAATTGGTTTCCAACGATAGCTAAATGAGTAGTAACATTGTTTAATGATGCAAAGGAAACTATGCTCGACCGAATATCTGTCTAATCCAATTTATTCGATAACCTTATCGAGTTCAAGGTTGCATAATCGGATCGAACCATAAAATAGTTCAAAGCTCTTCTGTAACTAATAAAACTTCTGTAACATTTATTTCCGCACATCAATGATTATGTAATGCCAATCGTAACGGCTCGTTGGAAAATGAGCTAAAATCCGTGGCCAGTTAATAGGGGGAAATGAAATGCCTGCGCGCAACCGATTGGGAATTGAAGCGGAAATATTTATTGAATACTTTGACTTATTGCTGTGCAAATAGACGTTCATTAGTTAAGTTGTAACAGTTATAGGGCTAAGATCTTTTAGGTATCTGGACCCTCTCCTGATAAATAGGTAGTCTTGTCGGAATCAAATACTTATGTGATCCTTGTACCAAAGTTTCTGTGCATCATAGGTTCATAAATAAAGTGTTGTGGCTTGAAGTTAAACGCTTTTCTTGGTTGGGTATTGCTATTTATTGAATTATTTAACTGATTGCTATGGCAACAGAATTAAGTAATTTGACGTTGCGTAATAAGTATAATTTTAACAGTCGCAACATGTGGTCACTATTTGTAGAATAAATAAAATATCACTGCTCTTGTTTCGACTTATCGGACTCCTCGCTAACCATTGACGTTTTTTTATTTAATTTTTATAATACTTAATATTAAATTTTTATAATGGTATTTACTATTTCAAAAATATTAGAAATGTGCAAAATTGGTTAAACGGAACATAACGACCATGTTTACCAATATCGCTGTACTAAGAGTTAATAAAAAAATATATTACATCCGGGATATTGCAAATATTGGCTAAGTGCTCGGCTTCCTTCTATTTATATGACAGTTTGTTAGTATTTTAAACAGTTTAAGATCGGACACATCACGAAATTAATAACGTTATCAACTCTTCTAGCTAAATCGGTTTATAATGACGTTTCCTATTTTGTATCTTATTGCCGTTTTGTCGTTTTAATCGCTTCTTATTCACTCAAATAAAACTATTTAGGACCTAGAGTCGATTTAAAATACGGCAAAATTGTCTAATCAATTACATACTTATTCCTAAGCTAGTTTCTGCCCGCGGCTTCGCTCGCGTGGTACATCGATGAAAAATAGCCTATATGTTATTCGGGTGTATGAGCTATGTTCTAAAGTTTCATTAAAATCCAATGAGTAGTTTTTCTGAAAGAGTAACAAACATCTATCCATAGATACAAACTTTCGCATTTATAATATTAGTAGGATAAATAATTAAGTGACAAAAAATTATTGAGTGAAGCTATAAGATTGATACGTATATATGTATTTAATGTGTCTTAATAAATAAGAATCAGTAGGTAAATATGTTTAGCCGTCATAATTATTTACATGCGCCGCCATGCTACAGGTCCCAAAAATAAAATTTGGTTGGGTTAGATGGAATAATTGGGTCAACGTAGTGACTACCAAGTGGCTATAGCTCGTTACCTCAGTCACAAACTCAATACCTGGTACACCATTAGTCGCTTTTTACAACATGCCCGACACGGAACAGAACGGATGACTGGCTCGGTGGCGCATTCGGTAGTGGCCCTGCCCCATGCGCCAAGTTGTGGGTTCGATCCCCACCCAGGACAAACATTTGTGTGACGAATTCTTGTTTGTTCTGTGTCTGGGTGATAATATACAATATTTGAGTAGATATATATTTGTAATACCACTGTTGATTGTGATATCTGTAACACAAGTACTTACCTCGCAATAAGATCAATGTAGGTATTTGATGTAGTCTGATATTTATTTATTTACAATTGGTCCATTCTATTTGAGTGCCAGACCAACATGGAACCTACGTATTATCTAGGTAACTATATGGGTGTCTATTCAAATCACAGCGTCAGGTCTAGATTTTTTGCAAGTTCTAAATAAGCGTTACAACACGCCTCTCCGTGTCAACAGTCATTATTCCTTACACTGATTTAGCGTTTCGTTAGTACCTTCTTACCCATTCAGAAGGTCACCACGAATTTCGTGACCGTGCTGTGTAACGTAGATCCATATTGCACGACTCTATTGCATTCGTAATAAAGATGAAAATTGCAAAAACATTCCTAAACTTTGAAAGTATCGCAAAATATAGCGTCACGCGAACTGAATATTTTCTAAATACATTTTAAGTGTAGCTATGCTCAGTTTTGATTTTGTTACATCTTTGTAATAAGTGGATATGTTTAATACTTAGTAATTGTAATACGAAACGAAATTGTTGTTAGCAACGAAACTGATAATAAAATTGAATTTCATTTTAAGTAGGTACTTAATATCATTAACACTGTTTTAGAGAAATAGACATAAAAATAATAACCACATTAAAGGCAGGTAATCGCAAACGGGTGTATCAAAATGTAGAGTAGAAAGTTAAGGTTTATGTTGCATTTGAAATCGTTGAACCTTTCTAACTTTTTTATATATACATACATACATACATAATACATAATGTTACGCCTTTTTCCCATGGGGGTAGGCAGAGATCACGTACTTCCATTTGCTACGATCCTGACATACACCTTTCGCTTCTTCTACATTCATAAGTCTTTTCTTCATACACGCTCGTCGGTTAAGGGTGCTGTTTACTTTTTTATCATATTCATATCATTGTGTTATTATATGTTAGGAGTCATAAAAACCGTAGAGCTTGTATGAAGAGAATCAGGAATGTTGAAGAGGCGAGTGAGGTGTGTAAGGATCGTGTCATATGGCGTTCGGTTCTCTCTACCTACCCCGCTAGAGAAGTGGCGTGAAGTTTAGTTATATAGGGCTATAATCCTAGATTTCATGTATCTAGTTATCAGCCTGCACCAACCACCTGACCTTCGTACTTTTACATAGGAAAACTAGACGAATTAGTATGGTCATGTTTGCGTACTCATCTTACTAATATTATTACGCGAAGGTTTGTATGGATGGATGGATGGATGTTGTGGATATTTGTTACTCTTTCACGCGAAAAGTGCTGGATTTTAATGAAACTTTACAATACCTAGTACAGCTTATACATTAGAATAACATAACCACATGTTTCATCGATGTATCACGCGTGGAACGCCGCGGACAGAAGCTAGTCAATAATACCTAAATGTTGTAAGCTTTCAGTCGCCATCAAATCAGTGGTAATGGACTCATATATAATTTTATAAAAATCTATGATCACTTATATGTATATTCGGATTTCAATCAACACCTCTCGCATCCATAGAACGTGTCCTGGCCCACTCAGCTACCACCGCTCCCACTAAATAATATTATACAGTTGAATAACAAAATACGCCGCTAGTCATCAAAATGTGTTACGCAACATCATGGGCGATAGCGACAGTTTTTAGACCAGAAAGATTGGGATCTTGTCAATTGACTGTAGTTTTCCCAGCGAATGTGAATGTTATCACGTCAACTGCATTGTCCCATAGATTAAAGAGTTAGCTGTACCCGCGAAAGCCGGCCTTACCGTAACCACAGTCTCGTGAGTTACTGGTTTGCCGCAAAAAAAAAAAAAAAACAAAAATACAATGGCTTACAATGGCTCTATTTTTAAATAACCAATTCAACGCTGACGTTCAATAATATTCTCTAAAATATGATCTTAACATCATCTACTCGAGTCGAAGTTTAGCTTTGCATGAATTTTTTTTTGTGTCTTACAATCGAATGTCCCGATTTATAATATCTACCTTTATTTATATCAACGTGTTAAAAAGAATAACTACTGATTCCATTGCCGCAATCTTCTCGATAGAATCAACATTCAGAACTGGGTAGTATGACCCTTTGAATCTTAAGATTAATTGTGTTTGAAACGTTTATCAGCCCTGTATAAATGTTTATTATTTCCTAGATTAAACTAAATAGCACTTTTTACTTCGAAAAAATCGTTAGCAAACAGATAAAAATCTACACTGGCGGTATTGCGAACAACTTAACTTACTCTCTGGTTTACCTTTTACTTGTAATAATTCTAACTTAATCTGTAAATTGTAATTTTTATATTCAATCTGGCATTGAAAAGAGTAACTACCGAGTTTCTTGCCGGTTTCTAGATGCGACATTCCGAACCGGTGGTAGATTCAAATAATTCTATTTTGTACCTATTACTTGACGATTTACATGTGCCTTTTTTTAAGTCTACGTAAATAAAGATATTTTGACTTTGACTTTGACTCAAAGTAAAGAATATTTTGACTGTGACTTCAACTTCAATTTAGACAAAGCAAACATTATCCTCAACACGCTCCGAACTCGTCAATCTGCATCTTCCGAATGCAAAGGCCACTTCCGAGAGCGATCCGTGACCGGCATCCTCTCGTATTGTGCGCGCGCGCATAGTATCCTCATTATTGTTCGAGTGCGAAGCTATTGTCAATTAGACTGATCTATTGCGGATTAGACTTCTGATTGTTTAGGGAGCTAATGGCAGAAAGGTGAGAGGGAAATTCGTTGTTAAACTAAAGGGCCTCAATGCTAATTGATTGCTTTAAGTAGGCATTAGTCATTGTACAGATTGGATATAAACTATAGAATTACCGTTGAGCTTATCCCAGGGTTACTAAGCACCAAACCACGCCGGTCCATAAATTATAGGAGTCATGATCAGATTCTAATTTGATCATTATAATCTAACAAGCTACACAAAACTAGGACTGTTTTTGAGCAATTAGTAAAATTGGTGTATGCAGATAATTACATAAATCCTCCGCCTTAATCCAATGAATACATTATCAGCAACTAGTCGAGATTACATAATGATATAAAATTATACCTACAAATCGGTATTGCGGGAAATTCTTTGAAGATAAATTGTAGATACAATCAATTTCTTTTTGCATGCCAATCGATAATATTTGTATTACGACACAATTATTGGATTACATAATATCGTCCTAACCAATTTCAGTCACGGCGGCCAATCTCAACGAGAATTAGCTCGTTACCCAGGAGATATTATAGTGTGCAAGTGTCTGCGCAAACACAGTTGCTCTCTGTTCCTTCACTCTCATAGTCCGGCATGACGGGAGAGATGAGGCGCTGGACCAATTGCTTAACGTACTTTCTGAGGCACAGGGGCGATTAAACCGCCAACTTCCTGACTCCACTCGCTGTTATTGAGTAATTTCAAAATTGAAATACTCCTCAGTTCTTAGACTGAGTATGCTACCACCAGACCAAACAGGCAGTCAATGGAATACATACTCAATACAAAAACAGCAGTTTATTAGACATCAACGCGTGCTACTTTAAAACTGGCGATGAATAAAAACATATGTCTACTACAGTTCTGTCAGGTCAATTTGACGTTGACTGAATTGTCAACGTCAAATTATATCTACAGTAATCATAGATTAATCTTGATTTAAATACGTATTTTATGCATTCCTCGCTTGTGATGACTATCCTGGCTTTCTGACCGGCTTTTGGCTATAAATGCACGAATGGAGTTGAACCAAATCTCCTCAAATATGAATTGCTACCTTACCTAAAAAACTATTTATCGCTCATTCATACGATACGAATAGAGAAGCAACAATTACGATTTGCCCTTTAATTCATAAATTAATATAAATGAAATTGTGTAATGTAATATTATGACAAAAAAGAAAAAGTACCCCTTAACAGTTATTAATGAAACCACTATAAAATAAATTACCCGTTGCAATATATTCAGTGTCATATAGAATAGCTGATTATGAAAGATTCGGCCCTAAAATATGTACTTTGAAAGTTGTTCGTTCTGATACTTTCACTGCATTTTGGTTTTTATATTTTCACAAGCACGATGAATGGAGCCGATTAAAGACCACATTCACCACCTACTTATTTAAAAGTGCCATTATGCAGCACTAGACTCGCTTCCAGCTCGCCAAGGATACCAAAATAAATTATAATAGTTATTTTAAGTACTAAGGAGCGGTGGTAGCTCAATGGTTAGGACACGCGCCTCTTAACCGAGGAGTGAGGGTTCAAACCCGGGCACGTACCTCTGGATTTTTCAAGTCTATGTACGTATTTATACCACTAGCTCGACGGTGAAGGAAAACATCGTGATGAAACCTGCAAATTCAAACAACTTTGGATTTGTAACCATGATCCAAAAATTGTCTGGATCTATCTTAGGGTTACGAAGGTCAGATCGGCAGTCGCTTCAACGTAATAACCAGACTCGCTAAATCCTGGATCATGGTCTAAGCGGACCCCGTCTAAGTACGGGACATAACGCTAGGAAGATGAGTTATTTTAAGTACTAACATAGTTTTTAAGATTTATTGTTACTAGCACTATGGACTTTGTTTCCGAAATAAATTCATTTAATTTTATTTTTAATGCGTTGAATATCTTCCCTAGCCATTAGATGTGAAACGCTTTTCATAAAGCCCTTATTATTACATAACAAAACGCCCATAATTCCAGAAGGGGTAGGCAGTGACAAAGGGGCAGCAGGCCCCTTTAACCACATTCAGCCAAAAATAAAACTGGGCTGGGCTAGATGGAAAAATGTAAAAATTTAGTGACAATTGGCTACCTTGACGCCTACACAATCATATACCCACAACCCGATATACCATTAGTCGCCTTTTACGACATGCTAGGTAAGAAACACAGTTGGCATATTCTTTTTAAGTCCCAATACAACATCGGACAAATATTAAATTGAGTACTTTACGCAATTTTCTATCTAATCCAATCCAGTTTTATTTTTGGCCATTAGTGGTGTGAAGTTTAGTTAGTTAGTGGTTAAAGGGCTTGCTGCCCCTGTGACTCACCGGGGATTGCGGACGTAATAATATGTATGTATGTTGCATAAATAATACTGAAAAAGTGAATACAAATAAATAAAAATACATCCTTCAAACTTGAAGTTCGCTTTGTAGGACATGGACGTCACGGAACCTAATGGCGCCTGAAGCAAAAATATAATGTACATTTACGAGTATATTGTCGTCCATTACCTATTCCTTGATATATGTACACGTGATCGACCTCAACCCATCCAATTTTATTTATTTATTTATTATTATTAAGGTATACACAACAGGTAACAATCATAACTTATTCTTAAAATAGAAACAATTTTTTTAACTAGCAGAGCTCACACAGCATGATTAAAATATTGCACGTAAACAAAGTAAATAACAATTTAGGTTAAAAGTTAAAGCCGATAAAATAATATGAAAGATATTAAATATCAAAACGTATTCTTAAAACAAAGCTAATTCTAGAAAAATCATACATGGGTAGTTCAGTTGAGGATTTTCTTTACCATGAATCTAAATGCTATTTTTGATTGACAAGAAAAAATTCAGTCGAATTGAGAACCTCCTACTTTTTTTTAAGTCGGTTAAAAATAAATCCGGCACGTCGTGTTGTGATAACAACTCGTCATAAAGACGGCACATTGGAACTATGGGGTTGTAGTATGAGGTGTTGTTTCTATAAGTTTGCAAGGTGAAAAGTTTTCTTCTATTTCTCGACAAATTAATTCCAGTATTAACAACAGTAGCCAGTACAGCAACACACGACTGGTATTCCACATCCTTCCTGATTTTCGCCCAGTGAGAGTGCACCGAGGAAACACATAGTCTGCCGTGACTGATAACAGACCAGGCTCAATGCACATATGTGATCTTTTATGTCTAACAGTATAAGGTTCATTTTGGCGTGCGCACTCGCAACTTTGATGCCCTTTCAGCCATGCAGCCGTTAATCGCGACAGTGCTGTTTCTCTTTTTGTGAATTGGAATTTCGTCGCTATAGGTGATTAAGTTAACGGTAAATTTCCTATCGGGTTGGAGACATTTGTAAAGCAATTTTTAATAGCTATATCTATTAAGTGGCTTCTATACGTTGCGGTATTTTATCCAGAATGTTAGGCTGCTCCCTATTTGATTTAATCTAAGGCTGCTCCTAGTATCGCAGTTTCCCCCCGGTTTCAGCGGGCCGGTGCTAAAAGGCATTTCCATGGGTTAACAAAAAAAGGGCTGTCCTTTATTATGTACTTACATACTGTTGGCTTAGTATACAAATATTTATTTAAGGTACAAATAAATTGTTTGCACGGATTATAATACACGTCTAAATACATAAGTCGCCATTTTGTGACATGAATACTCAGTGACAAGCACAATTGAACTCAGATAAACGCCATATTTACAATTCTGCACAATAAAGTAAGAATGCAAGAAAGTGTTGAATAAACTGTCAGGAAACAAAGGTTTGCAGCTAAAAAATTAAATCTTGTAGGTACATAAGTATATTTAGAACGATAAGCTTCAATTTTATTGTTAAACAACACGTAGAAAGTTTACCGGGTAGTCTGATGTAGCACGTGCATTAAAGTTATGCATCATTAACTTTATCTACAGACAAATCCAATAAACAATGGATTCCGATGTAAAACCAAATGTTATGAGGTTAAATAACGCGTTCAAAGTTCGTATGAATACAAATGTTGGCTAATGTTTACATTTAGCGCCATTATCTGCGAAAGTTTCCAACCCATTGTTTCGTATAATCTACATATCATTTGGTCACCTCATCTCAGGACGTTGAATAACAACAAAAAATTGCACAACACCTCTATTTTCTCATGGTTCTTAATAATAGCATCCGGTTGACTTTCTCTAAATAACTCTATTTAACAATTTAATCACAATGCGACACGAACGTGTTTATATATGCATTATAGCAAATTATGTTATCTTATAGAAACAATATATTTACATAATGTTAAAAGTCGAGAATTTAAATATATAACTATTCGTGACTAATCATAAAAAAGTATCATGTGATAACATAACAACATAACATAACATCACGCCCGTAATCCCCGAAGGGGTAGGGGCAGCAGTCCCCTTTAACCACATTCAGCCAAAAATAAAAATGGGCTGAGTTACATGGAAAATTGTGAGAAAGTAGTGACAAGTGGCTAGCTTGTCGCCTACACAATCACATACCAATACCCGATATACCATTAGTGGCCTTTTACGACATGCTAGGCAAGAAACACAGTTGGCAAATTCTTTTATAGTACCTGACCAACACGGGACAAATTATGTGATGATAGATACAAAACAAATACCTTTCATAGTAATTGGATATAAACTATTAAGTTATTAACTTGTACCCGGGGCTCCACTTAGAATTCAGTCGGTCTGCTAGAGAGACTCTATGTTCTGTCCAACAATTTATATTTTTTTCCGCAATAAAAAGAAGCTTCTGTCTTTTTCCAATGTCCCAACTGCTGGTGTAAATTTTATTACAATCGGTTAAAGTTTTCGCGTAAAAACCTAACCCACTTTCAGACAGAGGATTCCTAGTAACGCAGGTCACTTTTACTTGAAGTAGGTTAAGTAAGTTAGGTAAGTTTAAACCCGTCAGACGAAACAGTGAAATTCTATCGTTACTTTCATACCAAAGCGGTGTTATTGCGGGATTAAATTACTGACAGACGACAAATGGCTTTGAAAGCGGTTTATCTATCGCATTAATAACTTAGGTAGGTATGTAGTTAAACCTAGACCGCAGACTATATTATTGCCGCTAAGTACAGCTTTTCCTCGAAGGGGAAAATGTTGACACCCAAAGCTGTCAATGGACTAAGAGAAGAGAAATACGGGGGTTTCTCAAAGTCGTTATACCGTTATGTGACTTCACTGAATGAAAAGGTGTAAGTACTCAAAAATAGTAGGTACTTATCTAACTTTTCTGACAAAACCAAATTATCAAGTACCTCTGAACTTTTGAAACAAATATCAATTCATTAAAACTTCAGTTGTGGTTTTATTAAGGTTCAGGGCGAAGGGTCAAGAAGTTGTGGTTTTTTAGAACTACGCGGAACGGAACTGTGATTAATGATATGCCAACAGTTTGAATCGTAAGAAAGGACATTGTCTTACATTTTCATCCCAAAAAAAAAAAGATCTTGTTTGATTCTGGAAAGCGATACCTGGTTACATACTAAACTAGTAGCCGATTCCTGAAGGTAATTCATTGGATTTCGTATTGCCAAACATAGGTACGTAGGTATATTTAAAAAAAATAAGTACATATGTAAAAACATTAGTGCATCAACTGTAAGGCAAAATGATTCGCGAATACTGTTCTAGCTGATAAATAAAATTTAAATTATTTTTATTATTATAATAAAAAAATACGCAATTACAACATTTGCAGATAAAAAAAGAGATTCGCATCTGTTCTAATAAAAAATAGAAATGTTATTTTTATGGTCGCGGCGAATACGTTACCTGATTTGCATAGTCGGAACACTTGTAATACTTTCCTTTTCGTAACGAAGGTCAGTGCCGCATCCGCACGGAATGATTTCTATGTTCCGAGTTCTTTCGCGAATGTTTAAATTAAAATACTTAGTACATAGTTTAGAACTTTTATTAAAATAACTTACATAAGAATTTTCCTCATTACCGACCAAATTTGTGCCATGTTGGTCTGAAAGTAAAAATAATGTGTTCCTTGCCTAGCATGTCGTAAAAGGCGACTATACATATATCGGGTTTTGGGTGTGTGATTGTATAGGCGACGAGCTATACACTTGGCATAATTTTTTACAAGTCTCTTTCCAACACAGACCAGTTTTTTTTTTGGCTAAATATGGTAAAGGGGGCTAGCTGCCCCTTGGACTCTGCCTACCCTTTCGGGGATTACAGGCGTGATTAAATATATGTATGTATGATAAAAAACGTGTGATTTCAAACTATTAGGTACCATTAAAAGGTAAAACAAGCGTAAAGGTGATTTTCCACCAGAGGGGCGAGACGAGACGAGGCGTGAAGAGAATTGAAATATGTATGGCAAATTTTCAATCCTCTCCTAGCGCATTTTTAATGGATGAAATTTGCTTATGGGCGCTAGATACACTAGAATAATCGGAAGTGCTTTTTTATCTATCTAATATATATTTTGTGTGTTTATTTATGCATCTAGTTAGGTGCAATGCAACAAGGATATAATGACTAAAGCTTAATGATTTTTTAATTAACTATTTCAGAAGGTCGGTTGTGGATATTGTAACTTATGTTCGATCATAAAATTGTACACCGATTACTTATTTCCTTTCAATTGCTTATGTAGGCATACTATATATTAATGGTACTACAATCATTAACCACTTTAAAACATAACAATAGGCTAGATGACTAAAAAATTCTGTTTAGTCCGTTAGTTAGGTTATAAAAAAATATTGAACATGTATATTTTTATTTATTTGTCAAACAAACATTAACGAAGATACAATGCATTCAAGTTACGCGTGACGTCACGCTTTCGTAAAATTTTTACAAAATAGTGACGTCGCAAGCCCCCACTCCAATACTTTGATGCTCTTTATCTTTGTGATTCTTTGTTTATTTGATAAAGCCACAAATATGTGTCTAGTATTTTTGTATAAGCTAACTGACGGACTAAATAGAATTATAGATTTTTAATGCAGTCATCATCCCTATTACAACTTAAATGATAGCGGGAGCGTATGTCATAAAAACAAACGCACAAACTTCACCCACGTTCTTTTGTTTTAGATGTTTATGAAAGTAATTAAACATTTTTTGTGAAAACAAAACAATAAACCTCGTCTAAAACAAGAGTTACGAGCGCTTTCACTGACTTTCGATCTGGAATCGTAAACATTCGATTGGAGTTTTTGAAAAAAGTCTCGGATCACGAACGAGTGATTTCTTTGGGTGTTGCGTCATAGCGAGCTATGTTTTGTTGGAACTAAATGGTCTTTAACTATAAGCTTCGATAAAAGCACTTAGTTATAAATCATCAATACATAATATAAAATGACCATTGGTTCGAAAGATTGATACTACCGAAGACACCGGCAAGAAACTCAGCAGTTACTGGTTCTGGTTTTGACAGGCTCGATGGCGCATTCGGTATTCACGCTGCCCCATGCGCCAAGAGTTGGGAGTTCGATCCTCACCCAGGACAAACATTTATGTGATGAATACCTGTGTTTGTTCTGTGTCTGGGTGTTAATATCCATGTAAAATGCCACTGTTGATTCTGATATCTGTAACACAAGTGTATAAGCTATTTACCTCAGAGTCAGATCGGTGTATGTGATGTAGTGTGATATTTATTCAGTTACTTACTCTCAAATGCTAAAACCCAAAGATACAAACTTGTAATTCTAAAAATATTTTATTCTAATAAGTCGTATGCAGGTGAATGGCTAATAAGCCGTTTACGTTCCAATCCTAACTACACATTCTTATTATTTAAATAGTCTTCTATCTTATCATAATATTTTTAAACGTATGTATGCAATGAGACTTCTCAATTATATTTTAAATCTTTTTATTCTTATTTACTTACTTGTTTTTTGGATGTCATTTATCGTTTAAAACAATCTGCCCTACAAATTTTTTACCTTGATTTTTTACTATCACTGCCGGTAGCGAGACTTCATCTGTAAACCTTGATTGAAGGTGAAGCAAGTGTAATTTTTCTTAATTCCTACTCGTATTTAGTTTTAAATCAATAACTTACCAATATAATAAATGTGAATGATTGTGATGATGAAATGGATGGACGATTAACGGCTGTAATAACCTATATTATAATAGATTATCTTCACGTCAATTCGCTGGCTAACTTGATACAATTTCGCAAATGAAACCAAATCTGACATCGTGGTTTGGTATAGAAACCAAGCTTATCATATATTTTAAGATGCTGCATGATGATAAAGCTATGCTTAACGTAAAAAAACACGACACACCTGTCAAGTGTCCGGCAAGCAATTAGACAAAAACCTACTTTAACTCGGCAGCGCCTTGAAACCATAGACTAAAAAAGCTTTGCTAATAGTTACTAGGCATTTGTTTTAAGATTTAATCATATCAATAATAAACAACAACCTCGAATATACCTCGTTACTTCAACTAGCTCGCCGTAAGTCGATTACCCAACTTACCCAAACAACACAAGTGCAAATCAAAATGACCTCATACAAATTCCAAACAAATACTTTCAAGAGACAACAATAGTGCTGTTGCTCAACTGGAATTGAAATAATTCAATTTGATAGCCCAATCTGAGCCGATATTGTCCGTCTGTGCGTATGCGCCGCACGTAAGGCAAAGGTTGCCTCACGAGACACGACCAGGCCTGGATGTGGTAACAGGCCCTGTCCACAATAAGAGTAACAGCGGTGAGGAACAACCTCCGTATTTTTTGTTGTACGTGAAAGCTTACGTACGTATTTAAGTATAGACATACCTACACCTAGTATCCGTTCACCTAGTAGCCATAGCACAAGCTTATAAGCTTAGTTTGGGACTAGGGAATTGGTGTGTTAGTCTGAAGTATTTGTTATTTATTTATTTGAATTTGTGTGAAGCAGACCATCGGAGCTAATGCATTCATTGGTTCACTATCTAATGATAGTGTCACCTATATTTTTTTTATCATAAATACTTATTGAATATCAGTCATGCTTAAAGATTTAGGACCATGACAGTTCTGAGTGAGTCGTAAATGAGCTACGGTGTCTTAAGCCTTCGTTGATTCTTGTTTTGGAACTAGTTTTAAAACTTCTTACTTCAGAATTAAGTGTATGTTAAGATTTCAATTACTTATTAACTTACTTTGCTATGGCATTGTTTTTTATCATTATTTAGTTTTTACGAAACTTTTAGACAAAAGCATTACAGCAGAATAGATTGTTGTATATTTCTGCATACCTATATACGTATACGTAGATATATTATTTAAATTATATAGAACGTGAAGCCTATGTGAATACTATCTTCCTCAACAAACAGTTGCATGTGAGTACAGTAAAGTAATGTACACTTTGCTGTTCTCATCTACACTGTGATATTACTGCACTTATGCCGACCTAGGTCAGTAATAAAGACTCATCATGGGGGCAACGACTGCTGATCGCGGGAGAAAACTGTTTTTATTCGCTGATCTGCTCCTGATGACGTGTAACGCTTACGCCGGCTTATGTCAGAATACTCTCATTACGCTCGGCAATAACATTAGACTAAATTGATGCTGAAGTGGGATAATTATCTATGCAGTTAGTTCTGTATACATCATTTTATATTTTATTACAGCTATGTCATAAGTACCCTTAACGTAAAAAAACACGACACACCTGTCAAGTGTCCGGCAAGCAATTAGACAAAAACCTACTTTAACTCGGCAGCGCCTTGAAACCATAGACTAAAAAAGCTTTGCTAATAGTTACTAGGCATTTGTTTTAAGATTTAATCATATCAATAATAAACAACAACCTCGAATATACCTCGTTACTTCAACTAGCTCGCCGTAAGTCGATTACCCAACTTACCCAAACAACACAAGTGCAAATCAAAATGACCTCATACAAATTCCAAACAAATACTTTCAAGAGACAACAATAGTGCTGTTGCTCAACTGGAATTGAAATAATTCAATTTGATAGCCCAATCTGAGCCGATATTGTCCGTCTGTGCGTATGCGCCGCACGTAAGGCAAAGGTTGCCTCACGAGACACGACCGGGCCTGGATGTGGTAACAGGCCCTGTCCACAATAAGAGTAACAGCGGTGAGGAACAACCTCTGTATTTTTTGTTGTACGTGAAAGCTTACGTACGTATTTAAGTATAGACATACCTACACCTAGTATCCGTTCACCTAGTAGCCATAGCACAAGCTTATAAGCTTAGTTTGGGACTAGGGAATTGGTGTGTCAGTCTGAAGTATTTGTTATTTATTTATTTGAATTTGTGTGAAGCAGACCGTCGGAGCTAATGCATTTATTGGTTCACTATCTAATGATAGTGTCACCTATATTTTTTTTATCATAAATACTTATTGAAAATCAGTCATGCTTAAAGATTTAGGACCATGACAGTTTTGAGTGAGTCGTAAATGAGCTACGGTGTCTTAAGCCTTCGTTGATTCTTGTTTTGGAACTAGTTTTAAAACTTCTTACTTCAGAATTAAGTGTATGTTAAGATTTCAATTACTTATTAACTTACTTTGCTATGGCATTGTTTTTTATCATTATTTAGTTTTTACGAAACTTTTAGACAAAAGCATTACAGCAGAATAGATTGCTGTATATTTCTGCATACCTATATACGTATACGTAGATATATTATTTAAATTATATAGAACGTGAAGCCCATGTGAATACTATCTTCCTCAACAAACAGTTGCATGTGAGTACAGTAAAGTAATGTACACTTTGCTGTTCTCATCTACACTGTGATATTACTGCACTTATGCCGACCTAGGTCAGTAATAAAGACTCATCATGGTGGCAACGACTGCTGATCGCGGGAGAAAACTGTTTTTATTCGCTGATCTGCTCCTGATGACGTGTAACGCTAACGCCGGCTTATGTCAGAATACTCTCATTACGCTCGGCAATAACATTAGACTAAATTGATGCTGAAGTGGGATAATTATCTATGCAGTTAGTTCTGTATACATCATTTTATATTTTATTATAGCTATGTCATAAGGGTACTGATCCTTTGGAATTTTGACTAATATTTGCGAATGACCTTTTGTATCTCTTGCAACTTCTATGCAAGTCTCTTTTGTACATTATGCTATTTTCTTAACATCTACTCTATAAATCGATAATCACACTTACTGACTAAACCATAGATTTAGGATGTACAAGATACACAAAGACGGCTCGGAGACATGACTAAAATAAATTTAAGCATGTGTTGGTTGACGTCTATGTGTGAGTTAAAAATAGTGTTGTCAAAGACGCACTTTCACATTATCGACTGATTCAGTTGTATACTAATAATATAGGTATTTAAAACGCTTTTTTATACTTTTGATTAATTATTTATGACATTGACTGTAATCAGTAGTTGTATATATTAGGCAAATTGGAATAGGTCGGTAAGAAATCTCATTCTAAGCAGTTCTATAAACAATGAAATGGTAAAATTGTTCGTATATTCAGCGTGTAAAAAATTAAAAAAATAGAAATATGTTCTATGATTTATACTAAGACAAAAAGATATGACTTTTGCTTTGATTGATGGAATGAAATGAAACAAATAATATATTAACAACTTTTAATTTGGTGTCATTTAGTTATTTAAAAATAATATGTAGTGCAACAAATTTTTAGCTGCCGTCATTTGCCGTCAAAATGTTTGCTGCAGATAGTGGAGTTCTTACTGGGAGTCCAATCTGGTCTGTCTATAGTCCGCATCCACTTTTTACACAATGCTGGGTTGCTTGGAAACCTAGAAAAAATATCAGTTACTTAACTAACAAATTTACGGAGATAAGAGTTCCCAATGTGAATATAATTGTATTTCAACATAACTTGGCTAAATAACTTTGTATTCATGTCATGATGTCGCTAAAAGACGATTAAGTTTTTATCGATACTCGTGACGTCACCGCTTTGTCAAGCACTAGCGTAACCAAACTATTTACTATTTTACACAATATTTTCCCCAATTCTGATTATAATCACGATGTTTACTTAGAAAGATAAATTATAATCAATATACTATTGTAAACATATTTTTCTAAACTGATTACTAGCAACAATTTGACAAAATATGGTTTGAAAAAATCTAATGATAAAATCGTATTTACCTGTGAAAAGTGTATTTATTCGGATTATTCCGTCGTGTAGACTCACAATCACGTACAGAACAAGTCACCTCAATTGCACATTTAATATTCTTGATAATAATCCAAGGTTTAATACATAAATGCACAAATTTCACTACGACGTAGAATAGACCGGGACGCTATGGCCTCTTACTCGCAAAAACATTGACATATAGGTACTTCATTCGCTGTCTCTTTTTCTCTCGGGCGGTTTGTATTTCAGCAGGATTTCTCGCTCCCACGCTTTATGTATCTTTTGCGTAGTCAAAAAATTCTAAATCTATGGACTAAACACACTTTCACACTTTCTATCTTATCGTTTTTGTATATCTTCCTAATCTGAAAGGCTCCATCGGATATTAATTATCTATTTTTAGACAAACATTCTGTACAAAATGCAACATATATACTGCAATGCAGTTTTAAATTAGTAGGCCAACATTACCAAGCATTTTATAGGTTTTAAAATACCAAAAGCTATTAGTCATTCAATGACTAATTCTATCGAAATTGCCAGAGTCCCTAGAAACAGAACCGCCAACTGTGATGCACCATGCATATCTAATTAGCTAACACATTTGGGACGCGCGCAACAAAGGGCTGTAAGTAGGTTTATATAACGCATTGTTACGCACTGATATACTTAACTGCTTTTTAATTAGCAGGGTGCAGTAGAACTGCATAGTCTTTATCTGTAATTATAGTCCGGGTCAAATAACTTCCATACATATTTATGTACTACATACAATACATACATAACATCACGCCCATAATGCCCGAAGGGGAAGGCAGAGTCAAAGGGGCAGCAGGCCCCTTTAACCACATACAGTCAACATATATTTATGCACTACCGCTTGCAATCATTAGAGATAAAAAAGTAGACTTGTGTAGTTTGCGAACGAACTAGTTCGAAATAACGCTCTATTAGGAGAACTACGTGAACTAGTTCCCAGTTCGGGTCGTTAATAGTTCGCTAGTTCGTGCATGACATAATATTTAATCTGAGTATTTTATTGATATTCACTGAAACAGTCTGTAGTTGTAGTCGTAAAATATTGATTAAATATTATATATGCATCTTCCTTTCTAATAAACTTCTAGGCAGAGCGAAAAAAAAGAAGCTCAGCAATTTGTAGAGCTTGTAAGCTTTTATTTGCAATTTGACTTACACTCAGGAAATATATATGGGCGAATCAACTTTTTTTTGTCCCAACATGCGATAATTTCAAATATAAAATAAATCAAAATTTTCTTTTATATTAATATTATTTGTTTGCCTCAACTATCGCCCTTCAACATTTCAGGATTGGGCACGATCTTTAGATCGTTGTTATCCACTTATTTGTCTCAGAACGGATGTAGGTCATTTAATATGTCCCCTGAGTGACTAACATTTTCATCAATAAAAATACGGAAAATTGGGAATGAAATTTTAATAATAACGAAAAAAATACAAATATTATCCTTTACAGACTTTACTTGATCAAAAACTTTAAAGATTCGCTCAAAATACTTGAACATTACGTCTCTGGAGTCACTAATTAAAAACCAGCTCTCAATTTTTGTCATATTTTTAAAACAAATCATCATAAACAGAAAACAAATATTGGGCAAACTTCTCCCATAACGTAAAAGCAATACACCTATAAATATTAATGCAATAACACTTGTTTAATAAATAAAGTCGGACAATCACTGCCCCAATCTGGGGACAAGTTTGTTTGTCAGGAGACAAATAAGTGACTCGGGAGACACTGCTTTCCTGTGACACACTACTGACTAGCTATCAAACAAACAATATTAGTGTCCAGCTAACTATTAAGTAACTATCTTGCAAACCCGAATGAGGTGTTAGAACGGTGGAGTGAATATTTTGGACAAATGTATGAGTATGTCTCTGATGTTGGCACTGAGAGTGAGGCTATGTCTGATTCTGTGGTGCCAGCGTCTGATGAAGACATCACTATGAATGAGATGGAATGGTCGATACGAAGTCTGAAAAGTGGAAAGGCCGCGGGAATAGACAAGGTATCTGCGGAGATGATCAAGCTAGGTGGCGCTAGCGTCCAGGACGCTTTCTGGTTCTTGTGCAATCTATGCTGGAGAAACGGAAAGGTCCCAATGGACTGAAGACGGGCAGTCATCGTGCCTCTGTACAAGGGTGCTGGGTCACGTATGGACTGTGCCAGCCATAAAGCCATCTGTTTGATCAGCTAAGCAGCAAAGGTGTATGGCAAGATTATTGAGAGGAGAATGAGGGTGAAATCTGATGGAATGTTGTGGGAGTCACAGGGAGGTTTCCGGAATGGTAGAGGATGCGCGGATCAAGTCTTCTCTCTTCGCAACATCGTGGAGAAGCATCTGGCCAAAAGTCAGAGGGTTTTTTGCGGTTTTGTGGATATGGAGAAGGCCTTTGACAGGGTTGTACGAAAGGACCTTTGGGACATATTGCCGAGATATGGGATTGATGGAGCATTGCTTCGTGCTGCGCAGTCCACCTATGTGGGCTGTACGGCATGCGTGCAAGTGGAGGGCAGCCTGTCACCCTGGTTTGACGTCAATATTGGTGTCAGACAAGGATGCGTGCTGTCTGCTCTGCTGTTTATCCTATATCTCGACCATTGTCTCCAGAGGATTAGATCTATGAATGTTGGAGTGCGTATGGGTGACCTGGTTGTGAACTGCCTGCTTTACGCGGACGATGCCGTACTTCTAGCAGAGTCGGCATCGGTTCTGCAGCAACTAGTCACAACATTGAAAGATGATTGCAAGGAGAGAGGCTTACATTTGAATGCGAAGAAAATTAAAAGATTATGGTGTTTGAAAGAGATGAAACGAGAACGGATACAAGGATAACGGTTGACGATGTAGTGCTGGAACAGGTGAATGAAATTTTATATCTAGGATCTGCATTTAGTAGAGATGGAAGGTACTCCGCTGATATAGAAAGAAGAGTGAATGCAGGGAATAGGGTGAATGGAGCGTTAGGAAAACTTTTAGGCAGCAAAATCTTAAGCCAGAAGGCCCAGCTCGCCATACACAATGCGGTGCTGATTCCTACGCTAACATATGGAAGCGAGAGTTGGGTATGGCAGAAAGAGCATGAAAGTAGAATAAACGTGGTCGAGATGCGTGCGCTGCGGAAAATCTGCGGTGTATTGCTCACAGACTGCGTTCGGAATGATGATGTAAGATAGAGAGTTGGTCTGAAGGACAGCGTCGGAGTAAAGGTAAGAAGAGGCATGCTCCGGTGGTTCGGACATGTGGAAAGAATGGATGACGAAAGATTGACTAAACAGATATACAATGCGAATGTGGAAGGATGTAGGAGCCGCGGAAGGCCCAGGCTCACCTACCACGACCAGATTGGTCGTGTATTAAAAGAAGGTGATGTTAGGAGTCATAAAAATCGTAGAGCTTGTATGAAAAGGATTATGAATGTTGAAGAGGCGAGTGAGGTGTGCAAGGATCGTGCCATATGGCGTTCGGTTCTCTCTGCCTACCCCGCTAGGGAAGTGGCGTGAAGTTTAGTTAGTTAGTTAGTTAACTATTAAGTATAAGTCTTATTCTCATTTGACAGTCTTTAAGAACAAAAGGAACGTACATTTCACAAAACATGTAAAGCTAATGTCAAAACTTTAAATCAGCTTAAAACAATGGTAATAAGTGTAACGTAATATTGACGATTAAATCGTACTATATATTAAGAACTTATTAAAACAATGACATAAAATATAACGAGATCGTTTTTAACAAATACTATAAACTAATAATACTTACTACCTACTACGAATATAATAAACCCATTGACGTTTTTAAATCTTTCTTTAAATCTTTCTTGCCTGCTGTAGCTCTTGATATGTCGTCTCGGACAAAAAAATCTTGTAGCATTTTCCTTAATTTCGTTTGATTCTCTCTTATTTGTTTTGTGGTTCTTAACTTGCCTTGTAAACCCAATGAATCTTTAATTATTTCCTCCTTAACACGTCCATCAACGTTATCAAAAATGTTTTTCAATAATGTCTTGTCTCGATTCTTTTTAACATTTTGATACCTGTCCTTTATTGCATTGCTTAATTTTGTATATTTTATTTCAAGTTCCAATATCTTGTCTTCCTTTTTTGGTATATTTATTTTTTCAGCTCTCTCACAACGCTTTTTATATCTGTTACACTTCTTCGATAGCTTTTGAATCTGCTCTTTTAGCTTTAAATTTTCTTTAAACAGTTACTGTCCTAATACTTTTATTTTTTTTTCTTCCACTCTCCTTTTTCTGGACTATTATTGGATTATTATTTCGAAGTTGAGGAATAGGTGACACATTTAGTGGGTGATTTAAATCTGGTTCTTGTAATGTTGGGGAACTAACTTGAAGGCCTAACATCTAGGATGCGCTGTAGATTTTTCCTTTTCTGCCTTAGATTTTTCTTTCTTTATTTCCATATAACTCAGCATTATATTTTTCTTTGCTGTGTTAAGTCTTTGACTAATATTTTTTTCGCGTGATAATTTTCCCTTTTTTTTTCTCTTATACTATAAACACTTCCGAACGATTCGTTTACGTATAGTTGAGATCAGAAGACACAATATGATTGGATAAATATCTCATTTTAACATAATCATTAAACACTACAACGTACGATCTCTTGAGTCACCGCAATTGTCTCTTGGGTCATCCGAAAAGTAAGCAAGGGGACCGGTAACTCAGGAGACATAGAACGAAAAAGTTGTGGTATTTGATTAATTATCTAAAAAATCACATTATTTTATAGTATCTTCCCATATTAGACTATATTTCTATAGTAATAAAATTTAAAATCTGTAAAAAGTTTAAAATACTTACAAGAATTCGAAGTCACCCAGTAGACCGACAATAAAGCCACCCACCCTCGCTTCCTGCCTTGGACGAAATGGCCGAGCGAACGGACAGTCGCGGGTATCGCGCACTCGATCACGTGATATTTAAAACGTCTTGTGATTAGTTCAAATAGATGAGGTGATGTTCTACTACATAACTTTAATTTTAACCGGGGTAAGTAAGGAGACAGCGATTTCAGTCGCTTGTTGGGGACATGTAGGAAAATCAAAATAAAAAAATAATTAAAGAAATTTCGTTAATGTTCTATGACAAATTAAGGACTATAGACTTTACTTCTACTGATACAGTATACCATTTAATAGTGACCATAAATTTTTTTTTCAACACGTTCAAAAATGTAAGAACTAGTAGCTACGGGGACAGTAGATTTTTATATGGGAACTAGAAATTGTCTGCTGGCTTACCCACAGGAATTTAAAAAAAATGGTACTATTTCGTTTGTAATTATATCTCCCTAAAAACTTGTTTATTTAAATTACTTTTGATAATAATATTAGCATAGAAACTAGTATAATTTAAACGTTAAAAAAACATGAACTCCAGGGACAGAGAAAAACAAAAAATAGTTGATTCACCCATATAGCTATTAACAGCTCCAACTTTATGGCATTTTGAATTCTGTCTACACCTTCCAGGATAGCGGGCGTGCAGAATGAAAGTTTGTAACATTGTAACTTAGATGTAAATAATACACGTTTTGTTTATATTCCACTATTATAGTATGTATTATTTCCAAGTTATCAGATATAACAAAGTAGGGACATTATATTATATATTATATTAATACGTGAAGCCAAAACTTTGTACCTCTTTTTTTAAGAAAATCACGCGGACGGCGGAGTATGAGATTTGGCACAGTTTAAGTTTTTATAGAGTAGGAGTGCAGAAAGCTAATATTTCAATAAATAATGAATACCAAAACTTAAAATTAAAAAAATAACAAACTAATAATGGTCGAATTTCGACCAGTGGGTGATCACTGGTAATAATATAATATGTAATACTAATAAATATCCCACTACATCACATTCATTGATCTGACTCCGAGCTAAGTAGTTTATGCACTTGTGTTACGCATATCAAATTCAACAGCGGTATTATTACAAATATAATACTTAAATATTAGATATTAAGACCCAGGCACAGAACAAACAAAAGTATTCATCACACGAATGTTCGTCCTGGGTGGGGATCGAACTCACAACTCTTGGCGCATAGGGCAGGGTACTACCAAATGCACCATCGAGCTAACTAGTACATAATTAAAAGCCAATCGCTAAATCGTTAAATGCCCTTCAGTAACCGCTATTGCCCAAACGCTGGACAGTCTGGCAACACTTAGTATGCAGAGGCTCGCTCGTGATCCGAATGGGTTGAAAGTGAAAACGTGCGCGCTAACTTTCGGACAGGCTCTCGGCCATTGTTGCAACGTGTGAACTTATGATTTGCTATAATAGCTTGTGAGAGGAAATCAGTGGTATAGTGTATCGTGCGATCTTGATTTATTAGTCAAGCAAATATGGATGGGTGACCAAAGTTAGCAAACATCCCGACATTCAGGCTTTCATAAGTTATTCCTACCAGTAATAGGGAAAAACAAAATAAAAAATAAAGTTCACTCGCATAAATGGAAAACGCAAAAGATGATTAAGTGGAAGCTGTAAAAGTTATCGGTCAATATCATAGCAAATGAAGGGATGAGATCTTAACCCACCATTTCAAAAAAACCTGAGGTACCTATATACAAACACATACAGGTACTTCAGGCAGTACCTATATCTAAATTTCAACATCACACAGCTAGAACCAGGCCATTTCCTTAGCCGTAAGGGCGTATGCACACTGCATATTAAACGAGCAGCGAACATAACGAAGGGGAGTCATAGGGAATTTAACCATTACCGGCTTACACGCTTTGTAGGGAGCTTATATGCTAGGAGTCCTGTGTTAACCCATTAAACATGTAATAAAATAGTCAAAATTCTGTACACAGGCGATTTTATTGTCGTTATATGGCACTTAAACTTCCATTCTTTGTCATGCAATCCAAAATACGCCAGGAGCTTTAAAAAAAAAAATTGTAATAAAAGAGAGCCTTTCTCCCTATTCCATATACTGTAGGTAAGGATAATAGCAGTTTACGGTTCTACATGTGCACAAACCCGTACCCACGAACAGTTAGTCTGCAGTGGAGCGTAATTTTGTCGCCAGCGCAACAGAACCGATAACAGCTTTCGTGCCGGCGCGGGCGCAGGATTGCGTTGCGAACTACTATTGCAACATTCTTGGCAACCCGATAGGGTAGTAGACTCCAGCAATAGGTTAGGTACAATTCATCGATTGTTAAAATGGTTACATAGATTTTGTATAGCATAGAAAGATATGAAGTCACAATGTCCCACAGTTAACTGTTTATTTTATAATTTTAAAACAATTCTAAATGGTACAAACATAAAACCAACACAGCATCACGCCCATAATCCCCGAAGGGGTAGGCAGAGTCAAAGGGGCAGCAAGCCCCTTTAACCACATTAGGCCAAAAATAAAACTGGCAGCTAGCTAGTCGCCTACACAATCACATACCCAAAACCCCATATACCATTAGTTGCCTTTTCCGACATGCTAGGCAAGAAACACAGTTGGCACATTCTTTTTCAAATCACAGACCAACATCGGACAAATGGTATTTACAAAATGAAATAAAAACGATCGATTTAGTAATGAACCTTTTAAATAAGGTGTTAAGTATTTGTTTGATAAGGGAATCATCCCGATTACAAGATATCATGCTGTGTCTGAGCAATTAGGTACCTGCTCCAATTATAATTATAAAACGAAACTGGATTTCTATGTTGATGTTGGTTAAAATCTAGCCTATCTCAGTCTATAAAATCAAAATATCCTCTCATTTCCCTAAACCCCAACGTACCTATCATACTGTAAAATACGGAACTCTACATTATGCCAGACTCGACACACACTTACCTGTTAATTAGGAATCCTTCAAGGGTTATCAACTTGCTAATATAGGAAAGCGCCAGTTGACTCTACGAAGTAAAACTTTCATCGCAAGAACCAGTTAATAACGCAAGCTTTCTAATTTTGCGTCTCTATAACTAAGATGTATCTAGTCACTTGACATTAGACCTCGATTAATACAGAAACTTCATTTCTAACGTGATCATGTCATCGAAATGACAGTCCCCATTTTTGGCTGTATCTCGGTTTCTACATGAAAAGATTTGGACACCAGAGATTCTTGATTTTAGACAGCTCAAGTAAAATATTTTTGGCAAACTTAGTAAATTATTTTTGAAAGAGTGACCGTTGCATTTTGGCCCCTCATTATAATTGCGGTTTTATGCACGCCTCCTGGTTTTGACTACTGGTAAAAATGGTCACGTTAGCATGTCGCTTACTCCATTGAACAGAAACCAGCAAAGTTACCTAAATTTATTCAGTCCGACCGTGGCATAGTTACTTGTTGACTAGCTTATTTTCGTTCAAAACCGAACTGTGGGTATAACCTTGCACGTATTTCGCAACTTTCTCTTCAGCTACACATTTGGTGCCAACAAAAACAATATGTGACAATGGGACTTGTTAGCGATGCTGTGGTGGATTTTAATTTGTATAGTAAAATGGAATATGTTCTTGAAAGATGTATTGTTTTGTTTATTTACTAACTCCCGCCAAAACAAGTTTACGTTTGGCTAAATGTGGTTTTAGGAGTGTATTGTTCCTAAGACTCTGTCTAACCCTTCTGGGATATACATTTTAAAATTGTGGTTGTGTGGAGTTGTGGTACTTACGAACTTTTTGTACTTAATATACCTACTTAACGTTCGGAAACGACCATGACCCAAGACTTAACAAAAACGGGGATTAATTTGAAAATAATGCTACTAAAAATCTATATTCGCCAATTTAGTGATACATTTATATATTGACCTGTAAAAATCCAGTGGTTTTGAACATACACCTCTCGTATGTCAGATCATGTCCTTGTCCATTGAGCTACCAAGATATGTTACCTTTACCAACGCATTGTTTTAAGAAGATATAAAGAAATAATTCTTGTATTTCTTCACTTGCGTGGTGTAACATCAATTGGAACACACGCGCTTCTCATCCATCAGACCTCCAAAAAAATATAACACGCATGAACGTGAGAAACTCTGTAATCTCCGAAGAGGATAATGGTTCCGAAGTTCCCACCAAATGTTCCTATCGGGGCCGTGACCCGGAATGCTAGATTGTTCTCACACCAGATGGTATGATGCAACCAGTCCGTGATCCTTACGGCTCCCATCAGAGGGAAAGAAAAGAAAATGGTCCGAACTGTAAGCGAAGCGAGGTTGTAATCTCATGTTATGCAAAGCGTTTGGGCAAATGTCCAAAAGCTGTTGGAGATAATAATTATCTTAAATAAGTTTAGCTCATAAGTAAGTTAAACACGTAAAAGATTTACGTGTATATTAATATATAATTATTATATTATAATTATTGCGGTGTCCTACTTACTTATTTTTGTTAATATTAGTAGGTACTCTCAAAATCTTTTAGTATCCATTCACTTATCATTCTCCCTGTTGGCCCAAGACATAAGATACAAATACTCAAGGCAATGGCGAAATCTGACGAGGGCGGCTCATTTTTACATTAAAATAAAAGAAGCGCCTGGAATGTGACCATAAGGCGAGGCAACTGCCTCCTTAAGGTTCTGTAAGAAATAGTTTATATGCTCCTTTTATACGGAACACCGACGAAACTTTTTTAAATATTGTGAGAAAGGGAGATGCTGTTTGGTTAACAAGGTCGTTTTCATTAAGGTATATGTGTAAGTAAAATGTCATTTTAGAAAATTTTGAACAAATTAGAGTTCTATAAAATGTCAAAATAACGACCTAGAGGAATTGTCGTGTCGTGTCTAAAATTCTAAATACCTAGATTCAAAATTCATTTAGACAGTTAAATACTCGCGTGCCTCTCTTGCCATACGCTAACAGATTATGTCATCGTGAGAATTGCCGTGTGAATAAAGTGAAGCTTTTTGTGTTATTGGTTTCTAAATATATTAACGGTTGCTCGATCAATTAGTATGTAAGTAGGCAGGTAATTAATTAGGAAAGTGTGTGCGCCAACCGGTGAGATAAACTGCTCAATTATTTACGAGTACCTTTATTTATCAGCTTGTTAACAAGGTGTGTAATTTTGTACACATTTATACATACACAGTAGCGCCCAGCGGTTTCACCCACGAAGTCCCCGTTTCCGTGGGATAAGATAAAACTGTTACTCACTGATAGTCCCGTGTTGGTCTGCGACTTAAAAATAATTTGCCAACCGTGTTTCTTGCCTAGCATGTCGTAAAAGGCGGCTAATGGTATATGGGGCTTTGAGTATGTGATTTTGTAGGCGACGAGCTACCCACTTGTCACTACTTTTTCACAATGTTCCATCTAACCCAGCCCATTGTCCCGTGTTGGTCTGGGACTTAAAAATAATGTGCCAACTGTGTTTCTTACCTATCATGTCGTAAAAGGCGACGAATGGTATATCAGGTTTTGGGTATGTGATTGTGTAGGCGACAAGCTAGCCACTTGTCACTACTTTTTCACAATGTTCCATCCAGCCCAGTGCTATTTTTGCCTGAATGTGGTTAAAGGGGCCCTTTGACTCTGCGTACCCCTTCGGGGATTATGGGCGTGATGTTATGTATGTATGTACTCGCTGATAAAGTTGTTTTAGAGCCTATTAAATGCAAAAAAATATAAATAATAATATATCAAATAATTTCTCTTCTTAGGCAAAGTTCGAATGCCTTCAACCAATTTTAACCAAAAAAATATTTTTAGTGGGGCTAGATGGTAAACTATGCAAATTAGTGACAAATGGTTACATTCTTTACGTTTGGGCACCCGCTGAAAACCAGAGTCGTGATCTGCCTTCAGGTAGGTCGCGACTTGAGCTGAGCCATTTAGGCACACACCTTGGTTTATCTGGTTTTTGTTTGTCTTGTGATTTATTTATTTTTGTTGAATATTAAATATTTCTTTTTTTCTTTAAATCCTTTACCAACATCCCTAACAATAAAGTAAACGTACTCCATCTGTAAAATGGTGGCAACCCTGGTTATTAGATGCTAGGCAACCTAGTTTGAAGTTGCACATCCCTAACGACTGCTTTTATGAATCTAATTCTAGCTCATCAGTCAGGTCCCAGCGGTTGAGCAAAAGCCCATCGGGGCTGCCCTGACGAATGTGCAAATGCAACGCGTGACGCAACCATGTGTCGCCGGGGAAAGTGGCATTAATAAGACGATTACGCTTTGACTAGATTGATGAAATGATCTTTATTTTTATTAGCTTAAAAAAAACACAGAACATAAATATAAACCGGATCAAAAAGCAGATTCTACCAAGAAAAAACCAGCAATAAACTCGATAGTTACTCTTTTAAATGCCAAGTCTTTATGTGTAGTTATTTTTTTTTAGTAAATTTAAATATATCAGTGGTGTCGAACAGCCTATTCTGAGACTGGCCATATATTCATACATTTAAATAATCTTCTACCTTATAGAGCAGCCGTTTTTAATCAAACAAGTTTTAATATATAATTTGAACTTATGCTCAGGTAGATCAATGAGACTTTGTGGCATGGTTGCTACTTCATAGTTAAAGTTTATATCATCACGCCTGTAATCCCCATAGGGGTAGACAGAAAAGAACCAGCATAGGGACAGGCAAAGGGGAACTGACCGGAAAGACTGGGGTGGACCCGTACTAGCCCGAAGCTTAGAGACAATATTTTCTATTTCATTTAAGCCCCGAAAACTAACCTTGTAGGGGGCTGGCAAACGCTACCTCGACTATATGACCAGTATGCTACCAGTATGTTTGACTGTATGCCCATGTTGATCTGGGACAAAAAAAAGAATGTGCCAACTGTAGTTCTTGCCTAGCATGTCGTAAAAGGTGACTAATGGTTTACGGGCTTTTAGGTATGTGACTGAGTAGGCGACGAGCTAGCCACTGTCACTCCTTTTTCACAGCTTTCCATCCAACCCAGTCCACTGTCCTACCTATGTTGGTCTGGGACGTAAAAAGAATATACCAACTGTGCTTCTTGCCTAGCATGTCGTAAAAGGCGGCTAATGGTATATCGGGTTTTTGGGTGTGTGGTTGTGTAGGCGACAGGTTAGCCGCTTGTCACTGCTTTATCACAATTATTCATCTTACCCAGCCCGGCTTTATTTTTGGCTGAATATGGTTGAAGGGGCATGCTCTCCCTTTGACTCTACCTACCCCTTCGGGGATTGTGGGCGTGATATTATGTATGTATGTATGTAAGATATTTTCAAGCGATTGTGTATATTGCTGCAATATTTTAGACAGCTCACGTACATCTAACAACACTATAAATTGTGGTTAAGTCCATTATGCCCTACGGCGATTTAGTTAAGCTGACATACTTACTTTCATACATACGGACGTTTATGGCGCTACAAGTAAGAGCGAAAGTTAAATTAATTGGACTACGCCTCAGACAAATGACTATTGTTCTGGTCTGTGACAGCCAGCCATAACAGAGCAGGATAATGGACGGCCGATTACTAAAGATATAAATAAGTTCTACCAAAAAGTGGTTGTTGGTTTTGGAACATTTATCACTTTCTCTAACCGGATGTGTCTAACTACATTCTAAGATCATCTTATAGATGATAGAAATATAATAGAATATGATAGAAAGAAAAAAAAAAAAAAAAAAAAACATTCAGTCGAATTGAGAACCTCCTCCTTTTTTTGAAGTCGGTTAAAAATAAATAATATTGTGGTTACCTACACTACACTACCTACAAAATAAGAAACCTACCTACTACCTAACCTACCTATACAGAATAAGAAAAGTGAAAAATAATGTAAACTAACAATAGCTTTTTGACATCATGTTCAGAATAGAAGAGCCAATAGGCGTACCAACATTTACTTTACTTAGGTAAATAACTTTTTCATGTCCAGTCCTTTCATTGTATAATTGGAGATAATCATTTTGGTCAGCGAACCTCAAAAAGTTTTCAAAAAGCCATTCATATAAGAGATTTTTTTTTTTCATATATTTCATACCTTTTTTTACCAAGGGGAATGGCTTACGCATCGTCACGGCTCCGTTCGGGGGAAACGGCATGGTGTGTGGGACTCCCAGGGCCCTTCGTATAAAAGGACCCCTCACCGCCCAAGATGGAGTAGTCTCTAAACCTCTCGACGCTCCGGCATCGCCCTCGGTGGTGACGCTGAAGTAATCCGTATCAAATATATTTCATACCTACAATGATGCTATTCAGAGAGCAGACGAAACCAACATAATATCAAATATCACAAAAAGTTTGAAAGACCAAGAGATCCAAGAGACAAATCTACTTAGGTTTTATTACCAAGTTCTAAACTGAATTATTATCGCCGTTAATATCATTCTTATGTAAGATTTACCGTAATCTACAAGAAACTCGTGAATACCTAGTTTATGCATAAACCATGAACCGGCACGTTTCAGAAAGCTATCACCTCGGATCTCCATAAATGGCAATGTATGAATCGTAATTAGTTCGACACGAAATGTCTGTCGTTGTAGATATTTACATATCTAGGTACCTACACCAAATTCGCGGCTCAAAAACGACTATGGAAAGTTTTTTGGTTGATGATTGTGTGAATATGTCAATCAAAATCCGAGATAGTGGAAAAACTTAACACATCAAAGTTTTTTTAATACACGAAGTAAAATGTTTTATTTTAATTGCAAAACGTGAATTCTTAATGTTTTTGATATCTCGATACAATATGTAACTAAGTAGGTTTATACCTACTCTTTCTAAGATAGGATTTTTCTTCAATTGAGAACATCTCAAACTTTGCCTTTATTTAAGTTAATTGGGATTACACAATTGATCCATTCCTGACTCGTCTTCAACTTCTCCAGTTACTTAGATAAGTAAAACGAGAAACAAACACATTAAATTTTCAATTAACAACTTACTTATGTATACCATGTTTAAATACTTCATCCATGTTCAATATATAATGTGTAACGAAACAATGACCTTGTATACTTACGCTTATGTAATTATTTACCGAATGACCAGTCAAGACGTATGTCTAGCGGCAGATATCTTTGCACCGGGCAGACGGCGCGGCGGTGAGACGGCTTATTACGATAATGGGCGCCCGAGAACACTGGCTTCCGTGACGTAATAGTGTCATTCACCTTACGCGATGGTGCAACGTAATATTATTTGTAATTGTCTATCAACTGTAATGATTTGCGTTTAATCTACTTAAATTAATTTCTACTTAATTCGTGCTATTTTTTTTTTCATATAATTTTTATATGAAAAAAATACAAAATACATTGAATTAAATATATTTTCTAATTTAATTACCTACGTATATACCTACCTACATAAATGTTGTTCGTTAATAAAAGTTAAATGTTTATTTAAAAAGCTGTTTGCTTGTATGATAACGTGTACCTACGATGATTAAGGTATTGTAATTATATAGTACACAGATTTAAAATTGTAAACTACGATTTCCTGCCAATTTCTTCTCAGTATCTCAAATTTAAATAACTATTTAGACGCATTGTTATAGGTAGGTAATATTCAAGCCCAAAAATACATATGAATAATTTGGTTTGCTAAGAATTTCAAAAACTAACTAACTTACTAACAATATATATAACGATACATATAAACCTTCCTCTTGAATCACTCTATCTATTGGTGAAAATCGAATCAACATCTGCTTTAAAGATTAGATCTTTTAAGCAAGAGATGAACAGACAGAAGCGGCAACTTTGTTTATACTATGTGAAGATATAGGTACACACGATTGCAATTATTTATTTCTTTTAATAAATTTAATAGGACCAGAATCAACTTTTGCAATTGTTTACGGCTAAAAAGACTATAAAACATTAATTAGTAGTGTTAACACGGTTTATTTCTAAATTACCAACATATACATACGACGCGTACTAACAGTTACATAAATAAGTCAACTTATGTAATTAAAACTGCAATTTCATAAAATAATCACAGAATAACTGCATACTTAGTCAGCATAATGTTTTATAACATCTTTTTCATAACGTTTCTTAGTGACATATTATACGTAAAGATAATGTATATCTATTAGTATATACTTAACATTACTTAGACTGTACCTAAATATATACAACTTACTTACAATTCTTGACTTTTACTGATAAAATTAAGCAGGCGTATGATTGAAATGTGATTGTGCAAAAAATCAACAATCTATATGTTCTTATGAAAACTATCAAACACAATATGTATTTATACTATCTGCCATAATAATTGTTCTTATTCTGGGTGTCTTACGACAGACTAGTGGCGTAGCTACTGATTGAGGCTAATTGTAATTTGCATCGGTCGCGGTTCTCGCTTAGAGTTAGAATTCGATTCCAATACTGGGGCAAGAGGGACGCCCCCCGTGTTCACGGGCCTTCGGGGGCCGGCGGCACTTTGCCAACCCAGCCACCCTTGACCCTAGTTGACTTTTTAGGCACTTCCACCAAACAAATTTTATAAATGGTATATCTTTTTACATGAGACATGTATAAAGATGATTCTAAAATATATAAATGAAGTAATTATGTGGTAATTACTGCCGCTAAGCACTTTAAAAAATTCTGCTAATTTGCGCTGAACTACGAAGTGACCAGCCAACCTAACGTCAGAATGGCTGGTCAAAGAAAAATGCGGATTTCCAAAAAAATATCGTACTTATGTAGCAATTATTTAATATATGAAGCAAGTATAAGCAAATATGTAGCAATTATTGATTCTAGTCTCACAACCTTATTCTAAGCTCACAACCAAATGCCATAGGCAACCAACCATTTTGACGGAGACAAATCGAGCACACTTCTTTATGCAGTCAAATGTAAAAGGGATTTAAACCAATAAGTTTATAAGTAATTAGCTATTGCCCGCGGTTTTGCCGCGTTGGCTGATTCGGTTTAGTATCAGCTATCTACTTACTTACTTGCTTTTTAATTTAGTGACGCGGAACGAGGAAGTAATAAGTATTTTGCACTTAGCTAAAAGGACCAGGGCAACTTATATAAATGAAAATGTCAAATAAAATCGAATATACATATTAATAAATTTGATTCAAGTTGCGATGCGGAAACAAGATTAACTTGTGTAAATACCTTAAGTAGTGTGGCAAGGTGAGGGTGGCGGTAAGCCCGGGCGGCACTTATTGGGGGCGGAAAAATTTATATAACTGTTTTAAAGTAGCAATCCCTAAGTACCTAACCCTATTTTCTTTCTACCCTAACCATATTCTTACATAGTTTGGAACAAAGTGGCCGCTTCTGTGTAGCGCCTACAAGCGATGTAGGCGCGGTTTTTGAGAAGAGTCACTCACCAGTTTGGCGACAACAACACTTTCATAAAGTGCCTTCTGGAGCACTACGGTCGTAATATCATAAAAGTAAAAGACTAAATATTATAAATCGATAGTCATACACTAGCCAATATACCACCAACATACCACTGAGTTTCTTTTTCCATAATTGTAGCAATGGTCAATTTGACATCTTTTTTTTTCGTCACTAACATCAACCTCTTTTGTTCTAGATAATATGGTGCTGCGCAGTCGTGTTGACTATAACCTGGCGGGGCGCTAGCGGGCACGGGCGGCTGGTGGAGCCGCCATCCCGCGCGTCCGCGTGGCGCTACGGCTTCGACACCCCCCACAACTACAACGACCACGAGTTATACTGCGGCGGGTTCTCCCGCCAGTGGAACAAGAACGACGGGAAGTGCGGCGTCTGCGGCGACGCGTGGGATGCGCAGCTGCCGCGCGCGCACGAGTACGGAGGCCGCTTCTACAAAGGCGTCATCGTCAGACGGTACGCGCCGAAAGACCCCATCACCATCAAAGTTGAACTCACCGCTAGCCATAACGGCTACTTTGAATTCAGAGTCTGCGATGAATTTAAAGGCACAACGCAGGAATGCTTGGACAAGAACGTCCTTGCCATAGACGGAAAGGACGAGACCAGATTTTATCCACGTGATGGCAACAAAGTTTACAAGATGAAGTACAGACTACCTGAAGGCTTTGAATGCGCGCATTGCGTGATGCAGTGGAGATACATTGCCGGGAATAACTGGGGAAAATGTGAGAACGGGACTGAAGCTGTAGGATGTGGCCCGCAGGAAGAATTTAGGGCGTGCGCTGATATTGCGATAGGAGACAAGTTTGCTACCACCACGAGAAGACCGAGACCTTCGTATGTGCCTCCGAGCAGAAGACCAACGCTGCCAACTCCGGAAGAATCCACTGGAAGCGCCTGGTACGGCGTGGTCATTGCCGTTGTCACCCTGTTCGTTGCTCTCGCCGTCCTCGCGGGAATATACCTGTACTATTACAAAGGAGGCATGAAGATCAAGAGCCTATTGAAATCCAAGGTTCCACCTGCCCCAGTGCCTCCCCCGAGGCACAAACGGTCGTCGCTCTCAAGGGAGCTGCCACCAGAACTGATCCCCCCCAAAGGCCACCATTTGCCAGAATCTGGCTTCGAAACAGTAGATCTTCGTGCAAAGTGATTTCATCGTATTTAATTAAGTTTGATGAGGCTATAGGCTAATTTTAAGTCTCCTACCACTGCCTTGATAGTGATATTTTATGCAATCGTATGTTTGACGGATGCAAGTGTGATTGTGGGATGACTGTCGAGACTATTTAATTCTAAGTTAGGTTTTTATCATTGTAAATTTTATTTATTTTATAATAAAATGTTTACAACATGTTTCTGAATTGTTTTATTGAATTATGGTCTACATTAGACAATTAGGTAACCTATGATTTGATTTGCCTTATACTTAGGTAATAATGACTTCTACAAGTTTTAAGTAACTACGTTCTCTTTGATACATGCATTGATATTTAAAGTATTAAAATTATATTCATAATTTTAAAGAAATAATATAGTAGGTACATTACACGGAACAAATATTAAGTGGAAGTGCCGAGTGGGCGTGGCATTGAAGCCAATCGATTATGCGTGGTGGTTCATCGGTTCTCATACTAATTTCGTGATATGCCATGTCTACTACACTCGCGAGCAAAAGTTTGGAATCACTTACTTAAAATTGGTTTCGCGCGATCTTGCTTACTAAATACATTTTTAATACTCATAAAAATATAATTTTAAAGGTTCAACTGTCCACTTTAAATTGATACTAAATTCATTCAAATCGAGCCAGTAGTTGTAGAGCTATCCCGGATTAAGTTAAGGAGGTAGGGAAACAAGGAAATATGGAAAAATAATGAATGAATAAAACAACAAAAAATAATTATTAAAAAAAATATTTAGCTTTCAAATTAAGTGTCAATACTTTGTGTTCATTCCATCAATTGGAAGACAGAATCGAAGTAAGGCAAGTAGTTAAAGTAGTAGTCCCACCTATCTTGGTTATCCCATAGTAGGTCTTTGCAGAGAAGGTTCAACCGTTTCCATTGACCTAGCTTCTTCAAATACGGGATGCTGGCTTGAGCAATGGACCCTGGCACTAGTTGGGAGTATAAAGGAGTTTCTATAAATTTGAGGATGTCCTCCCACTTTTCTTGAAGCTTAAGGATCATGATGTACAGCCGAGCTCCCTGTTCGGCCTCCATTTTGTTTTTGGTGATGAAGTTATCAACCATTATCTGTGCTAAGGCTAGGAGGACCTTTTTTGGTTGCGTCTTCTGATGTCTTTGCCTGGAAGAATAAATTGAATAATAATAATTGTTAGCCAAGAATTAATATTAATTTACAATGAATCTGAATGAAATATCCAACAGGCGACTCAGTTGTGCCATCCAGTGGATATTATAAAACCCCTCATTGTATCCACATAACTTTCAAAACTAGGACTATACACCATATATATTTTTTTCTATATTAAATAAATATTTCCTAAATGTCCCAGTCTCGAAATGTTCTAAGACTTCATAATGTGTTCCTAGTTCTAGCCTATCATAAAAGAGAGTACTTACATAATTGTGTATTAGAAAATTTGCCAAACTTTTTCACAACTTTCTGTCTAACGAAATAATTTTTAACTTTAAACATGCGTTTTCTATTAAACTAGGGATGTGGGGGTGGAGGACAATAAATAATAAATAAATATCAGACTACATCACATACATTAATCTGACTCTGAGTTAAGTAGCTTTAACGCTTATGTTATGGATATCAGAAAAAACAGTGTATTACAAATATATACTTAAATATTGAATATTAACACTCAGACACAGAACAAACACAAGTATTCATCATACAAATATTTGTCCTGGGTGGGGATCGATCCCACAAATCTTGGCGCATGAGGCAGGGTCACTATGTTGGGGGCAATGTCGGTTAGTAAGAAAATAAACTATTATTTTACTAACCGACATGATTCCCGATAAACTACCATGATTCCCGATAAACTTCCCTCCTCTCCTCGCCTTCGTATTTGAAATTTAGAAACGTAAACATAACCGTCGCATTAATAAGTCAAGAGTATTGGTGAATTATAAAATATTTACAACAAGCAACATTGTTAACAACTGTCACTGTCATCGACCTAACCAAAGACAAAAATCGCAAAACAAACGTGCTGAAAAAAGCCAAAAAAGACCCGAAAGCGCATTTAAATTTGCGTAAAAAGTATTTATAAATGAAAAATGGCGGTGCGGCCACAGCACATGCATGACGGCGGTATCGTCGAGCGTCGCCTGCGGCCAATTTACGGTAAAATCCCTATAAGAACCCTCAACCACTATCCGGACAACCTCCCCTAGAGTGCAAATAGTTTATCGGTCGAAATAAATCGATTTATGTGTTTTACAGATTGGTTAGACATTGGGAATAATAAAAAAGCGCTCCAGGAAGCGGAGAAAGTGCTCAAGAAGAGCCCTTCCCTGCAGGCAGCTCGCGCACTGAAAGCCCTAGCTCTTTTTAGGTTAGGCAAAAGTCAGCAAGCTCAGACTCTGCTAGACGAGTTAGCTAATGAGAAACTATGCGACGACACGACGCTGCAGGCGATGACGATAACGTACCGGGAGTCCCAGCAGCGTGAGTTTCATACACACCCAGAATTTCCAAACTTAATTTCTACCCTCACTTAGGCCTTCATTGTACAATTACCTACGACAGAGGATACCTAGTGTCAAATTAATTTACAATTGTGTCTAGTATATTGCCAATTGACTAATTCCAGTTCTTTGCATCCACTCTCTGATTTGTTTCTTTTGAATAAATAATGACATTTATTGGTGAATTAGGCAAGTTAGCAGCAGCAAACATGTTAAATGTTTTACGTTTTAGGTGAATGTAATAATAAGTCAATAAGTATAATTTAAGTAATGATATGGTTGGTATATTAATATATTTACAATTTCCTAACTTACTGTTACACATTTTTATATCATTCAAATGAAATAAATCTTATAAGAAAATATCTTATTAGAAAATATACCAAATTACTTTGCAGCACAAATAAATTCTAAATAGCTAAATAATATAGTTTGTGGCTTCTAACATAAAGTTTTGCCACACATAAATAAAAATAAAGATACCATAACCTAATGATATGATGTATCTATCCTATTATTTCTTCCCCCTAAATTACCCATATAGAGTAGAAATATTATGAAACCATGTGTTACTAAAATCAATGAAATTTTCTTTACATTACATTTGAAATCCATGCAACAACTTTATAATTTAATACCTAAGTGTTATATTCCCATAACTGTACTTCTGTTATTAAGTTGTTTTAAAATATGTTGCATATGATAAAACACTATCCATATTGACAAACTTTTGATCTTTTAAACATGCCTTAAAAGTTAAAAAAACCTTTATTAACATGTTTTTCATTGCCATTAGCAAAGGCAATGTCAAAATCTAGTATACAGAATAAATTATGGAAAAAAGAGGAATAACAATGTGTAGCAATAATGTTTTATTTCAGAATGTCCATTATATATATCAATTTGGATACTTTTCACCTTCTGACTGTTCTGTCTATTTTAACACTTTTGAGCTAAAGTGTCATAATAATCTATCATTGCTATACTTTTTTACTTTATGCCTTGTAAAAGATTTTATTTGACATCCTATGCTAAAGCTGGCTTGTCATGTTTGCAATTTTGTGATGTTTGTGTCGCAGATATATGATACCATTCCTCCAATATAGTTTATTGAGCCTTTTAAATTACAGTGGAATCAGTTACCCGTATTGTTAAGCGCTGAATGCTATAGATTTTTCGTTATTGTATTAAACTAACTAAAACAGTAAAGAAATGCATGGTTGCACTATTAATTTTTGCTCCTATGTTTAATTTGTTTTATAATAAACACCTAGGTATTATGTATTATGAAATAATATCTACCGCTTTTCTTTATAATTATAATAATAATTATCCAAATGACATTAAGCAGTCAGGTTTATGATTCCACTGGATGGCACTTAAAAGTATGGTGAGACCCAGTGTTTCCATTCTCAGTGCACAAGGTTTGCGCACTGTACGAGACGGCGGTGAAGGTGGACCCCACCAGCGAGGAGCTGCACTCGCACCTGTTCATGTCGTACGTGCGCGTGGCGGACTACCGGTCGCAGCAGCGCGCCGCCATGGCGCTGTACAAACAGGCGCCCAAGAACCCATACTACTTCTGGGCTGTCATGAGTATTGTGTTGCAGGTGAATGGAGGAATAGTTTATTTGTTTACTAACCGACATTGCCCCCAATGGGTGCACTAATGAAGAAATTAACAGTACATACTTGCTATTGACAAGCTCGATGGCGCATGAGGCAGGGTCACTACCGAATGTATAACTACGTGCTCTTTGATACATGCATTCATATTTAAAGTATTGAAATTATATTTTGACAAGCTCGATGGCGCATTCGGTAGTGACCCTGCCCCATGCGCCAAGATTTGTGCGATCGATCCCCACCCAGGACAAATATTTGTATGATGAATACTTGTGTTTGTTCTGTGTCTGGGTGTTAATATTCAATAACACACAATTATGTACTCGCTTTTATGATAGGCTAGACTAGGAACATTATAAAGTCTTAGAACATCTTGGGACTGGGACATTTAGGAAATATTTATTTAATATAGAAAAAAATATATATATGGTGTTATAGTCCTAGTTTTGAAAGTTATGTGGATACAATGAGGGGTTTTATAATATCCACCGGATGGCACACTGAGTCACCTGCTGGATATTTCATTCACACAAAATTATTGCTTAACAATACTTTTAATAGCAATAATTTTTTTTATTTGTTGTTCCAGGCAAAGACATCAGAAGACGCAACCAAAAAAGGTATCCTCCTAGCCTTAGCACAGAGAATGGTTGACAACTTTATCACCGAAAACAAAATGGAGGCCGAACAGGAAGCTCGACTGTACATCATGATCCTTGAGCTTCAAGAAAAGTGGGAGGACATCCTTAAATTTATAGAAACCCCATTATACTCCCAACTAGTCCCAGGGTCCACTGCTCAAGCCAGCATCCCGTATTTGAAGAAGCTAGGTCAATGGAGACGGTTGAACCTTCTCTGCAAAGACCTACTATGGGATAACCAAGATAGGTGGGACTACTATTTGCCTTACTTCGATTCTGTCTTCCAATTGATGAAAGAAGGTGAGACTGATGGGGAAAGTACAGCTGATGATACGGCTGAGAAGTGCCATGAATTTATATGTCAGCTCGTAGAGAGTATGTCTTCTGGACGGACGTTGCGGGGGCCGTATCTGGCTAGGTTGGAGCTGTGGAAGCGGCTGGCGGTGGATGGAGACCCCACATCCTTGTTAGGGAGCGGGGTGGCTCTTTGTGTGCAGTATCTGAGAGTGTTCGCGAACAAGCCCTGTGCAGTGCCCGACCTGAGGCCGTATCTAGCGATGCTACCGCAGAAGGAAAGGGAGGAGCATGCGAGGGATTTTTTGACGTGCTTGGGGTTCGATGAGAATAGCGAGCCGGAAAGTGTGAG